>CM033646.1:168457798-168751594 GCA_019512145.1 Engystomops pustulosus | reverse complement strand
GACGCTGTTCCACTCTGACGCCCTTATTCCCGTATTCCCCCTTCCGACCCTCCCCACTGATGAAATGTCCCATGCAGCCTCCCACCCATGCACCACTAATGAAATGTCCCATGCAGCCTCCCCCACTAATGAAACATCCCATGCAGCCTCCCCCAATAATGAAACATCCCATGCAATGTCCCATGCAGCTTCCCCCACTAATGAAATGACCCATGCAGCCTCCCCCACTAATGAAACATCTCATGCAATGTCCCATGCAGCCTCCCCACTAATGAAACGTCCCATGCAGCCTCCCCCACTAATGAAATGTCTCATGCAGCCTCCCATTAATGAAATGTCCATGCAGCCTCCCCACTAATGAAACGTCCCACGCAGCCCTCCCCCACTAATGAAATGTCCCACGCAGCCTCCCCCACTAATGAAATGTCCCATGCAGCCTCCCCCACTCATGAAATGTCCCATGCTGCCTCCCCCACTCATGAAATGTCCCATGCAGCCTCCCCACTCATGAAACATCCCATGCAGCCTCCCCACTCATGAAACATCCCATGCAGCCTCCCCACTCATGAAAACGTCCCATGCAGCCTCCCCCACTCATGAAACGTCCCATGCAGCCTCCCCCACTAATGAAATGTCCCATGTTGCCTTCCCCACTAATGAAATTCCTCCATCATGCCTCCCCCACTAATGAAATGTCCCATGCTGCCTCCCCACTAATGAAATGCCCCATGCAGCATCCCCCACTAATGAAATGTCCCATGCAGCCTCCCCCACTAATGAAATGTCCCATGCAGCCCTCCCCCACTGAGAAATGTCCCATGCAGCCTCCCCACTAATGAAATGTCCATGCAGCCTCCCCCACTAATGAAACTCCCATGCAGCCTCCCCCAATAATGAAACATCCCATGCAATGTCCCATGCAGCTTCCCCCACTAATGAAATGACCCATGCAGCCTCCCCCACTAATGAACATCCCATGCAATGTCCCATGCAGCCTCCCCCACTATAAGACCCATGCAGCCTCCCCCACTAATGCAATGTCCCCATGCAGCCTCCCCACTAATGTGAAATTGCCCATGTCAGCCTCCCCACTAATGAAATGTCCCATGCAGCCTCCCCCACTAATGAAACGTCCCATGCAGCCTCCCCACTAATGAAATGTCCCATGCAGCCTCCCCACTAATGAAATGTCCCTGCACCTCCCCACTAGCTGAATGTCCCATGCAGCCTCCCCCACTAATGAAATGTCCCCCATAGCATAGCCTCCCCCACTAATGAAGTTCCATGCAGCCTCCCCACTAATGAAATTCCCATGCAGCAGCCTCCCCCACTAATGAAATGTCCCATGCCCTCCCCCACTATAAACGTTCCATGCAGCTCCCCCACTAATGAAATGTCCATGCTGCCCCCCACTATGAAATGTCCCATCGCCTCCCCCACTAATGAAATCCCCATCAGCCTCCCCACTAATGAAATGTTCCATGCAGCGGCCTCCCCCTAAAATGAAATGTCCCATGCAGCCTCCCCACTAATGAAATGTCCCATGCAGCCTCCCCACTAATGAAACGTTCCATGCAGCTCCCCCACTGATGAAATGTCCCATGCTGCCTCCCCCACTGATGAAATGTCCCATGCAGCCTCCCCCACTAATGAAAGCCCACTAATGAAATGTCCCATGCAGCCTCCCCCACTAATGAAATGTCCCATGCAGCCTCCCCCACTAATGAAACGTTCCATGCAGCCTCCCCCACTAATGAAATGTCCCATGCAGCCTCCCCCACTAATGAAATGTCCCATGCAGCCTCCCCCACTAATGAAATGTCCCATGCTGCCTCCCCCACTAATGAAATGCTGGAACTGTAATATTCTAAATAGCAGCAGCGCGGCTGTTTATCAGACGGGACGTACGTACATTATTCTCTACAGGAACTTCCATCCACGGCACAGTGTGCAGTCTGTGGAATTGGGCCTAGACGCGGCCATATTCCTGTGCATAAGCCACCGGAGATTAGGAGCTTTTGGGGAGAAGAGGACCTGTATTAGCCGAGTGGGGCTTTTCAGCAAAGATTTTTCTAAAAAACTTTCCTTATACACTAAAAAGAACAATCCTTCTCGCAAAAAATAAGCCCCTAACCAGGTTTGTCAGCAGAGCAGGTGGCTTATGCACCACATAGGGGGTATCGGTGCACTCGGGAGAAATTGGGTATCAAACTTTGTGGAGCCTTTTTTCATTTAATCCATTGCAAATGTTTAATTTTCCACCCAAAATGAGTGTATTGTCAAAAAATATTAGTTTGCAGACTGCACCTCCATTTTTTTAACCCCTATAAAACACCTAAAGGGTTAATAAACTTCTTAATAGTGCCTTTTCGTACACTGAGGGGTGTAGTTTCCATAATGGGGTAAATTACGAGTCTCGCTATTATTTAGGCCTCTCACAGTCCATTAGAAGTTCAGCAGGTCCATCTAAATATTAGTTTTGGTGATTTCCCAAAAATTGGAAAAATGGCACCCAAATTCTGAGCCTCATAACATTCTAGTAAAATATGTGGAATCTTAAAAAACCATCCAACATAAAGCAGACATTTGGGAAATGTAAGTTGTGATTTTATTTGGGTGCTATGACTGTCTGCATCAAAAGTAGAGAATTTAGAACTTTGAAAATAAAGAATTTTTCCAAATTTAGGTTTTTTTTTCATAACTAAACACAAAAGATTTCATCCAAATTTTTAAACTAATTTGAAGTACGAAGTGTCACGAGAAAACAATCTCAAAATCCCCTGGATATCTCATAGCGTTCCAAAACTATAACCACTTATAGTGACACATGGCAGATCTGAAAAATGGGAGCGCGTCCTTAAGGCCAAAAGAGGCCGAGTCCCGTAGAGGTTAAAAAATACCGTAGTATAAGCCGACCCGAGTATAAGCCGAGACCCCTAATTTTACCACCAAAACTGGGAAAACATATTGACTCGAGTATAAGCCGAGGGTCGGAAATGCATTGGTCACAGACCCCCCCAGTATATAGCCAGCCAGCCCCCTATAGTATACAGCCAGTCCAGCCTGCCCCCAGTAGTATACCGCACTGCCCCCAGTAGTATACCGCACTGCCCCCAGTAGTATACCGCACTGCCCCCAGTAGTATACCGCACTGCCCCCAGTAGTATACAGCACTGCCCCCAGTAGTATACAGCCTGCCCCCAGTAGTATACAGCCTGCCCCCAGTAGTATACAGCCTGCCCCCAGTAGTATACAGCCCAGCCTTCCCCTGGTAGTATACGCCTGCCCCCAGTAGTATACAGCACTGCCCCCAGTTGTATACAGCAAACTAGCCTGCCCCGTGTGGTATACAGCCTGCCCCCAGTAGTATACAGCCCAGCAAAGCCTTCCCCCGGTAGTATATGCCTGCCCCCAGTAGTATACAGCCTGCCCCAGCATTAAAAAAAATAAAAAACTTATATACTCACCCGCCGGTGGCCCCGATGTGCAGCGCTGCTCCCCCGATGTCCGCGCAGCTCGTCTTCAGGCTTCCGCGCCGTCTTCTTTCTTCTGCCGGGCGCCGCCATTGATCTTCCCCGGCAGGCGCCTAGTATGACGCGCTGCTGCTGACGTCATACTAGGTGCCGCCCGGGAGAAGAACAATGGATGTTTTTCAGCACATTTTTTGTGCTGAAAAACTCGGCTTATACACGAGTATATTGTGTATATATAACACACAAAGTAAAAAGCTCCCATTCTGTCACAATCAGATTTTTTTTTAAAAAAGCCTGCCCGATATAAAAAAAGAAATTACAAAAGCATGACCGCGGCGTGTAACTGTGTGTCCCATGGATCGGACCCCCCTGTTGAGCTTACCGGGGGATCCGATCCTTCCTGCTGCAGCCCTGGGGTCCAGCATGTGCCCCAAGGCTCCGTCTCCTCAACACACCTAACTAACTGAGCATGTGCAGCAAAGTAAACAAAGTAAAAATCATTTTTTAAAAGTCCCATACCCCCGTTACATATAGAATCCAAAGAAAGTCTATAAGGGGGGCGTGGTTTGGCCGCAGAGAGGAATGGCCGCGTGAGCGCTGAGCTCCGTCCGCCCGACAGCCATACAGCGACCATACTAGCGGCTCCTCCGGCGATAATGCTGGGAAAAGCATCTGGCCCGACAGCGGCACCCCCGGGGAGGAAAAGGGGGGCAAAAGAAACCGGCAACCGGCCGATAGGCCAGTTTTTTAGCGGAGGCTCCGGACGCAGCCAAGATGGCGCCGGCAGCGTGGCGCGGGCATCAGCGCCTGCCGGAGTCAGGAGCGACAAACCACGGGGTGGTAATTCTGCAACCCCTAGGCGAGCCTCTCCCACGTTTGAGGTACCTAATAGATGGAGCACCAGCTCCCAACTATCTTTTGCTCCCCAGGCACCTTCTCCGGCTCAGTTAGCAGATGACTGCAGCATGCCTCCCCTATGCCTGCAACAGGGCAGCAGCTCTGAATCCTCCATCTCTCCACCTCCACATGTTCCAGGGAGCTCCAGGACCCCTACAAGCAGCCCAGCGAAGCAAAAGCAGAAACGCCAGGATCCTAACACTGAGGTGAGAGCTCAGTCTAACAATGATGGCTCAATATCTGCAGAAACTGACATGTTTGCATCCTTCCAAGCCTCAGATCATTATGTTTCAGAGAGTATGTTAAAATCCATGCTTGAGGCCCTAAGATCCTCCTTACAGAAGGACTTATCATCTTTGATTAAACCCCTGCAGTCAACTCTGGATGAAATGGGCGATAGAGTCTCTCATGTAGAGAATAAAATGGCGGACTTTGCTAACTCTTTCAACGATCTCGCAGATTCTCACAATGCGCTTGATGACAAGGTGTCCCTAATCCAGGCTAAGCAAACAGATATGGAAGATAGGGATAGGCGCAATAACTTAAAAATAAGAGGTATCCCAGAGACGGTGCCAAATTCCCAACTGAGAGGATATGTCCAACAAATGACAAAAGCCCTCATTCCAGACCTCGCAGAATATGAAATGAGTATCGACAGAGCTCACCGGGTACCAAAACCTCCAAATTTACCAGACACGGTGCCCAGGGATGTACTAGCGAGGTTCACCTTCTTCCATACCAAAGAGCAACTACTGGCATTCTCAAGAAAGTCCTCAGGCTCCCTTCACCCTATGAATCACTTAAGCTGTTCGTTGATTTATCAGCAGCAACCCTACAGGCTAGAAGAAATTTCACAGCTGTCACCTCAATTTTGCGGGACAATGAAATTCCGTATAGATGGGGGTACCCCACCAAGATATTGGTGAAACGCCAAAACAGCATCATCGCGATCAAGTCGACGGAGGAAGGATTGGATCTTCTTGCAACATGGGGTATCCCTAACGAAGTTATAGCAAGAGCCAGAAACAGAACAGCCGAAATTCACAGGATAGACCCAGAGTGGCACGTCAGAGGGGCCACTTGATCATCTTCTGCACCAGCAGATATGAGGACTATGGCGTCGGGTAAGGACGTGGCTGAGAAGCTCACGTATCCACTAATTTGGGTTTTTACCTCTGTATTCCCTCACTGAGTACTTATATCCTTGATTCTGTACCGTACTGTTTAATTTAGTGTTACGTTTTAATGTTTAACACATGTAGTTTGTTAGACCTGAAACACGCTAATATATTTACTATACACCTAACATTAGGGCTTGCTGCACTATACTACCACCAGATGGCACTGTTACTATCATGTTCTACGGTAAACAATAAAAATGAGCATTAAACTAATGTCACTCAATGTGAAGGGGTTGAATAGCCCCTTCAAGAGATCGCTGTTTTGGAAGGAAGCACTAAACAGCAAGGGAGATATAGTGTGTATACAGGAAACACATGTCTGTCAGAGGAATCCCCCTAAAATCTCACATCCCAGGTTTCAACAAGTGCTTCTATCCACCTACAATAAGAAAAAAAGAGGGGTCCTTATTGCTTTTAAAGATACTCTAGCTGTATCTATCCACCAAACATATATCGACCCGCAAAGCCGCTTTATAATTGTGCTCTGCTCTATAAACAATATAGATTACACGTTGGTGAACTTGTACGCCCCCAACAGGAGACAGAAAGCTTTCTTTACCAAACTGTTTAAGAAAATTAAAGAAGTTAAAAGAGGTTCGTTACTTATCTGTGGGGACTTTAACTCAATAGGACATAACTCTTTCGACACATCATCTCATACCCACCATAGAAACTTCACATTGAACCCATTGTTGTGGGAGAACGATTTATTCGATGTTTGGAGGGTGCAGCACACATCGGAAAAAGACTACACTTATTTTTCAGCCAGCCATAGGACATACTCAAGGATAGATATGATCCTAGCAGACAGATTTGTGCTGGATAAAACAACAAATTCATCAATAGGGAGCATTCAGTGGTCAGACCACGCTCCCATCACAATCACCTTCACTGATGTTTATTCTTGCAATACGGACTTTGTATGGCGGGCGAACATGTCCACCATAGCATCTACTAAACATAGTTCAGTTATAGAGGGAAAATTAAAGGAGTTCCTATCAATTAACCACACAACAGAAGTTAGTCCTTTCACGTTATGGCTCACACATAAAATGTTTGCAAAAGAAGAACTTACTATTCTTAACAGCAGACTCCGCAGAGAAAGGGAAAGAGAAATCACCTCAATTCTAATGCATATGCAATTCCTAGAAAGGGAAAACAAGCAAACACTCTCACCATCACTTATATCAACCATAAATGAACTAAGAGATCGTTTAAATTCCCTTCTTCTACATAAATACTCCACAGCTTTACAAAAACTTAAGATAAAATACTATTCACAGGACCAGAAAGCAGGGGCCCTCCTGGCAAGACGTATAAAACAACGCAGCCAGAAATCTAAAATCCCTTTTCTCTACCATCATACCTCAGGGGCTAAATTAATGTCCCCAAGAGAAATAGCAGATGCCTTCATGGACTATTATTCTAGCCTGTACAATTTAACTAAAGAAGGCGGAGTTACTCCCCCATCCACAGAGTCCATTGAAACTTTCTTAAAAAAACTACACCTCCCCAAAATAACTGAGAGCCAACTCCACCAGCTTAATGCCCCGTTAACTACATCTGAGATAGAAAAAACGATCAAAACAATACAAGTCAATAAATCCCCAGGTCCCGATGGCCTTCCGGGCCTATACTATAAAAAATATGCATCCATACTCTCACCTTACATGAGGAACGTATATTCCTTAGCTGCTTCCACGGGGGAACTCCCTAAGGAAATGCTGGAAGCCATAATCATCACACTCCCCAAACCAGGGAAATCCCCAGACAAAGCCGCCAACTTTCGCCCAATATCCCTCTTAAATGAAGATGTAAAAATATACGCCAGAATACTGGCTAACAGATTAAAGCTGGTCCTCCCAGGCTTAGTGGCACCTGACCAAGCTGGCTTCACCCCAGGTAGGCAAGCTTCAGACAATACAAGGCGCATTATTAACTTATTACAACATTGCGAACTTCACAAAACTGTAGCAGCCTTTGTTACTATTGACGCCGAAAAGGCGTTTGATAGGGTTAATTGGGATTATGCCTTTGCCACATTAAGAGCATTTGGCATAGAAGGACACATGCTTATGGCCATTAAAGCTCTATATTCTCACCCTTCAGCAACGGTGTTTATTAATGGGGTACGTTCTAGGGAATTCCTTCTAACGAATGGTACCAGACAGGGGTGCCCCCTATCCCCGATAATCTTTGTTTTATCCATAGAACCTTTAGCCTTAGCCGTAAGATCTCACCCTAATGTTAAGGGAATAAACGCAGGAGGGCAAGACCACCGAATCGCACTATTTGCGGACGATATTATCTTAATAACCACCAACACAGACACCTCACTAGCCCACATCTTTAACATCATGTCTGAGTATAGCAAAGTCTCCTTTTATAAAATTAATAGCTCAAAATCACAAGTGCTACCAGTAAATTTAGGTAAAAAAGTACTGGACGTCCTAAAATCGAAACACGAACTGGACTGGAGAGAGCACTCGGTTGACTATTTGGGAATCAGTATTACGTACCCTGTGAGCAACCTAGTCCAATACAACCACATCCCTTTGATCTCCAAAATAGATACTGAATTAGAGAATTATTCTAAGTACAATCTGTCATGGTTTGGCAGGATTGCTACCTACAAAATGCTAATATTACCTAAATTTCTCTATCTATTCCGCACTATACCTATCTCATTACCCAAATCCTTTTTTACTAAAACAAAAGCCCAACTGAACAAATTCCTCTGGGAAAACAAAAAACCAAGAATATCTTGTAAAATTTTAACTAAGCACAGATCAGTGGGAGGGGTAGGAGTCCCTGACCTACAAGACTACAGCCTAGCAGCAATACTAGACCAATCGCAACACTGGTGGATAAACTCACCCAATCAAACGTGGCGCACAATAGAGGAAGAATTCCAGACCAAGGGCTCACTTAGGACCAGACTAATTTCCCTCGCTTGGGACATAAAACCACCACTTTCTAAATGTCTCACAATTCAGGCAACAGACGAGGCCTGGCGTAGCTTAAGAAAACGTTCTAAAGCTACTACAAACATTCCCCTACAACAGATTCCACTAGAACTAGTAGAATTGAACATTCCGAATCTGAATATATCCTCCTGGCACTATCTGGGAATTCACTCATTATCGGATATTTGGTCAGGGGAAACACTATCGCCATTTAACATGCTAATGAGAAAATTCTCTATTCCTGTAAAGGATTTCTACCCATATGTGCGCATTCGCCATTTATTGCAGGTGCTGGACTCCAAAGGGCCCACATTAGATACTCATCTAGCCAAACTACTACAAAGCAACTCTAGCTTTAAAAAAGGCATTTCTATATTTTATAACATGCTAGAGGGAAAGAAATCATTTCAAAAGCTTCCCCATATGACACGTTGGGAACAAAGTCTAAACGCAAAATTTACAGATGACCAATGGAAAGGGGCCCTGCATATGGCTAATGCACATCTTAGATGTACTTCTCATCTAGAGGCTATCATTAAGACTCATTTAAGGTGGTACTTCACCCCATATAGGCTTAACAAAATATTCCCCACATCATCCACCCTTTGCTGGAGGAACTGTGGCCAAACGGGCACTCTATTGCACGTGCTTTGGTCATGTCCAATTATTCGGAAACTCTGGGATGCAACAAATAGAATGCTAAACAGAATTACCCAGACCAATGTTAGCCTATCACCTGCCACAGCCTTGCTTCTAATAGACGTCAATAAGTTCACTCCAGCCTGTAGGATGGTAGCCACACACCTTTTAATGGCCACCAAACTTACAATCACGAGACATTGGAAGGAGACGAATTGCCCGAAAATTGAAGAAATCATATCTTTAGTCAATTCTAGCTGTAAATATGAAAAAGCTATTTCATTCCAAAACCACACACACCACAAATATGTAAACACATGGAGTGTCTGGACAACAAGCCCTCTCTACAATGAATAAATATATCTTGTTTGCGTGTACATTTCAGGTAGTTGTTAGTAAGGTCGGTTTGTTTTGCTGACCGGACTGACTTTCCTTTTTTTGTTCGGTTTCTGGAGGCTATGCTACTGTAATTGTGTATGGAATAACGCTTGTTCCCTCCTACCTGTTTTAATGTTTAATGCGTTATGTTAAATACGTGGAAAACTTGAATTACCTCTCTGTAAACCGCTATGGTAATTAAGTATTGGAGTTTAGAACAGCTAAGGTCAGAAAGGACGAGCTATGGAGTTATAGATATCCTTGGCTACCCTACCCTAACTACAGGTGTGTAGAGTAATATGTCACGGGATAAGAACTGTCAAGTCCAAATGTACTATAAGGCTGTAATAATGATTTATGCCTGTAAAAATAAGAACTGTTATATGTCTTTTGTGCCAAGTATGTTTGTAACTTTGAAAAATTTAATAAAAATATTTAAGAAAGTCTATAAAACAAAAAGCGTACATATTTGGTATCACCGCGTCCGTATTAATCTGTATCAATAAATCTAAATCAATATTGAACCCGCTCGGTGAATGACGAGAAAAAAAAAAAACACACAAAAACAGCCCATTATATACAATTTTTCATAAAATACCTTCACAAAAAAATGTTCTAAAAAGTGATCAAAAAAAAGTTATGCTTTTGTGACAATACAAATCTGCTCTGGATGGCGCTGCTTTCATTCTATGCCCGGCCGTGCGCCCATACAGCAGGCTACCACCATATGTGGAGTATTGATACACTCGGGAGAAATTGGGCATCAAACTTTACAGAGCATTTCATTTGGTATGAAACTGAATGTATTTTCTAAAAAAGTTTCTAAATCGCACATGTGACACATGTTTAGGGTTGATAGACTTAATAGAAGCTGTTTTGCACACATGGGGTGTCGTTTCTAAAGTTGGGTCATTTATGGGGTTTTACTATTATTTAGGCCTTTCAAAGTCGCTTGAAAGCAGAGTTGTCCCTCAAAATGTGAGTGTTGGTGATTTTCATGAAAATGAGACAAATTACATCTCAAGTTCTGCGCCTCATTACATGAGAGGACGCAAAAAATATAATTGCAACACAAAGCAGACATTCCGGATATGTTCCTTTTTGGATAGTTTAAGTATCTTGTCTGGAAAGCAGAACATTTCAAACTTGGAAAATGAAGAATTTTTTCCAAACTTTTGCTAAAATTGTCATTATTTTTTTTCAGAACGAAAAAACGCAAAATTTTACGGAAACGCAATTTTACGACTAACATGAAGTACAATGGGGGTCATTTACTAAGGGCCCGAATCGCGTTTTTCCGACGGGTTATCCGAATATTTCCGATTTGCGCTGATTTTCCCTGAATTGCCCCGGGATTTTGGCACACGTTGTCAGATGGTGGCGCATCAGCGCCGGCATGCACGCAACGGAAATCTGGGGGAGTGGCCGTAAGAAAACCCAACGGATTCGGAAAACCCGCAGTATTTAAAAAAAAAAAAGTGTCGCTTGACACGCGCTTACCTGCACCCAGCGTAGGACGGTGAACTTCAGTGCACTCCGACGGAATTCAGCGCAGCAGCGACACCTAGTGGACATCGGGCGCACTACCTTAGTGAATCGCAGGAAGACCCGAATCCTCCGCAGAGAACGGCGCATTCTAAGGTAGTGCTGGATCGCGACAGGACCGGGTAAGTAAACCTGCCCCAGTGTGTCTCATCAAAACAATCTCAAAATTGTTAAACCGTTACAAGGTATAACCAATTATCATGACACATGTCAGATTCTACAAATCGAGTCTGGTCACTGAGCTGAAAACAAGCGTCCGTGATAAGAGGTTAATAGTCCAAAAGTGGAAGACACGGCCTCAGGCACACGGCCATGTATGCATTGTGGGCCGCAATTAGAGGAAACCAACCACTTGATCCCGGCCGAAATGACCTCCGCACACCACCCTCTGGGCTCTGTACCACTGACCCCCAGGAAATATTTTGTTTTGGAACAAAAACGATAAATTAGGCAAAAAAAGGATTCTATAATCTATAGTAATGAGGCTACGGCGATTCACTTACGTCACCCTGGCGATTCCGCGCACCTCCGATATTTAACTATGCACGCCCCATCTTAGTTGTGTTCCTCCTCCTTGGGCTCCTCTCGGCACTTCTCGCGCATGCGCAGACATTGAATCTCGCACAGCCGGTTGTAACACATTGCAGCTGTAAGTGATTCACTGCCTGCACAGAGGGTGGTGTGTGCAGGTCATTTTGGCCGGTATCAAGTGATAGGTTTCCTTTAAGAACACCTGACTTACAGACAACCCCTAGTTACAAACGGACCTCTGTTAATTGGTAATTTACTGTTTTTTAGCCCTAGGCTACAATAATCAGCTGTAACAGTTATCACAGGTGTCTGTAGTTAAGATTTATTGGTAATCCTGGTTCTTATGACAATCCAACATTTTTAAAATCCAATTGTCACAGAGACCAAAAAAATTTGGCTGGAGTCACAATTATAAAATTTACATTTCCGACTTATATACAAATTCAACTTAAGAGCAAACCTACAGAACCTATCTTCTATGTAACCCGGGGACTGCCTGTACTTACCACACTGCATCCCGGGCAGGATAAGGTTTGTGCTATGATCAGACGGCAGGTTCACGGTTTAGTGAGGCGCGGTGTAAGGAAGGCTACGGGGTCACGAGATGGACCCGAGGCCTAAACTATAGGAGTAAAGCTTGGACTAAATTGTATATATTGTTGAACAAAGGACTTTTTCTTGGGACTTTACCTTATGGACTGCAGCTCCACAGATAAGTATTTTTGGGTCGGTCTGTTACTATTTTGGACTAGAGTAAAACAATGTACAACAAATACTGCAATGCATTTCCATATCACACTGCTGTACAGTGCACAGGATATAGAAATGTATTTCCTGATTCAACGGCCAAATATTACAGCAATACAATGTCCTGTAATATTGTTATAAAATGTTATAGTCATTTATTGCCCAATTATACTGCCATACAATACACACTTAACATAGTGATTCAATGCTAAAACACTGCGCTATAATACTGCTATACAATGCAAACATAATATAGTCATTTATTGCCCAATAATGCTGCAATACAATACACACATTATACTGCTATATAATACACATATAGAATAGTGACCCTATGCTCATACAATACTGCTGTACAACGCACACACAATATAGCAATTTATTACCCAAATAATACTACAATACCTATCATAGCGCACACAATATGGAAAATGCAATACTTTACCTAATAATACCTCCATACAATGTATAGATAGTGAATTGCAAATAAAAGCAAACATCATAAAATAAGAAAAGCGGCCTCCTGTGATGTGCGGTATGGACATGTGACTGTATGGGTATAGAGCAGGAATATAGGATGTAACGAGAGATTCCAACGTACACAATGTTACACTATGGGGGGCACAATGTACACAATGTTACACTATGGGGGGCACAATGTACACAATGTTACACTATGGGGGGCACAACATACACAATGGGGCAGATTTACTTACCCGGTCCATTCGTGATCCAGCGGCGCGTTCTCTGCGGTGGATTCGGGTCCGGCCGGGATTCATTAAGGTAGTTCCTCCGCCGTCCACCAGGTGGCGCTGCTGCTGCGCCACGAAAGCATCGGAAGGCGCTGGAGTTCACCGGCTCGGGCTGAGTGAAGGTAAGTGCAAGCTCGGCGACACATTTTTAGTTTTAAATGCGGCGGTTTTTCCGAATCCGTCGGGTTTTCGTTCGGCCAAGCCCCCCGATTTCCGTTGCGTGCATGCCAGCGCCGATGCGCCACAATCCGATCGCGTGCGGCAAAATCCCGGGGCAATTCAGGGGAAATCGGCGCAAATCGGAAATATTCGGGTAACACGCCGGGAAAAAGCGAATCAGGCCCTTACTACATGACCCCCAATGTTACACTATGGGGGGCACAATGTACACAATGTTACACTATGGGGGGCACAATGTACACAATGTTACACTATGGGGGGCACAACATACACAATGTTACACTATGGGCGGCACAATATACACAAAGTTACACTATGGGGGGCACAATGTACATGATCTGCCTCCTATGTCCTTCAGAGGATGATACAATAACACATAATCAAAGACAATGGGGCACATTTACTTACCCGGTCCAGTCGCGATCCAGCGGCTCGTTCTCTGCTCTGGATTCGGGTCGGGCCGGGATTTATGAATGTAGTTCTTCCGCCGTCCACCAGGTGGCGCTGCTGCGCTGAAAGTCATCTCATCGCGCCGGAATGCACCACCTCGGACCAGGTTAAGGTAAGCGCTCCCCAAGCGACACTTTTTCGGTTTTTAAATGCGGCGGGTTTTCCGAATACGTCGGGTTTTCGTTCGGCCACGCCCCCGATTTCTGTCGCGCGCATGCCGGCGCCGATGCGCCACAATCCGATCGCGTGCGCCACAATCCCGGGGCAATTCAGGTACAATCGGCGCAAATCGGAAATATTCGGGTAACACGTCGGGAAAACGCGAATCGGGCCCTTAGTAAATGACCCCCAATCCGTTACAGCGGTGAATGGGTTCATGCCACTGCAGGCTACGCTCACTGTACACTTATATTATTCCACTGTAGCTGACTCCAAACTGTCTTAAACATTTCCTTCCACCCCTCCTCCTCCTCCTACCTCTGTCTTCTTGTTGTTAGATGTTCCAAGTTTGCGTCAGCTAAAATTCCAAGAACTTCAATTACTCCGACTTCTTTACTTTCCTCCAACTAAACTACGACTGAAGTAAGGAAACTCCTGAGTGTCTGCACAACTTTCTCCCTGCACCACGTGACCCTCAGGATGAAACACGCCCAAAAAGTTGCACAATGTACAAACCTGCTCTACGGACAGCAACCTGAAAAAGTGGATCTCATCCACAAAATAATCTCCCATATGTCCAAAGTACAAAAAAATAAACATTTTGTAGCCTGTGAAATGTGACATTGCAGATCTGCTGTGAATGGCTCCTTTCGTCCTATGCCCGGCCGTGCGCCCATACAGCAGTCACCACCACATATGGGGCATCCTCATACTCCGGAGAAATTGGGTATCAAACTTTGTGGAGTTTTTTTTATCATTTAATACTTTGTGAAGGTTTAATTTTTGGCCAAAATGTACAAAGTTATAACCTCCTATAATGACAAAGGGCAAATTTTAAAAATCAGGCCTGGTCCCAAATGCAACATCCCCCACCGGGGCCTAGCCTTTTCCTGGGACCTGGAGCAGCTGGGGCCCAGAATACCGCAGTGGCTGGCAGTTGAGGCCTAGGCACGCTGAGGTCACGGTGCTTGGTATGGGGACCGGAGGGATGTCCTACAGCCTGGCTGGTGTGTGCAAGAAATATAGAGGGAGAGGCTGCTGTACTGGTTCTCCCTAGGGCAGCCCCTGAGTGTCTGTAAGATAGAACCCTGGGTAATGGATGGGGAGCCCGTGGTGGTACCAGCCGTATCCAGGGATCAGACAGAGGCAACGGTGTGCAAATCAACTCACAGTTCTTTATTGAACAGCAGGCAATGGCCAAACGGGTAACAGCAGATTCTTAAGCTGGAAGAGTCATAGAGAGAGCCGGTCCACAGGAAAGGTGCACAGAGCCTGATAGTAGGTTCAGGCTGGGCTGGTGCAGGTGGAGCTGAGTCCGGATTGTTGAGCTGCAGTTCTCGGCTTCAGTCTCTGGACTTGTCCTGGGTACCAGGCAGTCGACCTGAGGAACTAGGTTGCTGCTCACTCCGGCTTGACTCTGTAGTCTGAACCGACCATGTGCTTCTGCCCAGCAGGGATTTATACACTCCCCTGGTCAGGTGGTAGGACCTCTCCAATCACCTTCCAGCTTGTGTTACAGAAACCTCATTGGACAATTAAATATCACAATTAACTGTTGCTTTGCCAGGCAGTAGCTACAGCTACAATTACACAATACTCCATGTTCTCGAAACTTCCTAGAGAGGTGATCAATCTCCCTAACAGCTCCTGGCCTGGAGAGGGTGCTATTCACAACTACCAGCCTGCCTATGCATCGGCAGGGGTGTTGCATAAAGCGTTAAAATGGCTTAGACCAGAGGGGGTTACAGGACATCGACCATCAGATTTACTGCTGGTAGATGTTCCAAACTTATTTGTTCGTCCCGTCTGTCAGGGGATGATGTTGCTGACGTCACGATCAGTCGGCGGGGCCAGGCGGCATGAACACGGAAAGGGGCGTAGGGTGCCGGCGTCTTACTTAAATATCTTTATAAAGTCTTTTTTTAGAACAGTGCCGATCCCAGGACTTCATAAAAGCAAGATCATCCCCTGACAAGTGGGACAAGCAAGAATTTGTAGATGTCTTTTTAAGGGATATAGAATTTAAAGGGGTTGGCCACTTTACCTGATGCTTTTGTAATGTGTGTGTAAGTGTGTGTGTGGGGGGGGAGGGGCAGGATATTAGGTGAGTTACTACCTCATCAGCCTGAGATTCCTGACCATAACATGGCCGCAGATGGAGGGTCACGTGATCGCTGACTGGCGATTGCTCATGGACAGATAAGATCACATAACCATGTTATAGTCAGGAATCTCCAGATGATGGGGTAAAAGACCGGAGGCTTCACTTCACATATCAAGAAGGCGGAGAAGAACTTTTAATAGATGTATAATGGGAAATTACCTTATATACTTAGTATACTTTTAATCTTTTAATTCACTTTGATCCCAAGATCAAGGTAAGGGCGGAATTTTTGCTTATATGCCCTGAAGGGTTTTATGGTGGAAGGAAAAGTGATTGGGGGTCATTTACTAAGGGCCCGAATCACGTTTTTACATCGGGTTACACAAATTTTACTGTTTTCCACCGATTTTCCCTGAATTGGCCCGAGATTTTGGCGCACGCGATCGGATTCGGCGCCGGCATGCACGCAACGGAAATCGGGGGGGCGTGGCCGGCCGGAAAACCAGTTGGATTCAGAGAAACCGACGTATTTTTTTCAAAAAATGTGTTGCTTGACACGCACTTACCTGCACCCGGCCCGGCTTGGTGAACTCCAGTGAACTCTGATGGACTTCAGCGCAGCAGCGACACCTGGTGGACATCGGGTGCACTACCTTAGTGAATCGCTGGAAGACCCGAATCAGCGTCGGAGAATCCGCCGCTGGATCGCGAATGGAACGGGTAAGCAAATCTGCCCCGTTGTCTCATTGGAAGTCTAGACGGGCCGCTGCGTCTCTGGGGTGGGAGAGAGTGATGGATTCTCTAGTGACAGCAGAGAGATGGCAGCGTCCTTCATCTAGAGACGGACTCACAGACACACGGTTGGCTTGGCAGAACAGGAGTTACTAGGTTGCCGTGGAATTTTTTTCTTTTCTTTTTATTTGTCTCTCTTTTTTTTCCCCCGAGTCTCCTAGGGGGGGGGGGGGGGGGGGTATTTGGGGAGTTATGATAGGAATTTGGTCTATGACACTTGTAAGTGAGATAAAGGAAGCTATAAAGGAGCTCATGAAAATACCGAAAACTCTTTGAATGAGAACATGTGTCCAAACTTTTTTTTTTCCACCAAACAATCCGTCCCATCACTAAAGGATCTGCCAGAAATGGAAATAACTCAGGGAGGACAGATGTTTACATGCTGCCCGGCACGTACACTGACTGGAAATTACACTGCTTCATCCCTGCCAACAGACTTCACAGCTCAATGCTATCACCGTATCACACAGACAGGGATGAGATACCGCAGCTCCACAGCGCCCTCTATTGTTATTGTTCATAAAGATTATTGGCTTTCATTATATTTTTGGGCCTAGTGGACGTAGTTGTATATATAAACTTGGAATTTATAGAAATCTACAGGTCCGTTACCGGAAGTAACCGGAAATTTCCCGTTTTTTTTGTAAGACATCGGAAGACAAGAAAAGTTAGTATATTGTAACAATTCCCACAGATGTAAATAATTTAGACATTAAGAAATACATTCATATAATATACAATAAAAAAAATGTGAAAATGTTGTTCTAGTGGTAAATGAGAGGAATTGACCCAAGAATAACATAGTGCAATGCACGATCTCTAAATACGGAAGCCTGGAAGGGTCAAATTTATTTCAGGCGCGTTTAAGAGACTCATGGAGGATGGATGCGAGCTGTGTTTTCTGGTAAGTGATCCCTGACGGTTTGAGGATTTTGTTGTATATAAAATATGGAAGTAAAAAATGGGTCTTATTGAGGAATAGGAGAAATAGTTTGATGTTACAGGATGGTTTCTTGGATCTCGTTTAGACCTTGTGGTGCCAGAGTGTCTAGCTTATAGATCCAATATACTTCACGTCGGCACAAGGTTGGAGATCTATTTGACACTGTATTGGGTATGTGGTCTATTGGTGTGATTGAGATGGGGCATTTATTATTAGCATGGCAGAGTGTACAATGCTTGGAGACCCCGTGTAGCAGGAATTTTTTCTTGATATTTTCCCTGTGTTTATTTAGTGGACACTGGAGCACTTAAACTGTTCGTCCTACATATTGTAGATGACATATTTGACATTCAATGAAATAGATAACGGAGTTAGTTTTACAGGACATTTTGCTTTTGATGTTAAACGTTTCTCCTGTATTGTTAGACTTGAATGTTTTTCCTGTTTTTATAGTGCTGCAGCAGAGGCATCTCGGGTTTATAGCATTTAGTGACACCACTGAGGCTATCGGTGTTATTCTTCTTATGTTGCCTGAGGGTGCTGGGTGCCAAAATGTTTTTAATTGTGGCTCCTCTCCTATAAGTGACTTTGGGGCGATTTGGAAGGTAATCTTTTAAATGTGGTTACCTCTTAAGGATTGGCCAGTGTTTTTGTAAGGTCTCTCTTATGGTGTTATATTTACAGTTGAATCTAGTGATAAAATTGACCTCATTTTTAATGCTAGACTCTTGATCTTAGGTAAAACGCATTCTTTTTGGCCTGTTGTATGCTGATCTTAGGATGCTCTCCGGGTAACCCTGTCTCTTAATATTTTCGCTTGTTTGTTATAATCAGTTGTATTCGTGCAATTTTTCCTTATCCTCTTGTATTGGGAGAAGGGAATGTTTTTTATCCACTTTTTATGGTGGGCACTGGAGTAGTTTAAATAATTATTAGAATTGACTGTTTTAACCCTAACCCGGAGAGCATCCTAAGATCAGCATACAACAGGGCAAAATCATTGAGCCAAAAAGAATGCGTTTTACCTAAGATCAAGAGTCTAGCATTAAAAATGAGGCACATTTACTAAGATTGTTGGAAACTTCACTAAAAGTGTTCTTTCCATGTATAATGCTGGGTGCAGCAGATTCATTAAGATTGTGCGCCAGAAATCAGGAATCTGTCGCTTCCCTGCACTGGCCCGAAAGAGTTCACCAACTTTTTTGTGGTGCACCATTAACATAGGAGAGACTTTGCATCTTAAATGTGGCGCACGATCCGACTGAGCACCGGGATGTCCCCTAATTTGTGTTGCATGGTGCCTAGTGCAGCTGCACCACAAAAGGGTCACTTGCCACACAATAGCGGCACAGACGCTTCTTAAATACCTGTACAAGGAGTTTACACCTAACAGAACGTGCAAAGTCCACCAGAAAACTGGCACAAAGCCCTTCGTATCACACATAAAAAGGCTTAGATGCACGGCTTAACAAACAGTTAAAAATTTAGATACTTGGTTCAGCAGACAAGGCGACTCCCTGCCCCCTCAATCATCCTGCACTGGTGACAAACATGCTGAATGGATATGCAGCAACACTCAAGTGTGAGTCATCTGCCATATATGGAGAACCTGAAGCTGTTTGTCACAGATAAGGATCCGCTCAGGCACGCTCTTCCCAATGCTACATTCTTCAGAAGCAACATCAAATGGAGCTGGCACTGGACAGATGTGATCCACTCAAAAACCAGCTCCCTACAGGAAAATCCTGCTAGATGATAACATAGAAACCTTAAAATATCTTGCCCGGAAGTTGAATTCTCAGCATAAGATGGACACAATCAAAAGTCAGGCTTTGCCAGTTCCTATGTGCAGTTCTGGGATCATGCACCGGCCTGAAGAAGACCTTTCACCACCACCAACTCCTCCGCATCCTGTATTACATGGCGCTCCACTGACTTAGCCATAGTCAGGAAATTCTTTCTAACTCTCATTGTTTCATAGAAATCAGGATAATATTTTCTGATCTTGACGATTAGCAGAACTAGGATGTCCGCTCTAACCAGGGACCACACATGTGACATTAAGGAGCTTAAGTGGCATATTAGGTATGGAAACTAGGCTGACTAGGCTATCTAAAGTCAGATTGGTAGTCCTGGGCTGGAGTAAATAGTCATTTTTCCCCTCACATCTGACTGTAGAGAGCCAAAAAAATGTACATTATCTGCTTCGGAATAAGCAGTGGTGCAGCCTTGTGCCCTTATTGTCCTGTATATAATCCCTGAATATTCATAAGGTGATTCCTGCTACTTACATTTGGACTGTGTGCAGACTCTCCGTGATCCTTTGTTTACATTTGTGAGCTCTGCCTTTAAATTTCAAGGATTTGTGGTTGGTGAAAGTGGTGAAAGGTCTTCTTAAAGTGCAATATTGAAATGATGGATTGCAAGACATGAAGTCCGCCGAGGCCCGCCAGAGTTCATGATCCTATTCTTGGTGAGGGTAAGCGCGTGTCCAGCGACACTTTTTAAAAAAAAAATTGCGGCTGTTTCTCCGAATCCATCAGGTTTTCGTTCGGCCACGCCCCCCTGATTTCCATCGCATACATGCCGGCGCCAATGTGCTACAATCCGATCGCGTGCGCCAAAAACCCGGGGCAATTCAGGAAAAATCGGCGCAAATCGGAAATATTCGGGTAACACGTCGGGAAAATGCGAATCGGGGCCTTAGTAAATGACCCCCATTATGATCCATCTAGTTCTGTGGTGTGACAATGTGCTTAGATTATCAGGTACAGGATTATAAACACTTTTATTTACCTTCTGAACATTGTACTAGTACCTGACACATAGAAAGAGAGATGAGATAGATCAGAGATGAGATGATGAGATACATATAACACACAATGACTTACTGCCAGCACTGCTACATATCTGCTCTCACACTGTCAGATCTCATGTGCCTCCCTCCCCTTCCCAGGATAAAGAACTTATGTGCCTGTAGCTTGCAGCTTGAAGGTCTCCTCACATTGTGAAGTGTTTGCCCACAGGAAGTGAGTATCTGTGAGCTCGACTTGGAATGGAAGGGGGGGAGGGGCCGCTGCAGGGAGCAGAGAATATCTGCAGAATTGCAGTACTGATACAAAAATAAACAAATAAAATCATAAACACATTAGGTATCACCACACCCCAAAAGTCCTGATCATCAACAGTATTAAAATCGGTTATTCCCAGCAGTGAACCCTGTAACAGAAATTAAACACCACTTTTTTACCATTTTTCAACACATAAAGGATTTAATAAAAAGTGATTAAAAAGTCGTACAGTCCCCAAAATGGTAGCAATAAAAACATCTTCACATCCCACAAAAAAGACAATGGGGCTCATTTACTAAGGGTCCGTCGGACATATTTTCGTCAGGTTTCCCGACGATTTACGATTTGCGCCAAATTGCCCCGGGAATTTGGCGCACGCGATCGGGTTTTGGCGCATCTGCGTCGGCTTGCACACAACAGAAATCGGGGGCCGTCGGACAACCCGACGGATTCAGACAACATGCGGGATTTAAAATTTAGAATTGTGTCGCAAGACACGCACTTACAAGCACCGGGAAGAAGGTGAACTCCGGTGGACCTGAACGGGGAAGCGACGGATGCAGGAACTCGGGTGCACGATCTAAGTGAATCATGGCAGACCCGAATCCTCATTGGACAACACACCGCGGGATCGCAACAGGACCGGGTAAGTAAATCTGCCCCAATGTCTACAGATCCATATGCTAAAGTATGAAAAAGCCTCAGAATAGGGCAAAAAGAAGACATTTTTTTTCGTACAAAAAGTTTTCATTTTTTAAAACCTATATAAAGTTGGTATTTTATCTACAATTTCATTTCAGTTTCAAATATTTTTTCAGCTTCTCAGTAACCGGCATGGAACGTTGCCACTAAGAAATAAAGTTTGTTACACAAAAAACAAGCCCTCATATGGAAAAATAATAATAACAATTATTAATAATAATAATATAAAAATATAAAAAAACAATGAATGAAAAAAATTACTCCACACATTCCGCACTGTTATGCCCTAATGAGGTCATTTCGGGAAGCCTATTGTTTATTCCATACATTTTATTAACCGTGTCAAGTATTTTTTTTTAATTCTTGCATGTTTTTATTTTATATTCTGGGCCCTTTACCATATGTCCTTAAAAAAATATACTGGTCAGTACCATTCCAGCGATATCCACGGTAATTCTATATTCTATAAATTCTCTTTATATTAAAACAACTTTATAAAAAAATGTTAAAAAATAACCTGTTCAATCTTCACTTATTTTCCCATAAATGGAGAAAGTTCATAAGTTTAATTTATTGTCATTAACCACATGTTAAAATAATGTATTAGAATTGTCAAATGTATCATGGATGTTAAATGGAGAAGATACAGCTGAATTCACTGGTAGATTGCGCCCCCTAGTGGCATAGTGAATTTTTTTTTTCTATTTCTTTTTATTAAATTATGTATTGTTATTAGAGATGAGCGAGCACTAAAATGCTCTGGTGCTCGTTATTCGAGACCAGCTTTTCCCGATGCTCGAGTGCTCGTCTCGAATAACGAGCCCCATCGAAGTCAATAGGAGACTCGAGCATTTTTCAAGGGGACCAAGGCTCTGCACAGGGAATCTTGGCCAAACACCTGGGAACCTCAGAAAAGGATGGAAACACCACGGAAATGGACAGGAAACAGCAGGGGCCGCATGCATGGATGCCTCTGAGGCTGCTTAATCGCACCATTATGCCGAAATTATGGGCAACAGCATGGCCATGACAGAGTGACAGAATGAAGCTAGATAGCATCTAAAACATCCAATAATTGACCCTGACACTATAGAAGACGGCATGAGGAGGCAGCGGCAGCAGCGGCAGGCTAGAGAGTGGCATGGCGACATACCCTAAATGGACTCAGGCTTCAAACCAATGGGTGTCAGAGAGGAACCAAAGGAGGTGAGCAAGAAGCGCTCAAATAATATCGGTACATGATAAAAGTTTGCCAGTATATTTTGTGGATTACACAGCAGGGTGGCGACAAAGTTAACATGGAAGCCATGAAAACAACCCAAAATTCTGCCTGACACAGCTCGTTTGATAAGGGGACCATGTATGCCACCCATGTCACCGAAATCGGCACTCCTCCAGCTACTGCCCCTCAGCCTGCCTCCCCCCAGTCTGCCCCCCCCAGGGAAAATTTGGCATTTGAACCGGCATACTTGAGGAACTGTTTTCTGGACCCTCCCACGTCACAACACTTGTCGGTATTGCTGCATGAGCAATTTTCCGATGCCTCCAGGTTTCCAACAGTCGCAGTCTGTGGGTGATGATGACATTGTGACGTAGTGGAAGTGTTAAAGGTGTTCCACGATGAGGAGGACACGGTTGTCAGACAGTGGAGGAAGTTGTTGGTCAGGGCAGGGACAAGTCCGATAGGGTGGGAGCAGATGAGGGATCGAGGAGGATGATGAGGTGACAGACCCCAAGCTGGTTGATAGGCCGGTTTTTCGTTAAACACAGTGCTTCTGAGACGGAGGAGAGTCCTCAGCCAGAACAGGTTGGAGAGGCAGTGGTGGGGGCAGACGGCAGATGCAGGGCCAGAGCTGGTGCACAGCCCAAATGTGTCACTAGTGAGCTCCGTGGCGACGGGCTCGCGGCGAGGGTGCAGATTTCAGAAAAGTCTGGAGGTCTTTAGGAAAAACACCGGATGACCGACGGGACTGTGGTGCGCAACATTGAAAACAAAGGATTCAGCAGGGTTCCACCACTAAAGCTTTAACTTCCACCAGTATGCGAGGCAATGAATGCTAAACACCCCATCAGTGGCCAAACAAGAGCGTTCACCTCCGGCATGGCACACCACTGCTCCGTCCCGTGTCAGCTGATACGTCAGCACGACCCTGCCCAGGGACCCTGCCACAAAAACCCAATCGTCTGCCTCACGATCTCCCCACAGCATCCACCAGCGTTGTCTCCATACACCAGGCGCTGTGAGCGGAACAAAGGAAATATAGTGCAACCCACCGCACGCCATGCCCTATAAGTCCACATCTCCAGATTGTAGCCTGGAGATTGCTTGGCCCTATAGGCTTAGTAGAGGACCGGAGGCCTTCGGCAACTCATGAGCGGCGGCCGCCCCCTCGGTATTCGGTCCCCAGCCGCCATACTTTTACCGATGTGCCGTCCCAGCCCTGCACCAGCACGTTGTCAGACAACATAGATCTGTGCCTGACCAACGCACGTTTCGACAAGGTCCACGACCACGGACAAGTGGACGAGTGCTGCCAGGGCAGGGCACTATATTATCGATGACGGCACATTGGGTGGTTAACTTGGTGGAGGCTGGGAACGACAGTCTGACCTGCGGCTGGTCAGTGGACTGCTGACGCCGCAGAGAGATTGCGGGGGCGCCACCGTCGGTAAGGTTCTTTAGGACCTAACTATGCTCTCCGCACTCCTCCCCCACCCCTCTTCACACCTCCTACTACGAAATACAATCCGTGGGCATGGCGCCAATCAGTCAAGGTAGGCTCTAGCCACAGCAGCAGGCCGGACTAAGCGACAGCAGGCGGTGCTAAACTGCTGAGCCTAGGCGATAAAGGCACACCGCCCCAAGAAATATACAGTGGGCCATCACGGCGCAAGAGATTGAACTGTGGCTTGGCACAGCTGAACCTGAAGACCAGGCTAATGGGTGTGTGTTGTGGACAACGGCCGTCCGTACAACCTGGGTGGCGGTCATGCCCAACTCTGCAGGTGACACATGTGCCTGCCTGGGCCATGTTGTTTTAAATTGTAGTTCAGCGTTTCCTCAAAGGATCAATACCCATCTGTCTGATTTGCTCACGAAGGTGCGCCGCACTAGTGCGACATTTAAGGAAAAGGT
The DNA here is from genome assembly GCA_019512145.1 of Engystomops pustulosus. Taxonomy (NCBI): domain Eukaryota; kingdom Metazoa; phylum Chordata; class Amphibia; order Anura; family Leptodactylidae; genus Engystomops; species Engystomops pustulosus. The sequence goes on along the minus strand of CM033646.1, from coordinate 168,726,948 downwards.
TCCAGCACAGGATGACTGCCACTTTCGGGCAGCGCGAGCGCCCGCCTCCACAAACTGCCCCGCCTCACCGAACTGTTGTGCGAAACGTTGACCCACGAGGGTGGCATCAACCATAACCATGTTATCCAGGTTACCAGCCCGCGCAGAGCGATGAGACTGCCAGATGTCAATTCCACCGAGAACGGTAGTTTCAGGTCAGTCATGTCAGTTCTTCAAGTCTACAATGAGGTCCATTGGACGTGGATGTCTGATATCTGTCAGGTGCTGAGTAACTTTGAGGAGTCAACAACAGCGGTCACGTGGCGATGCCGCCTCATAAGCCTCACCATCCGACGCTTGGTACCTGTGCGACAAAACTCTCTGATCAGCCGGCTGGAAGGATCGAAAGAGGACACCTCGAAACCCTAGCTTGGCGGAAAAGCGTGTGCAGTACGAGAGCGAAGCAAGGAGACGGAGTAAGAAAGAGGGGAGATGTTCCCTTGGTGATAGGCCAAAGCCCCTTAGGGTCCTTGTTCGGTCAGCGCATTCGGGTGGTAGAAGGGCTGTAGGAGGAGATGATGAGGATAGAGGAGGATGAATGTTGGCGAGACACAAGATGGGTGAGCATGGTGCCTCAGACCTTGCACTTGTGTAGAGCGCGATATGGGCAGAAGAAGAGGACGTTGGAGGAAGTTGAGGGGAGGAGGAATGGGAGAGGGACGATCACACGAGAGAGAGGCCAGTGAGGGGAGGCGACGGAAAATTCTTGAGGCAGTTGGAGGACCTCTGGCGAATATGGCAGATTTTCATGCTAGGCTGCTATCCCGGGACCCTCGCGTTCAAAGAATTTATCCAGCACCGATTACGCGGTATTCACTCTCCTGGACCCACTTGGTACAAGCAAATATCTTTCCAATCTCATCCCCTGGAGAGGAAAGGAGATGTTGAGAATGCATGAAACGCAGGCCTGGTGCACAAGCGATGAAACAACTAATTTCCACAATTCTGGACAGCTGCTAGGCGGCAGAGTGCGGAGTTCTGCGGAGACAAGTAGCGTGTAGGGAGAGTAGGCGAGCAAGGCAGCTTGTCCAGCACTGGCAAAGGGTATGCGTTTACAGATGCTTTTGCAGCGGTGTATTGTCACCCCAGCACGACCACTGTCACCATCTTCCCAGTCTCGGGAGAGAGTAGGGATGATCTTTACAGAAAGAGTGAGGTGAGGGAGTACGTATCTGACCATTACCTCGTTCCTAAATGATCACACAGCTCCCTACAATACGTGGGTTTTTCAAAGCTGGACATGTTTGGCGACAAAGCGCTGTACGCCTTGGACTGGTTCTTGCCTGCCCTGCCGCTCAGCGTCTTGTCGAGGCGGGTTTCAGTGAGCTGGTTTGGCATCATCACCGTAATGCGTAACACGCCTGTCGACTGACAGCGTGACAGGCTGCGCCTATTAGCATGAATAAAACCTGATTTTCTCAAATATTTCCAATCTACACCAGGTGAAGGAAGCTCAACCTGAATATTTATGCACCTCCTCCTCCCTCATTTTCCCTTCTCCTCCTCTTTTGTCACATAAAGCAGGAGGGAAACTGGCTTTTTGACAGGGCCCACTGGCTTCCTATACGTACTTTATGAATTAATTTTTCTGGAGGGCCACCGACCGAGTCCTCTGTTTTAAACAATTTTGGGAGTGCCACATACAGGCACATCATCTATTCAATTTCTGGAGGGCCACCACCTGCTCCTTGGTTTGAAAACTTTTGGACTGCACACATAAGGCATCAATCTACTTCCATTTTTCTGGAGGGCACCTACCGTGAACTCCTCTGGTTTGAAAACTTTTTTGGATGCCAATAAAGGCACTCAATCTTTTTTTAATTTTATGGACGGGCCCACCTACCTGCTCCTGTTTGAAAACTTTTTGGACGCAATCATACAGGCACTCAATATATTTAGCATTTATTCTGGAAGAGAGCAACCTACCTGCTCCGTCTGGGTTGAAAACTTTTTGGATCGCCAATAACATGGCACTCCAAATCGTAGTGATTTCATTTTTCTGGAGGCCACCTACCTCTCTCTGGTTGAAAACTTTTTTTGGATACGCCGAACCATACAGGCACTATCCAAATTAAATTTTCTCCATAGAGCCTCCACCGTTAGTCTCATTGCTACCTCCAAGTCGTCCTAATATAGCTGCCTCACATACATCGTCCAAGGAATTCAACGAGGTTGTCAGGCAGAAGAATTTGGGTGTGTGTTTACATCGGATTCCCACATCAAAGTTGGTATTAACGTTGTCGCCACCCTGTGTGTTATCCGACCAATGATATATGGCAAAACCTTTGTTACCTTTAGGGATATGATTAGCGCTTCTTGCGCCATCCTGTTTACATTCCCCTCACAACCGCACAATTATCCCAAACTTATAAGACGCTACTACATTAACTTGGTGGGCAGGCGAAGGCGAGGGTGACTCACGGGATGGGAGGCTGGGTCATCATACTGCCGACGCAGAGGATTGCGGGGTGCGATACTGGCTCCAGGTCCAAAGGCCTACTATACCTCCTCCTCATCACACCCCTCCCCACTCCTCTCCTCCGAATTACCATCCGTGGGCATGCCGCCAGTCTCACGTTAACACGGCTGGCTCTAGGACGCGAGGCAGGCCGCGCAGCAGTGCCGTCGCCTAAGGCGGACCAGCAGGACAGGGATGGCTCAATACTGCTGAGCTAGGCAGATACAAAGGCACACGCCCCAAGAGCATATACAGGGCATTCACATCAAACGTGTTAACTTGTCGCCACCCTTGCTGGTATCCACAAAATATACTGGCAAACTTTTTATCATTACGGATATTATTTCAAGGCGCTTCTTGTCGCATTGTTTAACACTCACCCATCACCCGCATATCCTAAAACTTATAAGAAGCGCTACTACACTTGATCTTTACAAAAGGTTCTTAGAAGGTGACGTTTTGGGGAGTAGCAGAGACCAGGGGCTTGGATTGGACGAAAGCAGTGACGCCTGGCAGCGGAAGTCGCCAGCATCAACACAATCCCTCCCCACACTCAAGACCAAACTACTAACATAGTTTAACTGCAGCACCTGTTCATTCTACTACAGTTTTCCACTTGCCTCAATAAGAATGATCCGAGCAGCGCGGGCAGCGGCTAGTCTATCCCAGGGTCACCTGATCTGGCCAGCCAACCACTGCTATCTACGTGTAAGGGTACCACGTCATGCTGGGTGGAGTGCAGAGTCTCCTGGCTTGTGATTGGCTCTGTTTCTGGCCGCCAAAAAGCAAAACGGCGGGAGCTGCCATTTTCTCGAGCGGGCGAAGTATTCGTCCGAGCAACGAGCAGTTTCGAGTACGCTAATGCTCGAACGAGCATCAAGCTCGGACGAGTATGTTCGCTCATCTCTATTGTTATATATGTTTTTTTGGTTTTTGCTTTAGTTATTTTTCTTTACAACCATGAAAATTTTTTTTTAAAGGCAAGCTGAATTTTTGCTATATTACCATTTACTTATTTGTATGATGTGTTGAGAAATGCCAAAAAACGTAAAAAAAAATTATAAAAAAATACATCCGGTTGAGACAAAATTTATCACCTTAACTGAGCGAAAACTTAAGTGCAAGGCAAAGTAAACGGGGAGTAGCAAAGAAATTACACACACATCACCTCACTGTGTCCCTGCATGTATCACATACACCGCTCATACCACAACTTTCCCCACATTAACAACCTATAAATCATTAACCTATATATCATATGTACCCCTTACAACCCAACTGACCACACTGTGCACCCACATATATATACCTCTTACACCACAACTGACCCCACTTTACCCCCTCATATATCATATATACCCCTCACACCACAACTAATCACACTGTGCCCCACATTTATCATATATACCCCTCACACAACAACTGACCACACTGTGCCCCCACATATATCATGTATAACCCTCACACCACAACTGTCCACACTGTACCCTCACATATATCATATATACCCCTCACACCACAACTGACCACACTGTACCCCCTCATATATCATATATACCCCTCACACCACAACTGACCATACTGTGCCCCACTTATATCATATATACCCTTCACACCACAACTGACCACACTGTACCCCCACATTTATCATATATACCCCTCACACCACAACTGACCACACTGTGCCCCCACATATATCATGTATAACCCTCACACCACAACTGACCACACTGTGCCCCCACATATATCATATATACCCCTCACACCACAACTGAACACACTGTGCTCCCACATATATCATATATACCCCTCACACCACAACTGACCACACTGTGCCCCACATATATCATATATATACCCCTCACACCACAACTGACACACTGTATACCCCCACATAAATCAGTATTATACCCATCACCCCACAATGACCACACTGGTACCCCACATATAGTCATATAACCCCTCACAACCAAACCCGACCACACTCCCCCCACATATTCATATATAAACCCCTCACACCACAACTGACCACACTGTGGCCCCCACCTATTCATATATACCCTCCATCCCCACTGACCACACTGTCCTCCACATATATCATATATAGCCCTCGCACACCACAACTGATCACACTGTAAACCACCCCCCACATATATCATAGAACCACCCCTCACGATCCACAACTGACCGCACCACACTCTGCCTGTGCCCCGCACATAATATCTATATACCCCTCACACCACCACTGACCACACTGTTTCCCCCACATAATCAGTATTACTCATCACACCAACTGACCACACGGTACCCAACATATATCATGTAGACCCTCACACCACAACTGACCCACACCTGTTCCCTCCACATTATCATATATAAACCCTCACATGTGAACCCAACTGACCACACTTGTGCCCCCACATATATCATATATACCCCTCACACCCCAACTGACCACACTGTGCCTCCCACATAGATCATATATACACCCTTCACATCCACAACTTACCACCCCTGTGCCCACACATATATCATATATACCCTCCACAAACACAACTGGACCACACTGTGCCCCACATATATCATATATCTATACTCCTCACAACATCAAGTCCCACACGAACAACACCTGTGCGCTCCACATATAATCATATATCCCCCACAGCACCAACACACCCCACTGACTCACACTGTGCCTCCCACATCTATCATATATACCCCTCACATAAACAGCCACAAACTGACTCACCATAGGCGCTGTGCCCACACATATATCTATAAACCCCTCACACCACACACTGACCACACTGTGCCCCCCACATATATCATATATACTCTCACACCACAACTGACCACCTCTGCCCCCCACCTATATCATATATACCCGCACACCACAACTGTCACACTGGGCCCCCACATCTATCATATATTCCTTCTCTTCCTCTTCCCACATCTATATTATATACCTCTCACACACCACAACTGACCCCACTGTGCCCACCCCAAAACACGGCCGACTCACCATTCGCCGTAAAAGGGCCCCCACCAAACATCGCCAACACTGTATTCGGCGCTGGTCCGTCTCGGTCCGTGGCGAATACCTCGATGTGCTTCTCGCCTTTGGACTATGGCAAGTGGAGGGCACACAATAGTTCCCTGCTCTGTCAAAGACGTCGATGTTAATAACTATGGCGGCGCCCTGCCTCTAGTGATGTCGCAGCTTGTGACGTCACCCAGCGTGTGCCACTCATCGGCCGGGCCTGTAGCAGGGCGCCCGCCATCTTTTGTTTCCATCCACCAAACAACCGCAAGGGAGGGATTATGACGACGCGCATCGTGGGAACGATGGAAGGTGCTAACAATTTCAGTATTTATCTAGGTTCTGTTATAGTTATTTTTGGGGATTGTATATATTTCTTATGGGGGGGGGTATATAGAAATAAAAGCAATTCTGTATAAAGTTATTAATGGGGGGTTTGTATCATGTTTATTATGTGTGCTGGGGTGATATAGCAATAATAGCAATCTGCAATATAGGTATAGAGAGGGAGGTGTATATAGTTTGTTAGAGGGGGTTGTATATAGTTGTTATAGGAGGACTATATAGTTGTTGTAGGGGGGATGTATATAGTTGTATATAGTGGGACTGTATATATTGATTAGGGGACGTATCTATTTTTTACATAGGGACTGTATATATTTATTATAGGGGACTGTTCCTATCATTATAGGGGTTTCTATATAGTTGATATGGGTCTGTATTTAGTTATAGGGACGCGATATAGTTATTTTAAGTATATAAATCGTTATTATGGGGCTGTATGGTATTATTATAGGGGGTGTATGCTAGTTATTTATAGGGCTGTATATACTTATTAGCGGAGCTGTACTAATTGATTGCGGAGGACTGTATATATGATTGCTGGTGATGCTGTATATAGTGGGGATTGGCTCTGGAGCTGTATATCATGATTGCTGGGGGAGCTTATATAGTGATGCTGGGGGAGCATGTAATATAGTGAATTGCTGTGGAGAGCTGTATATGTGATGCTGGGGGCTGTATATCGTGATGGCTGGGGGCGTATATAGTATTGCGTGGGGATCTTTATACAAGTGATTTCTGGGAGCTGTATACAGGAGATTGCTGTGGGAGACTGTATATAGTATTGCTGGGTGGAGCTGTATATAAGTAGATTGCTGGGGGAGCCTGTAATACAGTGAATTGCTGATGGTAGCTGTATATAGTATTGCTGGGGAGCTGTATATAGGTGTTTGCTGGGGGAGCTGTATACAGTGATTGCTGGGGGACCGGTATACAGTGATTGCGGCTGGGGAGCTTGTATATAGTGATGCTGGGGAGCTGATACAATGATTGCTGGGGGAGCTGTATATAGTGATTGCTGGGGGAGCTGTATACAATGACTCCTGTGGAGCTGTATATAGTTATGCTGTGGGAGCTGTTATATTGATTTCTGGGCGGTATATATTGATTTGCTGGGGGCGGTATATAGTGTTGCGGAGGAGTCTGTATACAGTGATTGCTGGGGGGCTGTATATTGATGCTGGGGGGAGGTTATATAGTATCTTGGCTGGTGGAGCTGTCTACTAGTGATGCTGGGGAAGCTGTATATAGTGATTGTGCCGGGGGAGCTGTATATATTGATTGCTGGGGGGAGCTGTATATTTTATTGCGGGGGGCTGTACTCGTGATTGCTGGGGGAGCTGTATATAGTGATTACTGGGTGGGCTTGTATACAGTATTGCTGTGGAAGCTGGTATATAGTGATTGTCTTGGGAGCTGTATCTAGTGATTGCTGGGGAGGTGTATAATAGTGATTGAGGGTGGGAGCTGTATATAGGTGATTGCGGGGGAGCTGTATATATATTTCTGGGGGAGCTTGTATATAGTGATGCAGGGGAGCTGTATACAGTGAATTGCTGGGGGAGCTTATATATTGTTGCTGGGGGGATCTTTATATTACGTGCTTCTGGGGGAGCCTGTATATAGTATTGCTGGGGAGCTGTATATAGTGAATTGCTAGGGGTAGCTGTATACAGTGAGATTGCTGGGGGACTGTATACAGTGATTTGCTGGTGGGCTTATTATTGCTTGCTGTATGAGCTGTATATATTGATTGCTGGGGGAGCTTTATATTAGTTTATTAACTGGTGAGCTGTATATCGTGATTGCTGGGGGAGCTGTAACATTGATTGCTGGGGGGAGCTGTATATAGTTATGCGGGGGCTGTATAGCATGATTGCTGGGGGAGGCTTGTATCCACGTGATTGCTGGGAGAGCTGTAAGACATTGATTGCTTTGGGGATCTGTATATATTGATTTGTATGGGGGAAGCTGTATTTAGTGATTGCTGGGGGAGCTGTTACAGTGATTGCTGGGGGTAGCTGTATACAGTGATTGCTGGGGGAGCTTGTATATAGTGATTTCTGGGTAGCTGTATATGTTGGAGTTGCTGGGGGGGGCTGTATTCAAGTGATTGCTGGGGAGCGTTATACGTGATTGCTGGGGAGCTTTAAATAGTGATTGCTGGGGGGAGCTGTATACGATTGATTGCTGGGAGAGCTGTATACAGTGAATTGGCTTGGGGGCAAACTGTATATTTATAGTGATTGATGGGGAGCTGTTATAGTGATTGCTGGGGGAGCGTATACAGTGATTGCTGGGGGCTGGTATACAGTGATTGCTGGGGGGAGCTGTATATAGTGATTGCTGTGGTAGGTATATAGTGATTGCTGGGTGGGGCTGTACAGTGATTGCTGTGGGGACTGTAGACAATGATTGCTGGTGGAGCTGTATATAAGTGATTGCGGGGGAGCTGTATATAGTGATTGCTGGGGGGAGCTGTATACATGATTGCTGGTGGGAGGCGTGTATACAGTGATTACTGGGGGACTGTATCATTGATTGCTGGGGGAGCTGTATACAGATTGATTACTGGGGGGGGGCTGTATATCGTGGATGCTTGGTGGAGCTGTATATAGTGATTGCTGGGGGAGCTGGTTATGCGTGATTGCTGGGGCGTATACAGTGATTGCTGGGTAGCTGTATATAGTTATTGCTTTGGTAGCTGTCTTAGTTATTGCTGGGGGGCTGTATATAGTGAAAAGATTGCTGGGGGAGCTGTATACCGTGATTGCTGGGGTAGCTGTAAAGAGTGATGCTGGTGGAGCTGTATTAGTTGATTGCTGGGGGAAGCTGTATCAGGTTTTTTTTGCTGAGGCATGTATACAGCGATTGGCGGGGGGAGCTGTATATAAGTGATTGCTGGGGGAGCTGTATATAGTGATGCTGGGGGAGCTGTATACAGTGATTGCTGGGGGGGCTGATATATCATATATACCTCTCATATCACAACTGACCACACTGTGCCCCCACATATATCATATATACACCTCACACCACAACTGACCACACTGTGCCCCGACATATATCATATATACCCCTCACACCACAACTGACCACACTGTGCTCCCACATATATCATATATACCCCTCACACCACATCTGACCACACTCTGCCTGTGCCCCGCACATAATATCTATATACCCCTCACACCACCACTGACCACACTGTTTCCCCCACATAATCAGTATTACTCATCACACCAACTGACCACACGGTACCCAACATATATCATGTAGACCCTCACACCACAACTGACCCACACCTGTTCCCTCCACATTATCATATATAAACCCTCACATGTGAACCCAACTGACCACACTTGTGCCCCCACATATATCATATATACCCCTCACACCCCAACTGACCACACTGTGCCTCCCACATAGATCATATATACACCCTTCACATCCACAACTTACCACCCCTGTGCCCACACATATATCATATATACCCTCCACAAACACAACTGGACCACACTGTGCCCCACATATATCATATATCTATACTCCTCACAACATCAAGTCCCACACGAACAACACCTGTGCGCTCCACATATAATCATATATCCCCCACAGCACCAACACACCCCACTGACTCACACTGTGCCTCCCACATCTATCATATATACCCCTCACATAAACAGCCACAAACTGACTCACCATAGGCGCTGTGCCCACACATATATCTATAAACCCCTCACACCACACCTGACCACACTGTGCCCCCACATATATCATATATACTCCTCACACCACAACTGACCACACTCTGCCCCCCACATATATCATATATACCCCTCACACCACAACTGTCCACACTGTGCCCCCACATCTATCATATATGCCTCTCCCACATATATATTATATACCTCTCACACCACAACTGACCACACTGTGCCCCCCACACACGGCCGAATCACCACTTCGCCTTTAAAAGGGCCCCCACCAAACATCGCCAACAATGTATTCGGCGCTGGTCTCCTCGGGCCGTGGGGCGAATACCTCCGATGTGTCTTCTCGCCTTTGGACTATGGCAGTGCGAGGGAACAATAAGTTCCCTGCTCTGTCAAAGACGATCGAATGTTAATAAAGATGGCGGCGCCCTGCCGCTAGGTGATGTCGCAGAGTGTGACGTCACCGCGTGTGACACTCACGGCGCGGCCTGTAGCAGGGCGCCGCCATCTTTGTTTACATCCACCCAACACCGCAAGGGAGGATGATGACGACGCGCATCGTGGGAACGATGGAAGGTGCGAACAATTTCAGTATTTTATCTAGGTCTGTATATAGTTATTTTTGGGGATTGTATATATTTATTATGGGGGGGGGGTATATAGAAATAAAAGCAATCTGTATAAAGTTATTATTGGGGGGTTGTATATGTTTATTATGTGTGTGGGGGTGTATATAGCAATAATAGCAATCTGCATATAGTTATTATAGAGGGAGGTGTATATAGTTGTTAGAGGGGGGTGTATATAGTTGTTATAGGAGGACTATATAGTTGTTGTAGGGGGGATGTATATAGTTATTATAGGGGGACTGTATATATTTATATGGGGACTGTATCTAGTTATTACAGAGGGACTGTATATAGTTATTATAGGGGGACTGTATATAATTATAGGGGGTTTCTATATAGTTATATGGGTCTGTATTTAGTTATAAGGGACTCTATATAGTTATTTTAAGGATGTATATCGTTATTATGGGGGGCTGTATGTAGTTATTATAGGGGGTGTATGTAGTTATTATAGGGATGTATATAGTTATTATAGGAGCTGTATATAGTGATTGCTGGAGGAGCTGTATATAGTGATTGCTGGGGGAGCTGTATACAGTGATTGCTGGGGGAGCTGTATATAGTGATTGCTGGGGTAGCTGTATATAGTGATTGCTGGGGGGGCTGTATATAGTGATTGCTGGGGGAGCTGTATACAGTGATTGCTGGGGGAGCTGTATATAGTGATTGCTGGGGGAGCTGTATACAGTGATTGCTGGGGGAGCTGTATACAGTGATTGCTGGGGGAGCTGTAGAACAGTGATTGCTGGGGGAGCTGTATATAGTGATTGCTGGGGGAGCTGTATATAGTGATTGCTGGGGAGCTGTATATAGTGATTGCTGGGGGAGCTTGAAAGCCGGCACAATTGCGACACAATCGTTTGCTAAATACCTGTCCCAGCGGCGCAATCCCCTAAAACGTCGGAACACCCGACGGAAATGCGGCCACGGGACCCTTAGTAAATAAGCCCCATTGTGTAATTTGTATACTGACTTCAATCCTGACTCCTGAATCTGAGACTATTGTTATGAGAACACAAAACCTATAAATACTAATGGACCATTTACATATACATAAACATGCGCAATGCAATGCAAGGAGGACACAAATATTGAAAAAATTTGTCTACTTCCTTGTCAGCCATTGTGTGCTCGCTGCCCAGCACCTAAAACTACACTACCCTTTTGTTATGTTCTATTTTTAAAAAAATGACTTCAATAAATTTTTGCATTTTTATTACAATTTATGCTCATCTCCTTTTTCTATTGGTATTTTTATGAGAAGAAGAACGAATTATATTGGGATCAGTGATCTGGAGTTTGGTGATTTTTCATTGTTTGTAGTTTGTAGAGAGGATTTCCTAAATGCTTTCACAACTCTCAGCCAGAAGATATTCACTTGCATGCACAATGGCGCCCCGCCAATGCCCTGTACACAACACTCGCCTTTTGAGCGGGAAATTCCTTGTTTTATCCTGGCCAATCATCATCCTCCCTCTATACTCGTGGCTACTTGCTATTGGCTGAATGTGATGGTATATAAGGAGGGGTGAGAAGGCAGAGCAGCACTGCGGCGAGGAGAGCCACACAAAGGGTGAGAACATCGCTGATCCGTCTAATATTCATGTCCTACACGTCCTGCTGTATAATGCCTCATCTTTTATGCATTGGGGGTTGGAGTTTGGAATAGTTCTGTATCGTATGAAGTAGTACAGCAAGTCACTGTGCATGAAGTAATACTCTCAGCAGTCACTGTGCATGAAGTAATACTCTCAGCCGGCACCATAAAAGAGGTAACAATCTCCACAGTTACAGTGTAGAATGGAAAACCTTCAACATTTCTAGCAGTAATACTCTCAGCAGCTACCCTGAATGAAGTCAGACTATGCACGGACGCTGTTCTTAAAGTAACACTCTCAGCAGTCCTCATGTATGAAGTAATACTCTCAGCAGTCCTCATGTATGAAGTAATACTCTCAGCAGTCACCGTAATACTACCAATAGTCACTCTGTATGAAGTAATACTCTCAACATTATTAAAAATACTCTCGACAGTCACCGTAATACTACCAACAGTAACTGTGTGCAGTAATACTCTCATTATTATAAAAACTACTCTCAGCAGTCACCGTAATACTACCAACAGTCACTCTGTGTAAAGTAATGCTATCAGCATTATAAAAAATACTCTCAGCAGTTCCTGTGTACGAATGAATACAAATGAATAGCAGACGCCTTGCAGGAAGCTTTGCATCTGTCTGTCACAATTACTTTATTGCATATTTCATGAAAAACACATGGCTGATCACACTATCACCAACAAGTTAAAAAAAAAATTAAAGCGTAACTGTAAAGCTGTAATAATTTTACCAAATTAATATATGTGATTCCCCCTTTGAAAAATAACAGAACGATGGCTACTATGTGCTGCTCACAATTTTCTTTCCAAAGTTCTTTTCTGTTCTGAAAGTGTTTGACAAAAATCTTTCTCACCAGAGGTGAAGTGGGCGGAGACTAATATCTGTCAGTCTATGCCCCCAAGCTGAGGCCAGATTAACTTGCCCACAGATCCCATGATGCCTTATGTTCTCTCTCAAAGTAATTCAGCATTAAATCCACAGAGAACATACTGGATGTATATGGTGGCAGCCTGGCAGCTTTCATCATATGGAAGAGCAGGGGACATGTAATAAGTGGAAGTACACCAGTTACATGCAGTTTATAGCCTGTGCTGTGTGAGCACTAAGGGTTTATAGCTTATTTTTACAGAGATGATACTGCTGTTGACAAGGTGGGAGAGAGGATCATGAGGTGAGGACAGAGACACAGCAAGTTCTATAGAATCACAGACTGGGATGGAGGGACTGATAGGGCACAGGGGAGATCTTGTACCTCACTATACTGTGCAGAAGACATCTGTATTCACTGTTCTGTACACTTCCATCTCTGCTACATACAATGTCACATGACCTCCTCCCCTCCCATGAATCTGACCAGAAACAAAGGGTAAGCAAAGTATGGATAGGGCTTATCAGCACATGGAGAGGAGGCAGCCATTGCAGCTCTGAGGTTATCTGAGGGGGTAGCAAAGAAACTACTGCATATAGGTAATAAAGATAATAGGCAAAGTTGTTTTACATCCCAAAAGCTACTGATTTGTGAAAAAAAACCCTTTACAGTTACTTTTTAAAAACAAACTAGCTTGGAGACACAGTCCATACACCAGTGTATGTAAGGCTCAGTACACACAGGATTAAATCCATTGGTCACAACTCATCAGTGCTGAAAGTGCACATTACACATATCACATTGTAAAGTCCTGGTAGAGGAAATACCCTACTAAAGCCCCATATTGGGGTAATATTCATCCCCCAATGTATAGTAAGAAAGTAGTAATATAGTCACATACCTAGAGAAGTTCTAGCAGATGCACTGGTTGTGTCCCCATGCTGCATCACCTGGTTCTTGAAGAATTTAGACATTCCTATGTGATCTAACTATCAAGCTGAGAATAGTAAGTGTAGCTCGGAAGCACGGACTCAGCTTTTTGTTCCTGTTTTCTACAATAGGAAGGAAGTAGGGTGGTGCTGTCAGCGCTCACAGTGAAATACAGTCACGAGTCGTGGAGCTTACAAAAGTCATCCATGTCCCTTTCCATGCATGCTTAAAAAATAATCAAATCCAAAAAAAGGAATCCTCCAACACTGCCCCCTACTACCATGCAGGAAACAATGCGTAATGCATGCATAAAAGTCTGGCACTGACCTGGTAGCAGGAACAACATAAATGGGGGTCAATCCAGATGGTTTGGTGGGAAACTCTACGATTATAATGGTGGAGCCTCATCCTGCAGAAATCCTATGATGATGGTAAAAGTCCAAGAAGTGCAAGTAACACTAATATAACTATATACTATATACATAACATATGTGACGCCTCCGCCGGTGGCACCCAATGTAACCAATAAACAGCTAGAACCTGTTCCGCAAAGAGGAGCCAACACTCCAGGGTACAAAGATCACTGATTAAACACGTCTCTCAAGGTTCTGTTGTTCTTCCTCATAGCTCACATTACATTGTCAAATATTTGCTTCCTGGTCATTGCCAGAGGACAAGACTTCTCGCATGCAAATAGTGGGAAGCGCCATTTTGGGGAAGTCTATTAAAGTATTTATATTCCCAAAGGTTTACATGTGTAATGTTCCACAATCTAAGATTTTGATCCAAAATATTTCAAGAGACGATCTCCTTATAGTAGAGAGAATAACACTATAGCATCCTGGAAAACTATTTGCATATTTCCCAGAATCCCCCTAGTGGAGCGTCCATGGCTATAAGATTCCCCATGCCTACAAGACGTCCTTAGTTGGCTGTCTCCGTAAGGAGAATCCTTACTTCCCGACCCTAGTTACAAGCCTCTCACTCAGCCAAACCAGTTCCCTACACTGTACTGAAGAGACCCAACCTGGTGGAAACAGAACTGCCTTCAGGAAAAGATATACTGGTTTGGTTTTAATCATGCATCATATCATAAGGCTCATGTCAATGGGGTAACTAAATGAGGTGCAGTTTTCCTTATTCCATCCTGGAAAACTATTTGCATATTTTCCCAGAATCCGCAAGTGCTATAAGTATCTACACACCTACACAACAGTTCCTCTACTGTAGAGTAGTATAGCCCTTTTTAGGGCTTATTCTTTTATGGCCCATAACTTTTATAGATTTGAATTCCTCCAATATAGAGGCTATTGAGGTGTGGAGTAGCCGGAGCTGAGGCTACACGGTGCGGCTACTCCACACCCCAGTGGCCTCTTGCGTTCCGCATACCCTGACATCCTCGGCACGCAGCTCCTGGTAGCTGTGTGCACTCGTCTGCGAAGCTGGGTTCTGCGTATGCACGGAACGCAGGCCGCCGGCTGCGCAGTCTCTGCTCTAATGTCAGGGTGGGCAGAACTCAAGAGGCTACTAGGGCATGGAGTAGCCGCACCGTGTAGCCTCAGCTCCAGCTATACCACCGCCCTCTTATAAATTTGAATTCCTCCAATATTCAAATTTTCTAGTTCAAGTTATGGGCCACAAAACTATTAGCCCTAAAAAGGGTTCTACATGAGAGAAACCTGCCACCGGATCTACCTTAATAGGTAGATCCATGGTGGTAGGTTTCCTTTAATTGGCAGTCTCCATAAGGAGAACCTTTACTTCCTGACTATAGAGATTAGGCATATGAATGTTAATGTCAATATATACTTATAAGAAGTGTCCATAGTAGCTAACAATTAAAGTGGCATGGTGCCGGTGCCAAAGATTGTCCGAAAATTTTATCTCAAGACAAAATTGGAAAACTTTATTTCAAGAGAAAAATGTGAGTCAATAAAATACATTATTTGACGGGAAATGGCTCTTCCAAGGTGAATTTCTTCATATTACAAAATGAAGAAGCTTTGGAGCCTCATTTTTTCTTCCAAAAAAGTAATTGGCCCACATTTATCAAAGTCCTTGCACAATTTTTTGTCTGAATTTTCAGTGCAAACTGCTGTCACGTGTATTTATAAAGTGTCGGCAACACATTTGTCGTGGCTGCAATATTCCCGACGGAAACAAATTTCTGGACTTAAAGGTGGATACCTAAATATGTTACTTTCTTACCTTGACAACCTAGAAGGAATTTAAAGGGGTATTCTCTCGCCTCGGCATTTACATTCAATTTAATTAATCTGCCAAATATAAACATTTCTTCAATTAGATGTTATTAAAATTTTTTTACCTGGGTGAAGATAATTTCTCATAAATGTAGTTATTTGGTCCCTTAGAAACAAGACTGTGTCCTTGGATACAACCACCTCTGCTGGAGAGATTGCGCAAAGGAACAAAAAGTTTTTGTTTATGAAATGTCCGGGAGTTACTGCAGGTCCCACAGCCGTCCTGTGGTAATGATCGCTGAATCCAGGTGGTCCGGCAGGACTCTATAGCGCATGTCTGACCATTGCTGCCAAAATGTGAGGTGGTCGTATCCGAGGAAGCTATCTCGTTTCTAAGGGACAACATGACTACATTTATGAGAAATTATCTCCACAAAGGAACATTTTTTTTAATAGATGGAAGTGCAATTTTATGTTTGACCTGGCCTAATGTATTCCCCTTTACATCTGGGTAAAAGCGAATCGCTATAGCTAATGGTTCAATGGACAATATAAATATGATCGGGGGAAGGGGGCACCCTTGCCGTTTTTTCCTTTGGACCATGTCAACTCCTCTGAAAACAACCCATTCACGAACACGGTGTAGACGGGTGGGAGTAAAAGCCTTAATATGGCCTTCTATTAACATTTTGCGAATAACACGGAAAGCGTAATCCCAATTTACTGTGTCAAGTGCTTTCTCTGCGTAGACCGTCACAAAGGTAGCGTAATTCGCTGTGTTGCAGTAAATTGGCGGCATGTTAGTTCACGCCCATCAAAATTTAAATGTGACTTTGCCAGTGACATTTAAACAGTTAACACAAACTAGACTAGTTGGGGTCCAAGTTTGGTACCTTTACCTGAACAGGATTTAAAGTTCCAGTTTGGATCCTTTCATCATTAGATGTTTGGCTTGAGAGTAAATTTTTGTAATTTAGAGTCTTTTGCTCTGGACAAAAATTTATAACTTAGAATAAGGTCTACCTGTTGCCATGTAGGATTGTCACCAATTGTGTATGTATATAACATGCAGTTATGTTTATATCACTTGCTGCACACAATGAAGTTTAATTTACAATATTTTTAAGACATTTATAGATGTTTCTCGTAAAGTGAAATTTTCTTACTCTTTTTTGCAGAGGAATTTACGACGATGATGGAGACAGAGTGGGAGGAGTAAGTATATAATTGGCAGATGCTTACAAGTACTATTAAAACGGGGCTGGGTCAGGGGGTAAGAAAAAGTAATAAAAAAGTACTTACCCCACTCCTGGTTCCAGCATACCAGTTGTTTTTGAAACTTATGGCTTGGCTGAAAATGGTGGCTTTGGGCAACTGCGGGTTCCTCGGACCATTGGACTTTGAGGTGTTAGAGGAAGTGACGTCCTGTGGTCAGGGACAGGTACTGATTACTGAAGCAGCTCAGCGGCCACACCATAAGTTCCATTTGAGCCACCAGTATCAAAAACTTGCCTACAATGCTGAAACCAGGAGCCAGGGTGTTTTCAAGGATTCCATGGGTATCACGATAGGCTCTGTTGTATTCTGTTTTGCCCAGTTTCACTGTCTGTTGCCTTCAACTTTGATTAATCTGCTCCCGCTGGAAACCTTGTAACACAGGGTTCACCAGATATTGGAGCTACACCCATGGTTCACCAAAATGTGCTTTTGCATATAAATTTAAATGAAACTTTCTCTGTATACAGGCAATGCATGTTTTCAAGAAAGTCATGATTGTGATGCAGAGCAGATTTCCTATGATGTTCAGAAAATCTCTCCATAGCACATCAGCAAAACTTCCCCTGAAGTGCAGACAGTTAACCGTGGGCTCTGTTCACATTGCTTTTTGAGGCTTTGTTGGAAAATTCTATATAATGGACAGATATAAAGTGTGTCTCGGTAGAATGATGAACACCAGAACGGCAAATCGACAAATCGATTACAAGTCAGTGTAGTCATTTTGGCACCACTGGTGTCCTTCAAAACAATTATATGACACTAATATGAGCCTCACAGGTGATGGTCTCGACTGGATACAAATGTGTCAAGAGGACTGTTTTACAATGGTGTCTTCGTTTGTGATACGAAGCTATTGGGGACTAGTTGTGCTTCACATGACCTAATATTGGTGCTGGACAGATTTTGCATCCTCTGGATTCAAACTGGAATGTTCAAATTCAATGAGATAGTGTAACATCTCGTCATGGTGGTGGCTTGTCTTTCTTCCAAACCTTCAGTGGGTCACGACAAGAAGTCTTTGTGACTGTAGAAGTGTTTTTTCTGCAAACGTAAGAATTCAACGAGTAGCAAAATAGAGGTACAGTCTCTTACTACTTTAGGTGTTCAACCGTTGCTCTCATGAAACTACGTCTTTTGCACTCTTCTACTCTTACTGGACTCATGTATTCCAGATCCAATGAACTTTACAGTAGTACATGGCCTTCACCGTGCATCTGAGCCTCCGATAACCATCCATTGGAAACCTCCATTGGAAATCTAGAAGGATTAATAACAGGAACAATTCTCCAAACCTCTGTTTTTGGGCCACAGTTATGGGGTCACCTTTTATTTTTCCTTGTTAAAACTGGATTACAACTTTACTGCAGATGAATTGGGAGAAGTGTGAGAGTAAGAGATTTGGTAGCTTGGATAGCTTGGATGATTAAAACAAGAGACTGATGAAGAAACTGCGTTTTTTGGCATTTTAGAGAATGTATTTTTTTTTTTTTCCGTAAAGCCAGAGACCGTTCTCCTTCACAAACATGCATAGAAAAGTGCAGTGTGCCACAAAAGTAGTGCACTAGGACACAGCTTATCACAACGCCAGCTGTAGGAAAGAGATGAGTCCCACCTTCAGAAGACCCTCCAATGGTTTCATAACTTTACCAAATTTACCAAATTTTGGGAAAGCACAATTGCTCCTTGCTTCTCTCACTTCGCCAATCTAATTGTCAGCTAAGGAACTCTCAAAGAAAATGCTCCTCAGAAAACATGCGCCAGGTTTAAAGTGAGGTGAGGAACCTTATCATCAAACATACCCTTGGCACCCCCAGGGAGTCTACTAAGATGGGTCAGACCAGCCGCACCCAGAAAAATTCCTGGTTTTGTTTGCTGAGAAGGTGAATGGTAGTGATAGTTGGGAAGATCCCAGGAAGAGAATGATTTAGAGACTATATTTTAGAACTTTAATTATCTTTGTTCAGAAAATTTTGGTAAGTAAGAGCTTGGTTTGACTTACAAATTGCTCTCCCAGCAATGAAATGCCCATGAACTTGGTATTTACCGCTGGCGCTTCTGGCAGCTCTTTATTTCCTCGTGGCTGTGGGTTCCTGGCTGTATGGGCAGAGGCACGTCCATGCTCTCTGCCGGAGCACACACCGTGACGCGCCATTGTCGCTGCTGATAACAACATAAGGTGTGCCTGGGCAGAGGACATGGACTCGTCTCTACACATGAAGCTGAGACAAAAGAGGAGCTGCGGGGAGCGTCAGAGGTAAGTATATATATAGTAGCTGCCTACATAGATACAGTACCAGAACCATGTATACTACATAGATACAGTACCAGAACCAAGTATACTACATAGATACAGTACCAGAACCAAGTATACTATATAGACGAAGCCCGTGAGCCGGGCGATACGCGTGGGGCATCCTTGCTCTCCCCAGCTATACATCCGCCACACGGTAACATCAATTACTTTTTTATTATATCTATACATCATGTTGGGCACCCCTGTGATTATATATTGCTGTTAGGGTACAACCATATTACTTTGTGTTCTGACTGGTGGCTCTATGCTTCATAATTTTTCCGTGTGTTTATGGATATGCAGTTATTTTGACATCTTTGTTTGTGCATCACACATCATATATTTGAATGCTGGGGGGTCTATGTGTCATTCTACCCTCTTTTATAGGGTTTTTAATTTTTTTTAGGAGTCACGCTTTTCTTAAATAAAATTTGTCATTTTTTCACCCATTTACATCTGCCTTTCCTTCTTTCGTGTCTACTATATAGATACAGTACCAGAAGCGAGATCACTACATAGTAACCGCACCAGAACTAAGCTTACTGCATAGATATGATATCAGAAAATAGCTTACTACATATACACTGGAGATCAAAATTAGAGAACACACAATTTGCTAAATGTCAAGGTCATTGTGTAGTCCTATATGAATACATCCTAACATGAGTAAAATAGCAGGATTTCAAGCTTATTTCATAAACTGTATATTTAAAAAAAACACAGATTAAAAATGTAAGTGACATAATTGTAAAAGACACTGATCAGAATTAGAGAACACTTTCAGATACCTGCAAGTTATTGGTGTTAACCAGGCACCTGGAACTAATTTCCTTAATTATCTGGCAAACTCGATGTAACTAGCACCAAACTTTCCAGTTTGCACCAACTTTGCAAGAATGGTGTGTCTAGAATATTGCATCTTTACTACATCACAAAATTATTAAGGTCCCCCAGGAAGGCTGGCTGCCATTGAAAGAGAGGACAGGATAATGCAGAGAATCTCCATGGTTAATTGTTTCAACGCTGTAGCTGGAATTGCTCGCCAGTTCACCACTGAACAGTGTAAGAATCTGTTTTTTCATACAGTGTCTCGACATTTAAGAGCATTTGGAGTGAAAGCCAACTCCGCAGTGACCAAACCTCTCATTAGCAGAAAGAATCAAAAGACTAGACTTATCTTTTCCAAGGAGTATGATCTATGGACAGAGAGGAGACATGGTCAACAGCTAATTTTATTGATGAAAGCTTATTAATCTGATTGGAAACATTATGTTTGTTGACAAACTGGGGAAAGAGAGAACCCAAAGTGTGTAATGAAGTCAGTGAAAGGTGGTGGAGGAAGTGTCCTAGTTTGCGGAATATTTTCTGTAGCAGAAGTTGGACCTCTCATATACAGTATCTATATGGCAGAGTGAATACAAATACCTTCTTCAACAACATGTGGTTCCTTCCTTCCTTTAAATCTCCATTGTACATATACAACAGCAGAACATAGCTGCAGTGTCACGGGTGGTCCCGTGCCTCTCGCTCCCCGCAGGCGCAGCGCCAGCGCGTCATACCTCTCCCCACTTCCAAGTCCCGGCCTCGCTCCATCTGCACGGGTTCACGTGTCTTTGGGCGCATGCGCGGCAGCCTTAGAGAATTTAAAGGGCCAGCGCGCCATTAATTGGCGCTGGCCATTTCCCATGAGGCTTTTTATATCTGCCTCTCCCATCTCACCCTGCCGGATCTTTGTGCCTAACAGTCTGAGAGAAAGCTCTGCTGCGATTTATCTGCGTTCCTGTGTCTCCTGCGTTCCTGTGTCTCCAGCCTTCCTGTGTCTCCAGCGTTCCTGAGTCCCTCCGTGTTCCTGTGTTACCTGAGCTCCTCCGTGTTCCTGTGTACCAGTGTTCCTCCATGCTTCTGTCCTGTGTGCCGTGTTCCCGTACCCTCTGCTTGGACCTCCTGTTGCTGACCCGGATCGGACTCTGACATTGCATCTCTGCCGTCTGCCCTGACCCTGTGCCTGGACTTTGACCTCGAGATTGTCTGCCGTCTCTGTACCTCGACCTCGGCCGCCACTGCAGACAAGTCACGCCTGAGGAACGACCTGGTGGTACAATGCCGCAGCTTGTCTAACCCGCTTTGCGGCGGGGTCTGGTGAAAACCGGGTACCACTTAGACTCCAGTCCAAGGTAGTGGCTTGTGTCATTGTCTGCAGTGGTCCAGAGGATCCACACCTGTAAGCCTGACAGTAAGATCCGGCAATGGATCCCGCTGAGGTTCCGCCTCCCAGTAAACCTGACCTCGCTACCATCGTGATCCACCAATCTCGACAGATTGCCGCACAATGTGATCAGTTGGAACAAGTCACCGCCATGCTGCAGCAACTAATAGCTAATCAGCAACAGCAACAGATTCCTGAGACTGTCCCTGCAGCCTCTATTGCTCCGGCTTGTCTTCCCGCTGCTGAACCAAGACTATGGCTGTCCATGCCCAGCAAGTACGATGGCGACTCCAAGATTTGCAGGAGCTTTATTACTCAGTGCTCCCTGCACATAGAACTTATGCCATCCCAGTTCATCACGGAGCGATCTAAGGTAGCCTGGGCTACTCCCCTTTGGGACAGAAACAACCCAGTTACGGCTTCTCTTGCGGCCTTTTTGTCTGAATTCCGGTCCGTGTTCGAAGAACCAGCCCGGGCCTCCTCAGCTGAGTCTGCCTTGCTGAATTTACGTCAGGGGAATTACTCCATGGGAGAGTATGCGGTCCAGTTCCGCGCCAACTGCAGGTGAAGTTGGATTTCTCTTCAGCTTACCACCCTCAGTCCAATGGACAAGTGGAGAGGGTCAACCAGACTCTGGGCTGCTTCATTCGCCATTTTGTCTCTGCCCGTCAGGACGACTGGTCCACTTTGTTGCCCTGGCCAGAGTTCTCCTACAACTCTCTGGATTCAGAATCTGCTGGTGCAGCTCCATTCTTTATTGTCTATGGAAGAATTCCACGCCCACCACTCCCTCTCTCAGTTCACTCGGATGTTCCTGCAGTGGAAGAATTGGTGCAGAACGTCGGTTCTGTCTGGAAACAGACTTGTCTATCTCTACTTTGGGCATCTGCTCGCACCAAAATCCAGGCCGACAAGAGACGCAGACCTCCTCCTGTCTTCTCTCCTGGGGACAAGGTCTGGTTATCTTCCAGGTACATCTGGCTGAAGATACCCGGTACAAGCTCGGTCCTCGATTCTTGGGTCCTTTCGAGGTCCTGGCCCGTATTAATCCGGTATCCTACAAGTTGCGCCTTCCTCCCACCATGCGCATCCCGAACTCCTTCCATGTCTCCCTGCTCAAAAGCCTGTTATCCTAAACCGCTTCTCCCGGCAAGTACCTCCTCCCACCCCTGTGGCTGACTCCACCGACGCCTATGAGGTAAAAAACATCCTTGATATGAAGACGGTAAGGGGGAAGCGGTTCTTCTTAGTCGACTGGTAGGGTTTCCGTCCGGAAGAGAGATCCTGGGAGCCAGAGGACAAAATCCTGGACCGTGATCTTCTGCAGAGATTTCTCCAACCCTAGAAGAGGGGGAGGCCGAAGGGGGGGGGGTATTGTCATGGGTGGTCCCGCGACCCATAGGAGCAGCGCGAGTGCGTCATATCTATCCCCGCTCCCGAGTCCTGGCCCCGCTCCGTGTGCACGCTTCCCTGTGTCTTTGGGCGCGCGCGACAGCCGTAGAGAATTTAAAGGGCCAGCGCGCCATGAGGCTATTTATATCTGCCTCTCCCATCTCACCATGCCGGATCTTTGTGCCTAACAGCCTGAGAGAAAGCTCTGCTGCGATTTATCTGCGTTCCTGTGTCTCCTGCTTTCCTGTGTCTCCTGCGTTCCTGTGTCTCCAGCCTTCCTGTGTCTCCAGCGTACCTGAGTCCCTCCGTGTTCCTGTGTTACCTGACCTCCTCCGTGTTCCTGTGTTACCTGAGCTCCTCCGTGTTCCTGTGTACCAGTGTTCCTCCATGCTGCTGTCCTGTGTGCTGTGTTCCCGTACCCTCTGCTTGGACCTCCTGTTGCTGACCCCGGATCGGACTCTGACATTGCATCTCTGCCGCCTGCCCTGACCCTGTGCCTGGACTTTGACCTCAAGATTGTCTGCCGTCTATGTACCTCGACCTCGGCCGCCACTGCAGACAAGTCACGCCTGAGGAACAGGCTTGTCTAACCTGCTTTGCGGCGGGCTCTTGTGAAAACCGGGTACCACTTAGACTCCGGTCCCAGGTAGTGGCTTGTGTCATCGTCTGCAGTGGTCCAGAGGATCCACACCTGTAAGCCTGACATGCAGGACCAGAACCAAGGTTATTACATAAAGATCGTAAAGAAGTCAGGTGGATACACAGCTGATAGTCCTACTGAATAGACTGGTAGAAATTGTATTATGGGTAGAAAAAATACAGCTAAGTAAAGAAAATGAGTGCCCATCATTTCTTTAAGAAACTAGGGCCAGTTAGTCCAAAAAAATTGGGAAAACTTTGAAAGTGTCCCCAAAAAGCATCAAGAGAACTCCGGGCTGTGGCCATTTGTTTCAAGGTTTTCTGTTTTAAGGAACTTTATCTATTTTTATGTGTGATAAGGGATATTGCCCTGCATGAATATTGCTGGCTGTTTGATTAAAGCACCAAAGGAAGGAACCACATTTTGTTGAAGATGGTTTTGATACACACTTGCATTCTCTTCCAGTCTTCCTCAGTTTGCTGACGAATATAATGGGGCAAATTTACTTACCCGGCCCATTCGCGATCCAGCGGCGCGTTCTCTGCTCTGGATTCGGGTCCGGCCGGGATTTAAGAAGGTAGTTCCTCCGCCGTCCACCAGGTGGCGCTGCTGCGCTGAAAATCATCTCCACGCGCCGGAATGCACCACCTCGGACCAGGTGAAGGTAAGCGGTCACCAAGCGACACTTTTTCGGGTTTTAAATGCGGCGGTTTTTCCGAATACGTCGGGTTTTCGTTCGGCCACGCCCCCCGATTTCCGTCGCGCGCATGCCGGCGCCGATGCGCCACAATCCGATCGCGTGCGACACAATCCCGGGGCAATTCAGGTACAATCGGCGCAAATCGGAAATATTCGGGTAACACGTCGGGAAAACGCGATTCGGGCCCTTAGTAAATGACCCCCAGTGACTTCACCAGCAGCAGAATAGTGAGTGCAGCTCTGGAGTATAATACAGGATGTTACTCAGGATCAGTACAGGATAAGTAATGTCATGTATATACACAGTGACTGCATCAGCAGCAGAATAGTGAGTGCAGCTCTGTGGTATAATACAGGATGTAACTCAGGATCAGTACAGGATAAGTAATGTCATGTATGTACACAGTGACTGCACCAGCAGCAGAATAGTGAGTGCAGCTCTGGAGTATAATACAGGATATAACCCAGGATCAGTACAGGATAAGTAATGTCCTGTATGTAAACAGTGACTGTACCAGCAGCAGAATAGTGAGTGCAGCTCTGGAGTATAATACAGGATATAACCCAGGATCAGTACAGGATAAGTAATGTCATGTATGTAAACAGTGACTGTACCAGCAGCAGAATAGTGAGTGCAGCTCTGGAGTATAATATAGGATGTAACTCAGGATCAGTACAGGATAAGTAATGTCATGTATGTACACAGTGACTGCACATATCCCCTTGGAACAAGGCAGCCATCTTACTATCACCTTGGAACAAGCAGGCCATCTGACATATCATCTAGGGAAGGCAGCCATCTACCATATCACCGTTGGAACAGCAGAGCAGCCACTTACGATATCACCTAGGTACCACAAAGCTGGTCATTTTGGGCCCGAGGAGAGAGGGCCGCGTTATGATACGACGGGAACAAGGGGGGGGAAATGGGCCTCCCTCTTCGCAATCACTTTTTGGGGGACGGGCATCATCTTAACCTTCACCTGGGATCGGCAACCATCTTATATTTAACATTGGGACAGTCACCATCTTACTATCACCTTGAGACATGGAAGCCATCTTACATATCACCTTGGGATAAGCAACCATCTTACATATCATCTAGGAAAAAGCAGCCATCTTACATATTACATTGGGGTGGCAGCCATCTTACATATCACCATGAGACATGGAAGCCATCTTACTTATTACATTGGGCAGGCAGCCATCTTACATATAATCTAGGTACAGGCAGCCATCTTACATATTACATTGGGCAGCAGCCTCTTACATAACATCTAGAAGGAACCATCTTACATATCACCTTGGGATAGGCGCCATCTCATATAATCTAGTATTGACATCCTTTTACATATCATCTTGGGACAGGCAGCCATCCTTAGATATCACCTTGAACAGGCAAGCCATCTTACATATCACCTTGGGACCGGCAGCCATCTTACATATCATCCCTTGGGAACAGCCAGCCATCCTACATATAATCTAGGTACAGGCAAGCCATCTTACATATAATCTTGGGACAGGCAGCCATCCACATATCACCTTGGGACAGCCAGCCATCTTACATATCACTGGCAGGCAGCCATCTTACATATAATCTAGGTATTGACAGCCATTTTACATATCATCTTGGGACAGGCAGCCATTGTATATCACCTTGGAACAAGCAGCCATCCTACATATAATCTAGGTACAGGCAGCCATCTTACTATCATCTTGGGACAGGCAGCCATTGTAGATTCACCTTGGAACAAGCAGCCTCCTACATAATCTAGGTACAGGCAGCCATCTTACATATACATTGGGACAGCAGCCATCTTACATATCACCTTGAGACATGGAAGCCACTCTTACATATCACCTTGGGATAAGCAACCATCTTACTATCATCTAGGAAAGAGCAGCCATCTTACATATTACATTGGGACAGCAGCCATCTTACATAACACACCATGAGACATGGAAGCCATCTTACATATCACGTGGAACAAGCACCCCATCTTACAATAATCTAGGTACAGGCAGCCATCTTACATATTACATTGGGACAGGAAGCCATCTACATATCATCTAGGAAAAGGAAGCCATCTTACATATCACCTTGGGATAGACAGTAGAGATGAGCGAGTATACTCGTCCTAGTATACTGCTCGGTCGAGTATTAGCATACTCGGACCGGCTCGTTACTCGGTACGAGTATCTCGCCGGCTCGAGATCGAGCATTAAATTAAGTGAAAACAGTATTTTTATTACATAATAAAATATCCCAGATGTTTACTGATGTTTTGCTTGTAAGACACATTGAAAAACACTATTCTTCACTTTCCAGGTTTCGCGCGTGTCTCCCTAAGTTAGGAGACGTTCGGAACATCTGGAATGTGAAGAATAGTGTTTCTTTCAATGTGTCCTGCACTTAATGTTCGTGTTTTCACTGTTTTTAATGTTTTAATTCTATTTCTCACTTTGCAGCTGTGTGCGCGTATCCTCCGAACCTATCGGGAGACACGTGCGCACACCTGCAATGTGAAGAATAGAATTAAACATTAAAAACTGTGAATACAGGACCATTTAAGTGCAGAACACATTGAAAGAACAATATTCTTCACATTCCAGAAGTTCTGAACATCTCCTCCACTTAGCGGGAGACCCGCCGAACACCTGGAAATGAAGAATTGTGTTATTTCAATGGGGCACATTTACTTACCCCCGGTCCAGTCGCGATCCAGCGGCGGTTCTCCGACGTTGATTCGGGTCCGCCGGGATTCACTAAGGTCCGTGCGCCGATATTCACCAGGTGTCGCGGCTGCGCCAAGGTCCCCGGAGTTCACCTGCTTTTTTCTGGTGTATGTGAGTGCTTGATCTTGCGACACAAAATGGCTTTTTAAATTCCCGGTTTGTCCGAATCCTTTGGTTTGTCCGTTGGCCACGCCCCCCGATTTCTGTCGCGTGAAAGTCGGCGCGATTGCGCCCAAAATCAATCGCGTGCGCCACAATCCCGTGAAATACAAGCGCAAAGCGGAAATATTCGGGAAAAACCCGACGGATTTGCGGCTGCGGACCCTAGTAAATGTGCCCCAATGTTGTTTTACAAGCAAAAACATCAGTAAACATCTGGGATATTTTATTTTGCACTGTTCTTTTAATGTTCTCTTTTACTAAAAAATTGCTCGAGTCTCCCATTGACTTTAATGGGGTTCGTTATTCGAGACGAGCACTCCGAGCATCGGGAAAAGCTCGTATCGAATACGAGCACCGAGCATTTTAGTGCTCGCTCATCTCTAATGGCAGCCACTCCTACATATCACCTGGGACAGGCAGCCATCTTACATATCCCTTGGAACAAGCCAGCCATCTTACATATAAATCTAGATATCTGACAGCCATTTTACATATCATCTTGGGACAGCAACTTTTTTAACATATCTCCTTGGGACAGGCAGCCATCTAACATATCACCTTGGGACAGGCAATTTTTACATATCACCCTTGCGACTGCAGCCCATCTTACTCTCACATACACCTAGAGAAAGCAGCCATCTTTCACAACACTTAGGGGTAAACAACCATGTTACACATTACTTAGGTGGATTTCAATACAAACATTGGAAGGAGGGTCAGCTCTCTTGTAGAGTGATGTAGTGGGGCATGAAAATGCTTCGTTATAACTCACCTAGAGACCGACTGGTAGCCATGTTGCTAAGCAGAAAGCTGTGTTACAATATAACATCAGACAAGTAGACATCTTACACATCATCTACAAACAGGAAGCCATTTTATAACACACACTTGAAGTAGTTTAACTATAATTGGCGTTACTTATCTTTACAGTTCGCTTCCCACATGGTTTACCTCATGGGTCCTGGGAACCATAAGACATTCCTGATCCACTGAGCTTACACAGTGACCACATTACAATCTGAGCCCCAGTTTAAGGCCCTGCACTTTCTCACCTACCCACTCACCATATTGCATACCTCCCAACTTTGTGAAAACGAAAGAGGGACAAAATGGCGCTACGCGTGCCGCGGCGATCCCCCTAAGCCACGCCCCCAATCACTCCCTGGCCACGCCCCCAAATTTTAGCCATATTAAAATAATAAAATCATCTCAATAAAAAAAAAAAAAAAAATATCCTCATTGGGATTTGTAACCCAGAACCTGCAGTGTCCATGTGCAATAATCAAAGCGCCTCAACCCATTGAGCTAAAGCCTCATGTGATTAACAAGTGGAAAATTTTGGTAACTTAGAACTATATACTGCTTTGGTATAGTAGGGAGGGATCTTCTCAGTTATTGTATTATTGAGACTATTATATTATTATGGAGATTATTATTTTATTATTAATTATTATTATTGAGATGATTATTATTATTTTTAACCATTATTAATAATCATCTCCATAATAATAAAATAATAAAATTTATATAATAATAAATAATATCTCAATAATTACATAATAACCTCTGAGAAGATCCTTCTCTATATATCGATGCATTAGTCTGTGTCACAGTGTAACACTGGCAGATAACACTTCTTAGTTACCAAAATCCTCAGCTCTGTATCACTGGGCTTATAGCTCAGTTAGTTAAGCTCCTGTCTACCAGTGCAGAGGGTCCCAGGTTCGAATATCAGCCTGGGCAAAACTTTATTTAATTTAATTATATAAAGAGCTTGTGTCTGGGAAGCCCTGGAGACCATATATGGACAGATAGAGATCTGAGCTGATGACGTGGTCCCTGCTTCTCCACTAAGCCGACACTTCTCTGAAAAGGATTCCCTGCCCGATGTCTCTCTGGGGAAGCCTAGGAGATGCAGTGACCATATATGGACAGATGCTGATCTGACCTGATGACGTGGTCCCTGCTCTCTCCGCTAAGCCGACACTTCTCTGAAAAGGATTCCCTCCCGATGTCCTGCTCTTGGGGAAGCCTAGGATATGCAGTGACCATATATGACAGATGCTGATCTGACCTAGATGACGTGGTCCTGCTCTCTCTGCTAACCCGACACTTCTCTGAAAGGATTCCCTGCCCGATGTCTGCTCTGGGGAACCCTAGGAGATGCAGTGACCATATATGGACAATGCTGATCTGACCTGATGACGTGGTCCCTGCTCTCCTCTGCTAAGCCACCTTCTCTGAAAAGGATTCCCTCCCGAGTCTGCTCTGGGAACCTAGGAGATGCAGTGACCATATTGGACAGCTGATCTGACCTATGACGTGTTCCTGCTCTCCCTAAGCCCGACACTTCTCTGAAAAGGATTCCCTGCCCGATGTCTGTAGAAGCCATTCTGTACTGTGAGTTCAGACTTTCAAAGTATTTACTTAGTCGGACACAGCGCCGGGACACAGCGGGACCTGGGGGAAAATCCGTGACAATATCATAGCTGCCCGTGACGCGGGGCATAGTACGAAAATGGGAAAGTCCCGTCAAAATCGGGACGGTTGGGAGCTATGATATTGCAACCCACAAACTCCCAACTTTTCCCGGAAATAATCGTCCAACAAAGCGACAGCACCTTTTGTAGCAAAGACATTGGGAATCATGCATACAATTATTATTTACTCCATGTTTCTTACATGTGACCTCCTCATGTGACCTCCTCATGTGACCTCCTCAGTGACCTCCACATGTTACCGCCACATAACAGTGGCAGAACTTACAGTTTTACATAGCAACTGGGTTGCTTTGACCCAGAAGTAGTTCCTATGATCAGAGACAGCTCATTCACAAATTATTAACCCCTCAGGTGACATGGTCAGATGTAACCATGGTATTAAAGAGGTTGCTTAAGGTTTTATTTTACTTTTGATAATACAATGGTTCTTTTGCTGGAAGACTACAGGGGCCCTTCCAATGTTTTGGCATATGAAAGGGCTCTGAAGGGTCAAAGTCTGCCGATTCTGTTAACTTTTAAGTACTCTGAAGTGCAGGTCACACTTCAATACAATTAAATCACTATCTATGGTATGAATAGTTTGTTAAAAAGATTATGATTCATGCACTGTCCAACACAAAACTGCCACACTAGGTAATGATGTCCCCATATTCCTGGGCCCAAAAATGCCTCAAATTTATTCATCTAAGAATGATAGCCAGACCCCCTAGGGTTCAAGTTTGACCCTTGCCAAAAACGTGACATATTAGTATGTCACATGTGTCTGCGGGTTATATGGAGATGGGTCACAGGCTGAACCCCTCTCCATACAAGGTGGGTGTTTGCTGCATATTGCAAAGCTGCCGCCGGTGGCGGTGGTAAAAAGCTGGTGTGGGTATCGCCCAACTTGGGCTTAGATCGCTGCTTCCCGTGATGTCATCGGTTTTCTGTAACAGCCTTGGGTCATTTTAAGACCGAGGCTGTATAGTTTCTGATCATTCATTACAATGTGCTCGTGCCATACTGTAGTATGGCAGTGTAGGTGGAATCATTAGTCAACCTAGAGTTAACTACCCTAGAGTGTCTGAAATGTAAAAAACATAAATAACAAAAGTTTTTGAAAAAATAAATTAAAACCTTAACATTTCCTAGAACTGGTATAAAAATAAACAGCAAAATCAATAAACATGTTTGGTATTCTGCATCCCAAAATGTACAATCTGTCAACATATAATAACCGTTAACCCTGTAAGGGAAAAAAATGCCCAAGTGTCCAAATGCCACTTTTTTTGCCATTTTAAAACATATCAAAATGTAATAAAAGTGATCAAAAGGCCGTAGAGTCCCAAAATTGTAACAATGAGAACCTCATTAACATCCCACAAAAATGACATGTCACACACAGCTCTGTACAACCAAGTATTAGCGACCCAGAAGATGGCAAAATTAAGATTTACTTTTTGAACAGAAAAATAGATTTTTTTATAATGTATAAAACACTATAAAACTATATAAATTTTGTATCTCATCATGATCATAACACCCAAAGAACAAAGGAGACATGCCATTTGGGGCCACAGTGAAAGATTAAGCGAGCGAAAATACTGTTTTTTCACCATTTCACTGCATTCAGATGTTTGTTGTTCCCGCTTCCCATACACAGCATGGAATAATAAATACCGTCACTATAAGTGCAATTTATAAAGACGAACTACCGCTCTTTACATGGAAACTAAAAAAGTTATAGACTTTTAATGTGGGGAGAGAAAATAGAAACGTAAAATCAAGAAGGGCATCATCGGTAGGGGTACCGTATATACTCGAGTATAAGCCGACCCAATAGC
Source organism: Engystomops pustulosus (assembly GCA_019512145.1). Classification (NCBI taxonomy): domain Eukaryota; kingdom Metazoa; phylum Chordata; class Amphibia; order Anura; family Leptodactylidae; genus Engystomops; species Engystomops pustulosus. The sequence goes on along the minus strand of CM033646.1, from coordinate 168,695,376 downwards.
CGGGGCCCCTAATTTTTCCACAAAACCTGTGTTAAAACCTATTTTTTTTTACTACCGAGTATAAGCCGAGTTTGGGTTATATATGAATAAAAATGAACACCTCCCACTGCTCCCTTCACTATAAAAAGTTATGAATATCAAATAAAGTAAACTCTCTGCTGCCTGAGACGAGCTTAGGATGACCCCATTCAAACTATCAGGTTATTTTTTAGTATATCTAGTTCCCTATGCATGTCTCACACCCATGATGATGTTGGGTTGGAAGAGACATTATTTTTTGTGTTGAATTTCTGCTTTGTAGCAGGTGACTGCGCCCCTGATGCTTCCCCCCATCTTGCTGTGGGTGGTGCGGCCTGAGGCAAGAACCTCAACTCACCTCATGGATGATTGCTGTATGCACCACTGGGTATCTGTTTCAATCATATGACCCAAAGAATTGTACTGCACAAAGAAAGCTGTAAAAATAAACCTGTAAAACAATTGCATTTAGACCTTTTTTTTCCAGCTTCCATGTACATTGTACAGAATATTAATGGTGACACTAGGATTTACAATTTGTCCTTCAGATAACAAACCCTCATACACTGCTGCCATATTGAAAGCAAAGAAAAAAACTTTTTGAAGAGAGAATAGAAAAAAAGCACTTACTAAAAAAATATTCATGATTCTATACCTTGTGATATAAGAGTCAAATGGAAGTCTATAGCCTGAATAATCCCCCATAGATCCTCCCCTGAGCCATATATACAATAATGGTATAACCTTTGCCTTACATGTGGGGCGTTTTGAATATGGGACCTCCAAAGGAACAGTGATTTGGTGGAGGTCTTACCAGTTAATTGTTTATCCTCTATCCTCATACGTGATAAAAAGTGGGGGTCCAACTATTCCAACCCCACCAATGTCTAGAACCAGATTCCTGTTCTCACAATTGATGTAGAGGCAAGGACAACTCGCATCCTGCTGCCCTATGCAATAGTATGGGAGTGACGAAAATTGTCGGTAAATGGGAGGCTAGAAATATCCAACCCTGTGTTCTTCACTATCTAACACTCCCCTAATTTTGAATGTAACAGCAGGACCCATTCTCAACCCATCCGTTATTTACAGTGATCATTCGGTCCCAGCAGTCAGACCTGTGGCTAGGGGAACCAATAAAAGCTTGGCACGCCCCCTTTATCACCCCCCACAGTAACAGCAGCCTTGTGTTGTGTAGGGAAATAGCTTTCCCATCTTTATTCATACAACTGAACTGCAAGAGAAGCTCATTTGCATAAAACAAACATGAAAAAATACATTACTGTACTTTTTTTTTCATTTCCTAAAATCTCCCGTAAGCATCCTCATGATATTTTAATTATCCATTAATTTATTGACAGCAAGACCCTGTGGATATACAGTACTAATGCAAATTGAGATTTTTTTTAATGAAATATGTCTGGTTCTGAATTAACTTCTAATATCCATTATATATAAATGTTGTGTGAAATTCTATTTGCAGGTGGGTTCTATGAAAATTATGGTGACACAATGGGATTAATTAATAATCTGTACTAGCTCACGAATTATTCTGAATCAGGTTACTGACTGTGTTCCTTTAAACCACACCCAGGGCTGCCTTTGTTTGACGACTACCCTTTAGGATCTTTTCCTTAGAGAAAGCTGTTTCAGTTTGTTTTATGTGTAGCTTGGTGGTTTTGATGTGCACCGATGAACCATTTAGCTGCTGGGGGCGGCATCCATTACTCCTTTTAAATTCTAGCCAGTTTCAGCAGAGATTGCTGGTTATTTTAGTCTTTTCACTTTGTCTATTGTTTCGTCGATATTGCTTTCCTATTCTGTGTATTCGACCTCAGCTACGTTTATTCACTTTTTCGTCCTTATCAAGGAGATTTATCTACAAAAAGCCTAAGAAGGAAAGAGATGTTTGGGAAGAATGTCAACCATACAGCAGACTCGGTAAATTTACTTTGCGCAACTAAGTGGGCAAATCCATCTATAAAGCAGATATTGTATAATTTTGAACTTTTGATTGGAATTTTTTTTGTAATTCTAAATTTTTAACAAATGTCTGTTTTTTTATTATTTAATATATATTAACAAACCACAAACTATAACCACAATTTACCATTAACAATTAAATGTGTCATGAAAAATTCTTAATTCTTAAGTGGTTTACTTTCTGTTTCTCATGACTGTGGTAGTAACACAATCCAGTACAAGCATGCATACATATCCTAATCATACACGCTACATTATAAACTTTTATGAAGAATATTAAAGTAGTAAAGTCTCCATTATGTAGGGGACTGGGAGTCTCATTTTCTGGAAAGGCAGGAGCAAGGTGGGGAGGGCACAGAGCACCGAGGTGGATTGGCATTTTGGGGACCTCAAGATACCTGCGTCATGATTGACGTGCATCCTCTTTTTGGTGGATTTTAATTTTTCTGGTGCTAATGGGAAATCTGTACAAATGTCTTCCCCTCTTGTCTCCAGGGATATTCCTTTCAGTGTTGAGGAACAGATGGGATTTGTTGATATATCAGAGGAAGAACCAGACAGGGAGAATGATGGAAGGAACGGTGGAGGAGAACATGCAGAGCCTGATGACTGTGAGCTTCTTCGTATGATCATGCGCCGCTGCTGTCGCAAGACCAGGGGTTATGTCAAAGTATCCTGACAGCATCAATACGCACCTTACACAGATGCAGTACGTCATCATTGTTTGGTCACCGATGGCCTTCTCTCATATTATATTAATTAAAGGAACCTTTCACCATATTTTTCATAACTACGCAGGTGACAGGTTCCCTTAGAGCATATTAACAAATGACGCCCTTATTTTAGCTTAAATAGTTTCGATAACATCGCCCATAAAATCAACTTTATTATCTTACCTTGCATCAGAGGGAATTGTCCTGATGGCTGGTCCCTCCACATCTACTCCTCGCCATGCTATATGCCCTCCTTTCTACTCAGCACTTTATATGATCACAGCAGCCTGAATCGACTTCTCTCTCCCCATCCTCCATGGAGGTATGCTGTGATTCATGTGATCAGATATATATATGAGGTAGATGTTAATATTCCTGGGTAAAGGACCTAAGATGACATCACCCTGGTCACAAGGACATGAAGTGCTCTCAATGTTCCGCAAGGCACTGTGTAGCATCTCCCATCCCTATAATAAGTAAACAAGCTGTATATGTCTGTAGTTGATATTTTCAGATGGCCCTAAGAGTTGTTCCATCATCAGCACATGTCCTAGCAACGCGCAGCCATCTTACATATCACCTTGGGACAGGCAGCCATCTTACATATCCCCTTGGAACAAGCAGCCATCTTACATATCACCTTGGAACAAGCAGCCATCTTACATATAATCTAGGGACAGGCAGCCATCTTACATATCACCTTGGAACAAGCAGCCAACTTACATATAATCTAGGTACAGGCAGCCATCTTACATATCATCTTGGGACGGGCAGTCATCTTACATATCACCTTGGGATAGGCAACCATCTTATATATTACATTGGGACAGGCAGCCATCTTACATATCACCTTGAGACATGGAAGCCATCTTACATATCACCTTGGGATAAGCAACCATCTTACATATCATCTAGGAAAAAGCAGCCATCTTACATATTACATTGGGGTGGGCAGCCATCTTACATATCACCATGAGACATGGAAGCCATCTTACTTATTACATTGGGGCAGGCAGCCATCTTACATATAATCTAGGTACAGGCAGCCATCTTACATATTACATTGGGACAGGCAGCCATCTTACATAACATCTAGGAAAAGGAAGCCATCTTACATATCACCTTGGGATAGGCAGCCATCCTACATATAATCTAGGTATTGACAGCCATTTTACATATCATCTTGGGACAGGCAGCCATCCTACATATCACCTTGGGACAGGCAGCCATCTTACATATCACCTTGGGACAGGCAGCCATCTTACCACCATTGTATTTAAGAATTTGTGTTGCATTTGTGTTTGCAACTGCGACCCTTTTCGTTGCACAGCTGCACCAGTCATCATGCGACAACCAGCCGGTTCCGGGTCACAAATTATGGGAGCGTGGTTTCCGGTTCTCATTCAGTCCTGATTCCAGCCAGCTTTAGACCTCATGCAAATTCTTTTTGCAACAGCCCTAACTGTTAAAGGCGCACCGCACAAAAGAAGTAGTTGCATGAACTCGTTGTCCAGTGCAGGAAGGCCGCCGATTCCTGTTTTTTAATGGTGCAACGGTCTTAATGAACTGTGCACAATTACCTGCCTGCGTTAACACACATGGCAGCACGACTGTTTAGTGCAGTTGCCTGCATTCTTAGTACATGTGCCTCTTTTTGTCCCTCACGTTCATAATGTTGTTCACAAACCGAACCAATAACAGTACGGCCAATGATGGAACAGTGATGGATACGTTAAGAGACCCCCCCACACCCCCCCGCCTCCCCACGCCCCTCCTACCCCGCCCACCCCAACCCCAAAAAACCTCACTCACAGGACCTCTCATATTGTCATTTATACCATGTTCCACTTGCATTGCTTCTAATACCATGATGTATATAACCAGAATTCTTCTAAAGAGAAAAAGCTTTTTTGATGTCCTAACTGGTTCCAGGTCACGGAGGCACGAAACGATATCTATCCCGGCAAATAAGGAAACCCCTCACATCGCCTTAGCGCTTAGTGCTTGTTGTACCAACTGAGGCTACTATCCCTAAAGACCTGGTGCAGGCATTAGGTATGCTCGTCGTACGGGCTGTCCACACCTTCCGCCACATCTGGTCTCACCTTGGCCCAATGCACCATACCCTAGTGTGAGAGGTAGAATGGTGTGCACCTTAAATTCACTATGGGCATGTATACGCTTGGTATTCAAGTGTCAGTAAGTCAGGACTATTCCCCCCCGCCCTTTATATGAACACATCACCCCAAAAAATGATAAAAAACAACTGTAATGTATCTTTACATTCGTATTTATTAGATATTTTCCTTTTCCCGTGCCAAAGAACAGTCATCAATTATCCCCCCACAAGGTAAGTTGTCACCAACAATACTTCTATAGCTGCCAACCAACTATGGATTGGTTCCTCTCTTTATCATCCGATGCAAATAACAATTTAATCCAATTATGCAGGTCCAGGGGTTTTCAGAATGCAGATATGGTTCTTGGCTTGTGAACTTAAAGGGAGCAGAAATTGAAGCTCATATAACCACTACCCAGTCCTGGTTGCCAGCAAATCGGAAGACACCTTCACAGAGCATGTTTTATCTTTTCAATGCACCACCATCCTTTGAATGGCAATCCTAACAACGAAAGTAAATCTACATTGAAGTAATATGCAAGGTTGGTTGTATACATCAAGGGGCAGAGTATTGTAACACTGACTGTCAAGCTCTCCTCTGCTCCTCAGACCAGCCTCTTTACTGTACATTATGAGCCTCTGCATCCAGAGGACCATCAACTAAAACCATTACCTGAAGCTCTTATGAATCGATGTTCTATGCGCCAGAGGGAGGAGCGTGTTTCAGAGCTCCCACCTTATTCAGTGTTAAACTCTAACGCTACCTACAAACTCTCCGCCTCCTTGACTTTATGCAACTAATTACAAGCTCACTTCAAAGTTGATTTTTCAGGATGATGCCAACCACCACCTGGACCATGAAAGAAACAATAACTGCGAATTGTTACGTGCTGCTTGGCCCCTTATTCTGGGTTATTAGGCCATATTTGCTGATTGCAGTTTCACCTTTAAACAATTAAACAGCATTCTGTTTCTTCCTCTATTTTTTGTCCCTTTTTAGGTGTCCTGAAAGTTGGGGGGAGTATGGACAATGAATGACGGGACGTACTGGAACACAACTACCTGCCCACACCGATTTCCACAAAAAGAACAAAAGACAAAGAAAAATGGGCTAAGCACACAATAGGTACACGAAATAAAATGTTAGGAAAAATTCGATATCCAGTAATTAAATTAGACAAAAGAGTGAAAAAAGAAAGGGGAGATAAATCGCCAGAAGACAGAGGTAGGTGTTTCGCGAAAGAAAAAAAGAGCAAAAAGGGCAAACCCGAGAAAAATAAGCAAGACACAAAAAAGAGCAGAAAAGGACCGCAGAAGAAGAGGGAAGAAGGAAGCAAACAGATAGAAAGATGCAGGAAGACAGAAAAAAAATAAAGAAACATAAAGGGATGTGAAGGGCGGAACAAATATAAAAACAAAAAAGGTAATAAAGAACAAAGAAGGCTTAAAAAAAAAGCACAAAGGTGGACGAAGCAAAAAAAAGGTGGGAAAAATAAACCACCCAAATAATACTCCCCTTTATCCTCCTGGGTCACTTTCTTGAATCTTAAACTCTCAAGAGTGGAATTAAATTTGTCTTTGTAGTAACCAATTAAAAGTTTGGGGGATATTGGAATATATATCAATGTGGAGACTAAAATGTGGTTATTTGTCTCAAATTCTCTCTGCTCCCCTACAGAATGATCTGATGAAACTTAAAACTGATTCTAAGAATGAATGATCTTCCTATTTATAAGAAATCCTGCCAGGCCACACTCACCAGCCACGGATCACTCCATCTAAAAACTGAACCTTGCCACCCTCCTCCACCACTACCAATGTGGTGCCTCAATTAATGGGTGGCCGCTGCTCCATGGACAATATTTCGTAGCAATTGGTGTGCTAATTTTGCATGAAACACTCCCTGTCACAAATTATCACATTTTTGGACCAAAGTCACTTGCTTTTCCAGAGGAGTGAAGGTTTCTTTAAGTGGAACTCATGCAGCTCTTGCCTTGTGAAACGCAAACCCTTCCTGTAACGAGTGGATTCATGGCACTGTCCTGTCTGTGAAGAAGCGCCTGACTTCCCCACGTGGACACTAAAGCACACCTTCCTGCCGCTGGAACAAACTTCCTGTTTTGAGGACTTATGGACATTTCCGTTTTGTGAACTCCTGTATTTGCGAATCCATATAAAACTTCGGGGGAACAAAAACATCCTTTATTTTGGCTTCATATAACACTCTACCCGCCCACCGTACTGCAGTACCTGTTCACACTCACGTTCGTATAAGTGTAATCTTTTTTTAATAATCTTTATCTCGTTTGTTCTCTCCCCCCCCCTCGTCCCCCCTACCCCTCTGCCCTCCCCCCCCCCCCTCCCACCCCCCCGGGTTCCATCACCACTTTGCCAAATGTCAACCACGTGTCTGGTCATATGAGCCTCACACATCTAATCAAGACCGACCAGTATGTTTTGGAGTGTTGAGGAAACCAGAGACGTGGAGGAACCCTCCGCCCCAATACCGAAGACCACACAGCATCAACCTCTTGCCCTGTATGACCTGGATGGGACTTGAAAGGCCAGGTCCACATGCCGCAAGTCTTAATGCTAACCACTCTGAGTTGACGTTGGTTATCTAAATTTACTTAACAGTATGTGTTAAGAACAAATTCATGTTTTGAATCATCTAAAAAACAAAAAAAAAAAATCATTCTTAGTACATTAATTTGTATTTCTCCGTGAAGGGGGGGGGGGGGGGGGGGGGGGGGGGGGGTTTCCACTGATGGTATATCTTCTTTCTATTTCTGGACCACGAGTATAAAGGCTTATCCCATCTTGCTTGAGCTTCTCGAGTAGAGCAGGTTCAGCCAGTAAATTTCACCGATACCTCATGGCCGCGTATCTGGGCGGACTCACTGAGAGTCTGTGGAGAGTTTCCCGGCCATGATCTGTGCAGATATCATAATTAGGTAAATGTGGCAAATCGACTGTTCGCCAGTAGTGATGTAATATTGGGTCAGTGGTGTATCTATAGTACTCCACTATTTGCTAGGGAAGTCACTGGGGGAGATTCCTTAATGGGTCTCCAGGCCCAACAATGGAGAGCTAAGGTGCCACGAGTCTTGTGCTGCAATGATTCATAATTGTGATAATTGGTGCCACATTTTTGACACAACCGTCTCATCCTTGCTTTTTGGCGCACAGGCCAACTTCCCATACACGGACAACGCCCCTTTGACCAAAACTAACCACCCAAATTGTGCGAGCCCTACACCCGCCGTAGTTGGATGCGTCAATCAAAACTGGACAAAAAGAGCTTCATAAATAGACAGTTTTTTGGTGCAAATATCAATTTGGGTGCAGAAAGCAATATGAATTCCCCCCACTGTGTACATACATGACATTACTTATCCTGTACTCTGATCGGGTTACATCCTGTATTAATTCCATAGCTGCACCTACTATTCTGCTGCTGGTGCAGGTCCACTGAGTACATACATGACATTACTTATCCTGTACTGATCCTGAGTGTACATCCTGTATTATACTCCAGAGCTGCACTCACTATTCTTGCTGCTGGTGCAGTCACTGTGTACATACATGACATTCTTCATTCTGTACTGATCCTGAGTTACATCCTATATTTACTCCGAGCTGGCACTCACTTATCTGCTCCCGGTGCAGTCACTGTGTACATACAGACATTACTTATCCTGTACTGATCCTGAGTTACAATCCTGTATTATAACCCCAGAGCGTGCACTCACTATTCTGCTGCTGGTGCAGTCACTGTGTCATACATGACATTACTTATCCTGTACTGATCCTGATTTACATCCTTGATTATACTCCAGAGCTGCACTCACTATTTCTGCTGCTGGGTGCGTCACTGTGTACATACATGACATTACTTATCCTGTACTGATCCTGAGTTACTCCTATTATCTCCAGAGCTGCACTCACTATTCTGCTGCTGGTACAGTCACTGTTACATACATGACATTACTTATCCTGTACTGATCCTGGTTATCCTGTATTTACTCCAAGCTGACTCACTATTCTGCTGCGGTACAGTCACTGTTTACTACCAGGACATTACTTATCCTGTACTGATCCTGGGTTATATCCTGTATTAATACTCCAGAGCTGCACTCACTATCTGCTTGCTGTGCCGTCACTGTGTACATACATGACTTACTTATCCTACTACTGATACCTGAGTTTACTCCTTATTATACCACGAGCTGCACTCACTATTCTGCTGCTGATGCAGTCACTGTGTAATACATGACATTACTTATCCTGTACTGATCCTGAGTAACTCCTGTATTATCTCCAAGCTGCACTCACTATTTCTGCTGCTGGTGTACGTCACTGGGGGTCATTTACTAAGGGCCCGAATCGCGTTTTTTTTCCCGACGTGTTACACCACCCGAATATTCCGATTTGCGCCATTGTACCTGAATTGCCCCTGTTGTGTCCACGACCATCGATTGTGGTGGCAATCGGCGCCGGCATGCGCGCGACGGAAATCGGGGGGCGTGGCCGAACGAAAACCCGACGTATTCGGAAAAAACCGCCGCATTTAAAAACCGAAAAGTGTCGCTGGTGACCGCTTACCTTCACCTGGTCCGAGGTGGTGCATTCCGCGCGTGGAGATGATTTTCACGGCAGCAGCGCCACCTCCTGGTGGCGGCGGAGGAACTGCCTTCATGAATCCCCGGCCGGACCCGAATCCAGAGCAGAGAACGCCGCTGGATCGCGATGGGCCGGTAAGTAAATTTGCCCCACTGTGTACATACATGACATTACTTATCCTGTACTGATCCTGAGTTACATCCTATATTATACTCCAGAGCTGCACTCACTATTCTGCTGCTGGTGAAGTCACTGTGTACATACATGACATTACTTATCCTCTACTGATCCTGGGTTACATCCTGTATTATACTCCAGGCTCACTGCACCACTATTCGCTGCTGGTGCAGTCCCTGTGTACAGTACATGACATACTTCCGTACTGATCCTGTTACATCCTATTATTATACTCCAGAGCTGCACCACTATTCTGCTGCTGGTGAAGTCACTGTGTACATACATGACATCTTATCCTGTACTGATCCCTGAGTTACAATCCTATATTATCTCCATACTGCAACTCCAGAGCTGCACTCACTATTCTGCTGCTGGTGAAGTCACTGTGTATACATGTGACATTGCTCACTATTACAGTGTTGTGGGCAAAGAGAGTTGCACTCACTTTTAACCAGTGGAGTCTGTACATTCAGAGATGTGCATTATGTTATGTTAATGGTAATTTAATAGCAGATATATGTATAAAATAACATTCCAGAATATGGGTAGGTTTGTCCAGGTTACTCAAGCATGGTTCAAATCTTGTAATACTAAGAGTTAAGTGTTAGCTGTTCTTTGGAAACAATGGAAGGAAATGTTACGTACTTTTTATAAATCTGAGAGATCACACCCTTCCATAGAAGATTTCAAATTTCCTTTACTCGAGATGGCTTCAGATGTGTGCAGATCAAAATCTTGGAATAAATTCGATCTATACAAGCAATATCTGGATTATTTTTTCAAGTTGGAGATGGATGTGTCAGATAACTTTAAGAAGATCCGTTATTTGGAGTTTCTGACTTTTAATTTTGGTCATTGCCTAATATCTTCAAGTTTCATGAGTAGAAGCTTGTGCCTGGATCTTCTCAACGTATTTACATCAAGTCTTGAAGATGGTCTTACCTCCAAATTCCTGGACCATGGACATCATTCTTATAGGTAAGAACTTACAAGTATTGTAGAATCTTTTGTCAGGATCTTCTCAACATGGTCTCTTCTATAGATTAGTTGGGTGGGATTGAATGATTTACAGTGAATCACAATTATATAGTTAAAGATGGTCTTACCTCCAAATTCCTGGATAATGGATAACATTTTTAAAGGTAGCAACGCAACAATAATGTTAAACTCCATCCTTGATCAAGTCTACAGTGGGTGTGTAAAGGTTTTCCTGCATTTGATAGAGGTTCCATATCATATGAGGTAGAGCCCATGCAGAGCCCCTTTGGAGTTGTTTTGTAGGTTATTGTAGATATTACTAGATGTCTACCACACTGCTAACCAAAGCTATATATCTATGGCAAGTCAGACACAACCAACTTCTAAACCATTAGCTGTGACAGAAATATCTAACACCAAGCCAACTAGAACCAACCGATAAAATCACAATTAGAACATTGCCGTATTTTGCACAAAATATATTTTGCTTACTTTACAAATGTAAGGCCTTTGAAGAAGCCAGTGGGCTAGGTCATGTAGACAGCTCACAAATGAAATGCGGGTGTTTGTCACTTATAATGGGGACATTGTAGATGTAAATCTTAAAGCTTCACTTTATGCACTTCTTAGCCCTCCAGCTAAACAACTGAGGGCTTAGTGTTCTACCACTATGTGAGAATTGATAAGTGGCCACCATTAAATGTTGTAACACCAAATCTATTATCCATAAGCCATCAAGTCAAACATAACCAACCTCAAAGCTGTGATAGAACAAGCTAATGCCAAGCCAACCATGATCACCCAAAGAAGGGTGAGAAATATGATCAGAGAAGTGCTGTACACAGTAACCAACAATGCCCTCGAAAAAGCCCGGTAAGCCAAGTGTCATACAGAGCTCAGGGATGAGGTTTTTGGTCATTTTAATGGGGCTTTGTAAACACTTGAGGAATTACTATTCTACTCTTTTATGGGAATTAGCTAGTAGCCACCATTAGATCTTGTAACCCATAAACACTGTAGCTTTGGCTTTACCAAAGTTATTTATCCATGGGGCAACAAGTCAAACATAACCAACCTCAAAGCCATCAGCTGTGACAGAACTAACTAACACCAAGCCGACCAGAACCATCAAAAAAGGGTTAGAAATATGATCCGAAAAGTGATATTTTCTGTACCCAACAACACACATAGCTCGTCTGCCAAGTTTAGAGCTCTCAAAAAAGCCATGTTTCCTAGTCTGCTCGGGAAGGAGGTGGGTGGTCACTCTTAAGGGGAGCAATTTAACTCTTAAAACCACACTTTCTGCTGACCTTTGGCTATGAAAGTTACTTCTTACTATTCTACCACTTTATGTGAATCCACTAGTGGCCACCATTAGATGTAGTTCAGGTAGATCCTGGACGTATCATTGATCATTGAAGGAATATAATTCACAAGAATATTTTGGATAGTGGACACCGAAGGGAAGACTCCCTAGAGTCGAAATGCGTGGGTTAGTAATACTTCTCTTGCATGCTGCATTTTTATAAGATGTAATGAAGAAGAAGCCCCATTTTCCTTGCCTTGGACTACTGCCTGCTCGTTGTGTGCTGGTGAAAATATTCTGCTTTGTCTTGTTTCATCTCTGGCTTTGGGACTACCACTGAGTACTGGACTAGGCAGATGGCCTTCTCAGGGGTGGAATGAGCTGTTTTTCAATGCTGACTATCCTGCATCTGCTGTAAGTGGGGCAGGGCTTTATTAGAGTCTCCACTATAGTTTCCTCCAGCCAGTTCCATGTCTTAGATGTGCACCACACTTTCCTCGCTGTCCATATGGCCAACTTCTATTCCGCAAAATATTAGAGGCCTCTTAAAATGGCCGAATGACACTGCGCATGGCCACCAAGAATATATTCTGTGTCCACTAATATGAATCAGAAGGAAGTGGCGTAAAGTTGTGACATAGCAATGACGTGGCAGGTGGAAAAGCCTCGGCAACATTTACGCTTCATGACCTTCATCAGCGCTGTCCTGTATGTTATTATACTCGTCTAGTATCGGCAAAGGATCACTCAACAAGGACATAACTTACAATTGGTGAGACATTCATTTATCTATTATATTATTCATACACGCTTTTATCTTATTGCTGTTGAGGGCCGTATATTTTGTAATGTCTTGTTGTGTTTGTATTTTTTTTATATTGTTTGCGTGGTGCTGCTTATGGCAGACTGAACACTGCACAACTTCATCATAAAAGGGGGAAGTCTCATAAAAAAATCCTCCATAAATTGATATCTGTAAAATACTTAAATTGTGGAATATTTGTGGAGATTTTTATTCCAGTAAGTTCTGGTAGGTCTTCAGGATGCCTAGGTGTATCCTTCTGGATACCGTGGGGGTTGTCAGTATTTGCATCCCTCACCAAACTCCCTCACCCCTTCAGGACTGGGTTCTTTTCAGTCTTTTCCATTGTAAGTGTTTCTGACGCGTTTCAGGCCTTTGCCTATTTTTAACCATAGTACCGTAGAAAATCTTTTCAAGTGGTTTTCTGTGATTTGTCGCTTGGTTCTGATGTGTAACTGCCTAACGCTAGGTGATTTGCTGACAGGTTCTTCTTCACTTCTTAATACAAAACACTGTAAATATACTAAGGCTTAATGGAGAGGACTCAGGGGCTCCTGTATTATCGACCGTAGTTCCAGATTGCTTTCATAAATAACCTAGAGAGGGAAAAGTGACCATAATACCTGTAACAGAAAACTGTGTTATAAATTACATCAAACAGGCAACCATCTTACATATCACCTTGGGACAGGCAGCCATCTTAGAAATCACCTAGAGACAGCCAGCCATCTTACATATCACCTTGGGACAGGCAGCCATCTTACATATCCCCTTGGAACAAGCAGCCATCTTACATATCACCTTGGAACAAGCAGCCATCTTAGAAATCACCTAGAGACAGCCAGCCATCTTACATATCACCTTGGACAGCAGGCCATCTTACATATCCCCTTGTGAACAAGCAGCCATCTTACATATCACCCTTGGACCGCAGCACTATACTATAATCAAGGGACAGGCAGCCATCTTACATAATCACCTTGGAAGCAAGCAGACCACTTACTTCACTTGAAACGGCTCTAGCTAACACGGCAGCCATCCGAATTACCCAATATGGAACAACCTTCATGATCTAGGTACCTAGGCCCTCTTAACTGGGCCGTCCATCTTACATATCACCTTGGAGTAGGCACCACTTTTATGATTACATTGGCGACGTCACCCATCTTACATATGTTTATATAATCTGGAAAGGGTGGGGGTTAGATACGCATGTGAAGCCATCTTACACATATCACTGCAGATGGTGAGTAAGCAACCCATCTTACATATCATCTAGGAAAAGCAAGCCACATTACATATGGACATTGGGGTATGGCAGCCATTTCAACTATCTCCATGAGACTTGGAAGACTCTGTACTTCTTGACACTTTGGGCATCAGCCATCCTTACATATAATCTAGGTACAGCAGCGCATCTTACATATTACAATTGGGACGTCAGCTCATCTTACATAACATTCTAGGAAACGGAAGCCATCTTACTATTCAACCTTGGGTAGGCCACCAGTCACTACATATAATCTAGGATTGACAGCCATTTTACCTATCCTCCTTGGACAGCAGCCATTTGGCTATCACCTTGGAACAGGCCATCTTACATATCACCTTGTGACAAGTGGCAGCCATCTTACATATCACGTCTTGTGACAGCACCATCCTACATATAATCTAGGTACAGGCAGCCATCTTTCACTATAATCTTGGGACAGGCAGCCATCCTACATATCACCTTGGGACAGGCAGCCATCTATACATATCACCTGGGACAGGCAGCCATCTACATATATCTAGGTATTGACAGCCATTTTACATATCATCTTGGGACAGGCAGCCATTGTAGATATCACCTTGGAACAAGCAGCCATCCTACATATAATCTAGTACAGGCACCATCTTACATATCATCTTGGGACAGGCAGCCATCTGTAGATATCACCTTACACCTTGGAACAAGCACCACCCTACATATAATCTGGTACAGGCAGCCATCTTACATATTACATTGGGACAGACAGCCATCTTACATACCCCTTGAGACATGGAAGCCATCTTACATATCCCTTGGGATAAAACCATCTTACATACATCTAGGAAAGAGCGCCATCTTACTATTTACATTGGGACAGCAGCCATCTTACATAACCACCATGAGACATGGAAGCCATCTTACATATCACCGTGGAACAAGCACCCATCTTACATATAATCTAGGTACAGGCAGCCATCTTACATTTACATTGGGACAGGAAGCCATCTTACATATCATCTAGGAAAAGGAAGCCATCTTACATATCACCTTGGGATAGACAGTAGAAGATAGCGAGTATACTCGTCCGAGTATACTGCTCGGTTCGAGTATTAGCATACTCGGACCGGCTCGTTACTCCGGTACGAGTATCTCGCCGGCTCGAGATCGAGCATTAAATTAAGTGAGAACAGTATTTTTATTACATAATAAAATACCCAGATGTTTACTGATTTTTGCTTGTAAGACACATTGAAATAACACTATTCTTCACTTTCCAGGTTTCGCGCGTGTCTCCCCGCTAAGTTAGGAGACGTTCGGAACATCTGGAATGTGAAGAATTAGTGTTCTTTCAATGTGTCCTGCCTTAAATGTTCGTGTTTTCACTGTTTTTAATGTTTTAATTCTATTTCTCACTTTGCAGCTGTGTGCGCGTATCTCCGAACCTATCGGAGACACTGCGCACACCGCAATGTGAAGAATAGAATTAAACATTAAAAACTGTGTGAATACGGACCATTTAAGTGCAGAACACATTGAAAGAACAATATTCTTCCACATTCCAGAAGTTCTGAACATCTCCTCACTTAGCGGGAGACACGCGCGAACACCTGAAAGTGAAGAATTGATGTTATTTCAATGGGGCACATTTACTTACCCCGGTCCAGTCGCGATCCAGCGGCGGGTTCTCCGACGTTGATTCGGGTCCGGCCGGGATTCCACTAAGGTCCGTGCGCCGATATTCACCAGGTGTCGCTGCTGCGCCAAGGTCCGCCGGAGTTCACCTGCTTTTTTCTGGTGTATGTGAGTGCTTGATCTTGCCACACAATGGCTTTTTTAAATTCCGCGGTTTGTCCGAATCCTTTGTTTGTCCGGTGGCCACGCCCCCCGATTTCTGTCGCGTGAAAGTCGGCGCGATTGAGCGCCAAAAATCAATCGCGGCGTCCACAATCCCGTTAAATACAAGCGCAAAGCGGAAATATCGGGAAAAACCCGACGGATTTGCGGCTGCGGACCCTTAGTAAATGTGCCCCAATGTGTTCTTACAAGCAAAACATCAGTAAAACATCTGGGATATTTTATTTTGCACTGTTCTTTTAATGTTCTCTTTTAACTAAAAAAATGCTCGAGTCCCCATTGACTTTAATGGGGTTCGTTATTCGAGACGAGCACTCGAGCATCGGAAAAGCTCGTATCGAATAAGAGCACCCGAGCATTTTAGTGCTCGCTCATCTCTAATAGGCACCATCCTACATATCACCTTGGGACAGGCAGCCATCTTACATACCCCTTGGAACAAGCCAGCCATCTTACATATAATCTAATAATCTAGATTACATCGACACCATTTTACATATCACTCTGGGACAGCAACTTTTTTACATATCTCCT
Source organism: Engystomops pustulosus (assembly GCA_019512145.1). Taxonomy (NCBI): domain Eukaryota; kingdom Metazoa; phylum Chordata; class Amphibia; order Anura; family Leptodactylidae; genus Engystomops; species Engystomops pustulosus. The sequence goes on along the minus strand of CM033646.1, from coordinate 168,679,017 downwards.
TGGACAGCAGCCATCTAACATTCACCTTGGGACAGGCAACTTTTTACATACTCACCTTGCGACTAGCAGCCATCTTACTCCACATAACCTAGAGAAAACGCAGCCATCTTTCACAACACTTAGGGGTAACAACCATGTACACATTACTTAGGGATGGTATTTCAATACAAACATTGGGGAGGTCAGCTCTCTTGTAGAGTGATGTAGTGGGGCATGAAAATGCTTCGTTATAACTCACTAAGAGACCGACTGTAGCCATGTTGCTAAGCAGAAAGCTGTGTTACATATAACATCAACAGTAGACATCTTACACATCATCTACAAACAGGAAGCCATTTATACACACACATTGATAGTAGTATACTTAATTGGCGTTACTTATCTTTACAGTTCGCTTCCCCATGGTTTACCTCAGTGGGTCCTGGACCATAAGACATTCCTGATCCACTGAGCTTAACAGTGACCACATTACAATCTGAGCCCCAGTTTAAGGCCCTGCACTTTCTCACCTACCCACTCACCATATTGCATACCTCCCAACATTTGTGAAAACGAAAGAGGGACAAAATGGCGCTACGCGTGCCGCGGCGATCCCCCTAAGCCACGCCCCCAATCACTCCCTGGCCACGCCCCAAATTTTAGCCATATTAAAATATAAAAATCATCTCAATAAAAAAAAAAAAAAAAAATATCCTCATTGGGATTTGAACCCAGAACCTGCAGTGTCCATGTGCAATAATAACAACGCGCCTCAACCCATTAGCTAAAGCCTCATGATTAACAAGGTGGAAAATTTTGGTAACTTAGAACTATATACTGCTTTGGTATATAGGGAGGGATCTTCTCAGTTATTGTATTATTGAGACTATTATTATTATTATGGAGATTATTATTATTTTATTATTATTATTATTGAGATGATTTATTATTTTTTTACCATTATTAATAATCATCTCCATAATAATAAAATAATAAATTTATATATAATAAATATATCTCAATAATTAAATATAACCTCTGAGAAGATCCTTCTCTAATATCAGTGCATTAGTCTGGTCACTGTAACACTGGCAGATAACACTTCTTAGTTACCAAAATCCTCAGCTCTGTATCACTGGGCTTAAGCTCAGTTAGTTAAGCTCCTGTCTACAGTGCAGAGGGTCCCAGGTTCGAATATCAGCCTGGGCAAACTTTATTTAATTTAATTATATAAAGAGCTTTGTCTGGGAAGCCCTGGAGACCATATATGGACATAGAGATCTAGCTGATGACGTGGTCCCTGCTCTCCACTAAGCCGACACTTCTCTGGAAAAGGATTCCCTGCCCGATGTCTGCTCTGGGGACCCTAGAGATGCAGTGACCATATATGGACATGCTGATCTGACCTGATGACGTGGTCCCTGCTCTCTCCGCTAAGCCGACACTTCTCTGAAAAGGATTCCCTGCCCGATGTCTGCTCTGGGAAGCCTAGAGATGGTGACCATTATGGACAGATGCTGATCTGACCTGATGACGTGGTCCTCGCCTCTCTGCTAACCCGACACTTCTCTGAAAGGATTCCCTGCCCGATGTCTGCTCTGGGGAACCCTAGGAGATGCAGTGACCATATATGGACAATCTGATCTGACCTGATGAGTGGTCCCTGCTCTCTCTTGCTAAGCCACCTTCTCTGAAAAGGATTCCCTCCCCGAGTCTGCTCTGGGAGAACCTAGAGATGCAGTGACCATATATGAACGATGCTGATCTGACCTAGATGACGTGGTTCCTGCTCTCCGCTAAGCCGACACTTCTCTGAAAAGGATTCCCTGCCCGATGTCGTAGAGCCATTCTGTACTGTGAGTTCAGACTTTCAAAGTATTTACTTGTCGGACACGCGCCGGGACAAGCGGGACCTGGGGGAAAATCCGTGCAATACATAGCTGCCCGTGACGCGGGGCGAGGTACGAAAAATGGGAAAGTCCCGTCAAAATCGGGACGGTTGGGAGCTATGATATTGCCCCACAAACTCCCAACTTTTCCCGGAATATCGTCCAACAAAGCGACAGCACCTTTTGTAGCAAAGACATTGGGAATCATGCATACAATTATATTTACTCCATGTTTCTTACATGTGACCCTCCTCATGTGACCTCCTCATGTGACCTCCTCAGGTGACCTCCACAGTGACCGCCACATAACAGGGGCAAACTTACAGTTTTACATAGCAACTGGGTTGCTTTGACCCAAAGTAGTTCCTATGATCAGAGACAGCTCATTCACAAATTATTAACCCCTCATTGGACATGGTCAGATGTAACCATGGTATTAAAGAGGTTGCTTAAGGTTTATTTTTACTTTTGATAATACATGGTTCTTTTGCTGGAAGACTACGGGGCCCTTCCAATGTTTTGGCATATGAAAGGGCTCTGAAGGGTCAAGTCTGCCGATTCTGTATAACTTTTAAGTACTTGAAGTGCAGGTCACACTTCAATACAATTAAATCACTATCTATGGTATGAATAGTTTGTTAAAAAGTTATGATTCATGCACTGTACAACACAAAACTGCCACAGTAGATGTCCCCATATTCCTGGGCCCAAAAATGCCTCAAATTTTTATCACATAAAGAATGATAGCCAGACCCCCTAGGGTTCAAAGTTTGACCCTTGCCAAAACGTGACATATTAGTATCACATTCGTCTGCGGGTGTATGGAGATGGGTCACAGGCTAACCCTCTCCATACAAGGTGGGTGTTTGCTGCATATTGCAAAGCTGCCGGTGGCGGTGGTAAAAAGCTGTGTGGGTATCGCCAACTTGGCTTAGATCGCTGCTTCCCGTGATGTCATCGGTTTTCTGTAACCCTTGGGTCATTTTAAGACGAGGCTGTATGTTTCTATCATTCATTACAATGTGCTCGTGGCCCACGATATCACCTTGGAACAAGCAGCCATCCTACATATAATCTAGGTACAGGCAGCCATCTTACATATTACATTGGGACAGACAGCCATCTTACATATCACCTTGAGACATGGAAGCCATCTTACATATCACCTTGGGATAAGCAACCATCTTACATATCATCTAGGAAAAAGCAGCCATCTTACATATTACATTGGGGTGGGCAGCCATCTTACATATCACCATGAGACATGGAAGCCATCTTACTTATTACATTGGGGCAGGCAGCCATCTTACATATAATCTAGGTACAGGCAGCCATCTTACATATTACATTGGGACAGGCAGCCATCTTACATAACATCTAGGAAAAGGAAGCCATCTTACATATCACCTTGGGATAGGCAGCCATCCTACATATAATCTAGGTATTGACAGCCATTTTACATATCATCTTGGGACAGGCAGCCATCTTAGATATCACCTTGGAACAGGCAGCCATCTTACATATCACCTTGGGACAGGCAGCCATCTTACATATAATCTAGGTATTGACAGCCATTTTACATATCATCTTGGGACAGGCAGCCATTGTAGATATCACCTTGGAACAAGCAGCCATCCTACATATAATCTAGGTACAGGCAGCCATCTTACATATAGTGTACCATGTGTCTGCATATAGCAGGTTGTTATCTCCCCCACTGTGTACATCACTGACATTCTTTCCTGTACATGCCTGGTTACATCACTGTATTATAGTCCATGAGCTGCCCTCACTATTCTGCTGCTGGTGCAGTCACTGGTACATACATGACATTACTTATCCTGTACTGATCCTGTCGAGGTTCCTTCCTGTATTATACTCCAAGCTGCACATCCTATTCTGCTGCTGGTGCAGTCACTGTGTACATACATGACATTACTTATTCTGTACTGATCCTGAGTTACATCCTAATTATACTCCATAGCTGCACTCACTATTCTGCGCTGGTGCAGTCCTGTGTACATACATGACTTACTTACCTGTACTGATCCTGATTACAATCCTGTATTATACCCCGAGCTGCACTCACTATTCTGCGCTGGTGCAGTCACTGTGTACATACTGACATTACTTATCCTGTACTGATCCTGAGTTACATCCTGTATTATACTCCAGAGCTGGCACTCGATTCTGTCTGCTGCGGGTGCAGTCTACTGTGTACATACATGACATTACTTATCCTGTCCTGATCCTGATTTACATCCTATATTATACTCCAGAGCTGCACTCTCGACTTTCTGCTGCTGGTACAGGTCACTGTTTACATACATGACATTACTTATCCTGTACTGATCCTGGGTATATCCTTATTATCTCCAGAGCTGTCGCTCACTATTTCTGCTTTCTGGTACAGTCACTGTTTACCATACAGGACATTACTTTATCCTGTACTGATCCTGGGTTAGTATCCTGTATTATACTCCAGAGCTGCACTCACTATCTCTGCTGGGTGCCGTCACTGTGTACATACATGACTTACTATCTTATCCTGGTACTGATCCTGAGTTAACTCCTGATTATACCACAGTGATGCTGCACTCACTATTCTGGCTGCTGACTGGCAGTCACTGTGTATATACATGACATTACTTATCCTGTACTGATCCTGAGTACATCCGTAATATACTCCAGAGCTGCACTCACTATTCGGCTGCTGCTGGTTGATCACTGGGGGTCATTTACTAAGGGCCCGAATCGCGTTTTTTTTCCCGACGTGTTACACACCCGAATATTTCCGATTTGCGCCGATTGTACCTGAATTGCCCCGGGTTTTCCACGCCGATCGGATTGTGGGCGCACGGCGCCGGCATGCTCGCGACGGAAATCGGGGCGTGGCCGAACGAAAACCCGACGTATTCGAAAAACCTCCGCCATTTAAAAACCGAAAAGTGTCGCTTGGTGACCGCTTACCTTCACCTGGTCCGAGGTGGTGCATTCCGGCGCGTGGAGATGATTTTTCAGCGCAGCAGCGCCACCTGGTGGACGGCGGAGGAACTGCCTCATGAATCCCTCCCGGCCGGACCCGAATCCAAGCAGAGAACGGCCGCTGGGATCTGCGAATGGGCGGGTAATTAAATTTGCCCCACTGTGTACATACCTGACTTTACTTATCCTGTACTGATCCTGAGTTACATCCTATATTATACTCCAGAGCTGCACTCACTATTCTGCTGGCTGGTGAAGTCACTGTGTACATACATGACATTACTTTCCGCTACTGATCCTGGGTTACATCCTGTATTATACTCCATAGCTGCACTCACTATGCTGCTGCTGGTGCAGTCACTGTGTACATACATGACATGTACTTATCTGTACTGATCCTGATTACATCCTATATTACTACTCCAGAGCTGCACTCACTATTCTGCTGCTGGTGAACGTCACTGTGTACATACATGACATTACTTATCCTGTCTGATCCCGATTTACATCCTATATTATACTCCATAGCTGCACTCCTATTCTGCTGCTGGTGAAGTCACTGTGTTACATACATGACATTACTTATCCTGTACTGCTCCTGAGTTACATCCTATATATTACTCCAGAGCTGCACTCACTAATTCCTGCTGCTGGTGAATCACTGTGTATCACATGTGTACATTGCTCACTATTACAGTGTTGTGGGCAAGAGAGTTGCACTCACTTTTAACCAGTGGGTCCTGTACATTCAAGATGTGCATTATGTTATGTTAATGGTAATTTAATAGCAATATATGTTAAAAATAACATTCCAGAATATGGGTAGGTTGTGTCCAGGTTACTCAGAAGCATGGTTCAAATCTTGTATACTAAGAGTTTAGTGTTAGCTGTTCTTTGGAAACAATGGGAGGAAATGTTACGTACTTTTTAATCGAGAGATCACACCCTTCATAGAAATTTCAATTTCCTTTACTCGAGATGGCTTCAGATTTGTGCAGATCAAATCTTTGGAATAAATTCGATCTATACAAGCAATATCTGATTATTTTTTTCAAGTTGGAGATGGAGGTGTCATATACTTAAGAAGATCCGTTTTTGGAGTTTCTGACTTTTAATTTTGGTCATTGCCTAATATCTTCAAGTTTCATGAGTAGAACTTGTGCCTGGATCTTCTCAACGTATTTACAATCAAGTCTTGAAGATGGTCTTACCTAATTCCCTGACCATGGACATCATTCTTATAGGTAAGAACTTACAAGTATTGTAGAATCTTTTGTCAGGATTTCTCAACTGGTCTCTTCTATAGATTATTTGGGTGGCGATTGAATGTTTACAGTGAATCACAATTATATAGTTAAAGATGGTCTTACCTCCAAATTCCTGGATCATGGATAACTTTTTAAAGGTAGCAACGCAACAATAATGTTTAAACTCCATCCTGATCAAGTCTACATGGGTGTGTAAGGGTTTTCCTGCATTTGATAGAGGTTCCATATCATATGAGGTAGAGCCCATGCAGAGCCCCCTTGGGAGTTGTTTTGTAGGTTATTGGTAGATCTTACTAGATGTCTACCACACTGCTAACCACAGCTATATATCTATGGCAAGTCAGACACAACCAACTTCTAAACCATTAGCTGTGACAGAAATATCTAACACCAAGCCACTAGAACCAACCGATAAAATCACAATTAGAACATTGCCGTATTTTGCACAAAATATATTTTGCTTACTTTACAAATGTAAGCGCTTTGAAGAACCAGTGGGCTAGGTCATTAGACAGCTCACAAATGAAATGCGGTGTGTTTGTCACTTATAATGGGGACATTGTAATGTAAATCTTAACCATCTTCGCTAGAACTACTTTGTTCATGTCACGGATTATTCTTCTTTTTACCAACTAACCTCCTATACTGGCCTGCTCGAATACGTAGTCTCCTTTTGTACCATACACCCCAACTCAAAGCTTGTGATAGAACGCTAATGCCAAGCCAACCAATGATCACCCAAAGAAGGGTGAGAAATATGATCAGAGAAGTTGCTGTACACAGTAACCAACAATGCCCTCGAAAAAGCCCGGTAAGGCCAAGTGTCATACAGAGCTCAGGGATGAAGGTTTTTGGTCATTTTAATGGGGCTCTTGTAAACACTTGAGGAATTACTATTCTACTCTTTTATGGGAATTAGCTTAGTAGCCACCATTAGATCTTGTAACCCATAAACCAACTTGTAGCTTTGGCTTTACAAAGTTATATTTATCCATGGGGCAACAAGTCAAACATAACCAACCTCAAAGCCATCAGCTGTGACAGCTAACTAACAACACCAGCCGACCAGAACCATCAAAAAGGGTTAGAAATATGTATCCGAAAAGTGATATTTCTGTACCCAACAACACACATAGCTCGTCTGCCAAGTTTAGAGCTCTCAAAAAGCCATGTTCCTAGTCTGCTCGGGAAGGAGGTGGGTGGTCACTCTTAAGGGGAGCAATTAACTCTTAAAACCACACTTTCTGCTGACCTTTGGCTATGAAAGTTACTTCTTACTTTCTACCACTTTATGTGATCCACTAGTGGCCACCATTAGATGTAGTTCAGGTAGATTCCTGGACGTATCATTGATCATTGAAGGAATATATTCACAAGAATATTTTGGATGTGACACCGAAGGAGACTCCCTAGAGTCGAAATGCTTGGGTTAGTAATACTTCTCTTGCATGCTGCATTTTTATAAGTGTAATGAAGAAGAAGTCCCCCATTTTCCTTGCCTTGGACTACGCCTGCTCGTTGTGTGCTGTTGAAAATATTCTGCTTTGTCTTGTTTTCATCTCTGGCCTTTGGGACTACACCACTGAGTACTGGACTAGGCAGTGGCCTTCTCAGGGGGTTGAATGAGCTGTTTTTCAATGCTGACTATCCTGCATCTGCTGTAGTGGGGCAGGGCTTTATTAGAGTCTCCACTATAGTTTCCTCCAGCCATTCCATGTCTTAGATGTGCACCCACTTTCCTCGCTGTCCATATGGCCAACTTCTATTCCGCAAATATTAGAGGCCTCTTAAAATGGCCGAATGACACTGCGCATGGCCACCAAGAATATTCTCTGTGTCCACTAATATGAATCAGAAGGAGTGGCGTAAGTTTGACATAGCAATACGTGGCAGGTGGAAAAGCCTCGGCAACATTTACAGCTTCATGACCTTCATCAGCGCTGTCCTGTATGTTATTATACTCGTCTAGTATCGCAAAGGATCACTCAACAAGGACAAACTTACAATTGGTGAGACATTCATTTATCTATTATATTATTCATACACGCTTTTATCTTATTGCTGTTGAGGGCCGTATATTTTGTATGTCTTGTTGTGTTTGTATTTTTTTTATATTGTTTGCGTGGTGCTGCTTATGGCAGACTGAACACTGCACAACTTCATCATAAAGGGGGGAAGTCTCATAAAAAATCCTCCATAAATTGATATCTGTAAAATACTTAAATTGTGGAATATTTGTGGAGATTTTTATTCCAGTAAGTTCTGGTAGGTCTTCAGGATGCCTAGGTGTATCCTTCTGGATACCGTGGGGGTTGTCGTATTTGCATCCCTCACCAAACTCCCTCACCCCTTCAGGACTGGGTTCTTTTCAGTCTTTTCCATTGTAAGTGTTTCTGACGCGTTTCAGGCCTTTGCCTATTTTTAAACCATAGTACCGTAGAAAATCTTTTCAAGTGGTTTTCTTGATTTGTCGCTTGGTTCTGATGTGTAACTGCCTAACGCTAGGTGATTTGCTGACAGGTTCTTCTTCACTTCTTAATACAAAACACTGTAAATATCTAAGGCTTAATGGAGAGGACTCAGGGGCTCCTGTATTATCGACCGTAGTTCCATTGCTTTCATAATTAACCTAGAGAGGGAAAAGTGACCATAATACCTGTACCGAAAAACTGTGTATAAATTAATCAAACAGGCAACCATCTTACATATATCCTTTGGACGCAGCCATCTACTATCACCTTGGGACAGGCGCCTCTTAGAAATCACCTAGAGACAGCCAGCCATCTTACATATCACCTTGGGACAGGCAGCCATCTTACATAACCTGGGACAGGAAGCCATCTTACATTTACATATCCCTTGGAACAAGCAGCCCATCTTACATATCACCTGGGACAGGCAGCCATCTAGAAATCACCTAGAGACAAGCCAGCCATCTTACATATCACCTTGGACAGCAGCCATCTTACATATCCCCTTGGAACAAGGCAGCCATCTTACATATCACCTTGGAACAAGCAGCCATCTTACATATAATCTAGGGACAGGCAGCCATCTACATATCACCTTGGAACAGCAGGCAGCCAACTTACATATCACCTAGGTACCACGTGGTCATTTTGGCAGGAGCCCTATATACGACGGAACAATGCTCTCTCAATCACTTGACCTCATCTACTTCGGGATGGCAACATTTATTACAGGGACAGCACCATCTACATATCACCTTGAGACATGGAAGCCATCTTACATATCACCTTGGGATAAGCAACCATCTTACTATCATCTAGGAAAAAGCAGCCATCTTACATATTACATTGGGGTGGCAGCCATCTTACATATCACCATGAGACATGGAAGCCATCTTACTTATTACATTGGGCAGGCAGCCATCTTACATATAATCTATGGTACAGGCAGCCATCTTACATATTACATTGGAGCAGGCAGCCTCTTACATAACATCTAGAAAAGGAAGCCATCTTACATATCACCTTGGGATAGGCGCCATCTCATATAATCTAGTATTGACACCTTTTACATATCATCTTGGACAGGCAGCCATCCTTAGATATCACCTTGGAACAGGCAGCCATCTTACATATCACCTTGGGACAGGCAGCCATCTTACATATCACCCTTGGGAACAGCGCCATCCTACATATATCTAGGTACAGGCAACCATCTTACATATAATCTTGGGCAGGCAGCCATCCGTACATATCACCTTGGGACAGGCAGCCATCTTACATATCACATGGCCAGGCAGCCATCTTACATATATCTAGGTATTGAACGCCATTTTACATATCATCTTGGGACAGGCAGCCATTGTAGATATCACCTTGGAACAAGCAGCCATCCTACATATAATCTAGGTACAGGCAGCCATCTTACATATCATCTTGGGACAGGCAGCCATTGTAGATATCACCTTGGAACAAGCAGCCATCCTACATATAATCTAGGTACAGGCAGCCATCTTACATATTACATTGGGACAGACAGCCATCTTACATATCACCTTGAGACATGGAAGCCATCTTACATATCACCTTGGGATAAGCAACCATCTTACATATCATCTAGGAAAGAGCAGCCATCTTACATATTACATTGGGACAGCAGCCATCTTACATAACACCATGAGACATGGAAGCCATCTTACATATCACCGTGGAACAAGCACCCATCTTACATATAATCTAGGTACAGGCAGCCATCTTACATATTACATTGGGACAGGAAGCCATCTTACATATCATCTAGGAAAAGGAAGCCATCTTACATATCACCTTGGGATAGACAGTAGAGATGAGCGAGTATACTCGTCCGAGTATACTGCTCGGTCGAGTATTAGCATACTCGGACCGGCTCGTTACTCGGACGAGTATCTCGCCGGCTCGAGATCGAGCATTAAATTAAGTGAAGAACAGTATTTTTATTACATAATAAAATATCCCAGATGTTTACTGATGTTTTGCTTGTAAGAACACATTGAAATAACACTATTCTTCACTTTCCAGGTGTTCGCGCGTGTCTCCCGCTAAGTTAGGAGACGTTCGGAACATCTGGAATGTGAAGAATAGTGTTCTTTCAATGTGTCCTGCACTTAAATGTTCGTGTTTTCACTGTTTTTAATGTTTTAATTCTATTTCTCACTTTGCAGCTGTGTGCGCGTATCTCCGAACCTATCGGGAGACACGTGCGCACACCTGCAATGTGAAGAATAGAATTAAAACATTAAAAACTGTGAATACAGGACCATTTAAGTGCAGAACACATTGAAAGAACAATATTCTTCACATTCCAGAAGTTCTGAACATCTCCTCACTTAGCGGGAGACACGCGCGAACACCTGGAAAGTGAAGAATTGTGTTATTTCAATGGGGCACATTTACTTACCCGGTCCAGTCGCGATCCAGCGGCGGGTTCTCCGACGTTGATTCGGGTCCGGCCGGGATTCACTAAGGTCCGTGCGCCGATATTCACCAGGTGTCGCTGCTGCGCCAAGGTCCGCCGGAGTTCACCTGCTTTTTTCTGGTGTATGTGAGTGCTTGATCTTGCGACACAAATGGCTTTTTAAATTCCGCGGTTTGTCCGAATCCTTTGGTTTGTCCGGTGGCCACGCCCCCCGATTTCTGTCGCGTGAAAGTCGGCGCGATTGCGCCAAAAATCAATCGCGTGCGCCACAATCCCGTGAAATACAGCGCAAAGCGGAAATATTCGGGAAAAACCCGACGGATTTGCGGCTGCGGACCCTTAGTAAATGTGCCCCAATGTGTTCTTACAAGCAAAACATCAGTAAACATCTGGGATATTTTATTTTGCACTGTTCTTTTAATGTTCTCTTTTACTAAAAAAATGCTCGAGTCTCCCATTGACTTTAATGGGGTTCGTTATTCGAGACGAGCACTCGAGCATCGGGAAAAGCTCGTATCGAATAACGAGCACCCGAGCATTTTAGTGCTCGCTCATCTCTAATAGGCAGCCATCCTACATATCACCTTGGGACAGGCAGCCATCTTACATATCCCCTTGGAACAAGCAGCCATCTTACATATAATCTAGATATCGACAGCCATTTTACATATCATCTTGGGACAGGCAACTTTTTTACATATCTCCTTGGGACAGGCAGCCATCTAACATATCACCTTGGGACAGGCAACTTTTTTACATATCCCCTTGCGACTGGCAGCCATCTTACATCTCACATAACCTAGAGAAAAGCAGCCATCTTTCACAACACTTAGGGGTAAACAACCATGTTACACATTACTTAGGGATGGATTTCAATACAAACATTGGAAGGAGGGTCAGCTCTCTTGTAGAGTGATGTAGTGGGGCATGAAAATGCTTCGTTATAACTCACCTAGAGACCGACTGGTAGCCATGTTGCTAAAGCAGAAAGCTGTGTTACATATAACATCAGACAAGTAGACATCTTACACATCATCTACAAACAGGAAGCCATTTTATTACACACACATTGAAGTAGTTATAACTATAATTGGCGTTACTTATCTTTACAGTTCGCTTCCACATGGTTTACCTCAGTGGGTCCTGGGGACCATAAGACATTCCTGATCCACTGAGCTTAACAGTGACCACATTACAATCTGAGCCCCAGTTTAAGGCCCTGCACTTTCTCACCTACCCACTCACCATATTGCATACCTCCCAACATTTGTGAAAACGAAAGAGGGACAAAATGGCGCTACGCGTGCCGCGGCGATCCCCCTAAGCCACGCCCCCAATCACTCCCTGGCCACGCCCCAAATTTTAGCCATATTAAAATAATAAAAATCATCTCAATAAAAAAAAAAAAAAAAAATATCCTCATTGGGATTTGAACCCAGAACCTGCAGTGTCCATGTGCAATAATAACAAAGCGCCTCAACCCATTGAGCTAAAGCCTCAGTGATTAACAAGGTGGAAAATTTTGGTAACTTAGAACTATATACTGCTTTGGTATATAGGGAGGGATCTTCTCAGATTATTGTAATTATTGAGACTATTATTATTATTATGGAGATTATTATTATTATTATTATTATTATTATTGAGATGATTATTATTATTTTTACCATTATTAATAATCATCTCCATAATAATAAAAATAATAAAATTTATAATAATAATAATAATAGTCTCAATAATTACAATAATAACCTCTGAGAAGATCCTTCTCTATATATCAGTGCATTAGTCTGTGTCACAGTGTAACACTGGCAGATAACACTTCTTAGTTACCAGAAATCCTCAGCTCTGTATCACTGGGCTTATAGCTCAGTTAGTTAAGCTCCTGTCTACAGTGCAGAGGGTCCCAGGTTCGAATATCAGCCTGGGCAAAACTTTATTTAATTTAATTATATAAAGAGCTTGTGTCTGGGGAAGCCCTGGAGACCATATATGGACAGATAGAGATCTGAGCTGATGACGTGGTCCCTGCTCTCTCCACTAAGCCGACACTTCTCTGAAAAGGATTCCCTGCCCGATGTCTGCTCTGGGGAAGCCTAGGAGATGCAGTGACCATATATGGACAGATGCTGATCTGACCTGATGACGTGGTCCCTGCTCTCTCCGCTAAGCCGACACTTCTCTGAAAAGGATTCCCTGCCCGATGTCCTGCTCTGGGAAACCTAGGATATGCAGTGACCATATATGGACAGATGCTGATCTGACCTGATGACGTGGTCCTGCTCTCTCTCTAAGCCGACACTTCTCTGAAAGGATTCCCTGCCGATGTCTGCTCTGGGGAACCCTAGGAGATGCAGTGACCATATATGGACAATGCTTGATCTGACCTGATGACGTGGTCCCTGCTCTCCTCTGCTAACGCCGACCACTTCTCCTGAAAGGATTCCCTCCCGATGTCTGCTCTGGGAACCCTAGGAGATGCAGTGACCATATATGGACAGCTGATCTGACCTATGACGTGGTTCCTGCTCTCCCTCTAAGCCCGACACTTCTCTGAAAAGGATTCCCTGCCCGATGTCTGTAGAAGCCATTCTGTACTGTGAGTTCAGACTTTCAAAGTATTTACTATGCGGACACAGCGCCGGGACACAGCGGGACCTGGGGGGAAAATCCGTGACAATATCATAGCTGCCCGTGACGCGGGGCAGAGGTACGAAAAATGGGAAAGTCCCGTCAAAATCGGGACGGTTGGGAGCTATGATATTGCACCCACAAACTCCCCAACTTTTCCCGGAAATAATCGTCCAACAGAAGCGACAGCACCTTTTGTAGCAAAGACATTGGGAATCATGCATACAATTATTATTTACTCCATGTTCTTACATGTGACCTCCTCATGTGACCTCCTCATGTGACCTCCTCATGTGACCTCCACATGTGACCGCCACATAACAGTGGCAGAACTTACAGTTTTACATAGCAACTGGGTTGCTTTGACCCAGAAGTAGTTCCTATGATCAGAGACAGCTCAATTCACAAATTATTAACCCCTCAGGTGACATGGTCAGATGTAACCATGGTATTAAAGAGGTTGCTTAAGGTTTTATTTTACTTTTGATAATACAATGGTTCTTTTGCTGGAAGACTACAGGGGCCCTTCCAATGTTTTGGCATATGAAAGGGCTCTGAAGGGTCAAAGTCTGCCGATTCTGTATAACTTTTAAGTACTTGAAGTGCAGGTCACACTTCAATACAATTAAATCACTATCTATGGTATGAATAGTTTGTTAAAAAGATTATGATTCATGCACTGTACAACACAAAACTGCCACACTAGGTATGATGTCCCCATATTCCTGGGCCCAAAAATGCCTCAAATTTATTTCAGCATAAAGAATGATAGCCAGACCCCCTAGGGTTCAAAGTTTGACCCCTTGCCAAAACGTGACATATTAGTATGTCACATGTCGTCTGCGGGTGTATGGAGATGGGTCACAGGCTGAACCCTCTCCATACAAGGTGGGTGTTTGCTGCATATTGCAAAGCTGCCGGTGGCGGTGGTAAAAAGCTGGTGTGGGTATCGCCAACTTGGCTTAGATCGCTGCTTCCCGTGATGTCATCGGTTTTCTGTAACAGCCTTGGGTCATTTTAAGACCTGAGGCTGTATAGTTTCTGATCATTCATTACAATGTGCTCGTGGCCATACTGTAGTATGGCAGTGTAGGGTGGAATCAATTAGTCAACCTAGAGTTAAACTACCCTAGAGTGTCTGAAAAATAGTAAAAAAAATAAATAAACAAAAAAGTTTTGAAAAAAATAAATTAAAAACCTTAACATTTTCCTAGAACTGGTATAAAAATAAACAGCAAAAATCATAAACATGTTAGGTATTGCTGCATCCCAAAATGTACAATCTGTCAACATATAATAACCGTTAACCCTGTAAGGGAAAAAAATGCCCAAGTGTCCAAAATGCCACTTTTTTGCCATTTTAAAACATATAAAAAATGTAATAAAAAGTGATCAAAAGGCCGTAGAGTCCACAAAATTGTAACAATGAGAACCTCATTACATCCCACAAAAAATGACATGTCACACAGCTCTGTACACCAAAGTATTAGCGACCAGAAGATGGCAAAATTAAGATTTACTTTTTGAACAGAAAAATAGATTTTTTTTAATGTATTAAAACACTATAAAACTTATATAAATTTTGTATCTCATCATGATCATAACAACCCAAAGAACAAAGGAGACATGCCATTTGGGGCGCACAGTGAAAGATGTAAAGACGGCGAAAATACTGTTTTTCACCAATTTCACTGCATTCAGATTTGTGTTCCCGCTTCCCAGTACACAGCATGGAATAATAAATACCGTCACTATGAAGTGCAATTTATAACAAGACGAACTACCGCTCTTTACATGGAAACATAAAAAAGTTATAGACTTTTAAATGTGGGGAGAGAAAAATAGAAACGTAAAATCAAAGAAGGGCATCAGCGGGTAGGGGTACCGTATATACTCGAGTATAAGCCGACCCAATAAGCCGGGGCCCCTAATTTTACCACAAAAACCTGGTAAAACCTATATTTTTTTTACTCGAGTATAAGCCGAGTTTGGGTTATATATGATAAAAATGAACACCTCCCACTGCTCCCTTCACTATAAAAAAGTTATGAATATCAGAATAAAGTAAAACTCTCTGCTGCCTGAGGCGAGCTATAGGATGACCCCATTCAAAACTATCAGGTTATTTTTTAGTATCTTAGTTCCCTATGCAGTGTCTCACACCCATGATGATGTTGGGTTGGAAGAGACATTATTTTTGTGTTGATTTCTGCTTTGTAGCAGGTGACTGCGCCCCTGATGCTTCCCCCCATCTTGCTGCAGGTGGTGCTGCCTGAGGCAAGAACCTCAACTCACCTCATGGATGATGCTGATGCACCACTGGGTATCTGTTCAATCATAGTGACCCAAAGAATTGTACTGCACAAAGAAAGCTGTAAAAATAAAACCTGTAAAACAAATTGCATTTAGACCTTTTTTTTCCAGCTTCCATGTACATTGTACAGAATATTAAATGGTGACACTAGGATTTACAATTTGTCCTTCAGATAACAAACCCTCATACACTGCTGCATATGGAAAGACAAAGAAAAAAAACTTTTTGAAGGAGGAGAATAGAAAAAAAAAAGCACTTACTAAAAAAATATTCATGATTCTATACCTTGTGATATAAAGAGTCAAATGGAAAGTCTATAGCCTGAATAATCCCCCATAAGATCCTCCCTGAGCCATAATATACAATATGGTATAAACACTTTGCCTTACATGTGGGGCGGTTTTGAATATGGGACCTCCAAAGGAACAGGTGATTTGGTGGAGGTCTTACCAAGTTTAATTGTTATCCTCTATCCTCATACGTGATAAGAAAGTGGGGGTCCAACTATTCCAACCCCCACCAATGTCTAGAACCAGATTCCTGTTCTCACTAATTGATGTAGAGGCAGGACAAACTCGCATCCTGCTGCCCTATGCAATAGTATGGGAGTGACTAAAATTGTCATGGTAAATGGGAGGGCTAGAAATATCCAAACCCTGTGTTCTTCAATATCTAACACTCCCCTAATTTTGAATGTAACAGCAGGACCCATTCTCAACCCATCCAGTTATTTACAGTGATCATTCGGGGTCCCAGCAGTCAGACCTGTGGCTAGGGGAACCAATAAAAGCTTGGCACGCCCCCTTTATATCACCCCCACAAGTAACAGCAGCCTTGTGTTGTGTAGGGAAATAGCTTCCATCTTTATTCATACAACTGAACTGCAAAGAGAAGCTCATTTGCATAAAACAAAACATGAAAAAATAACATTACTGTACTTTTTTTTTCATTTCCTAAAATCTCCCGTTAAGCACTCCCATGAATATTTTAATTATCCATTAATTTATTGACAGCAAGACCCTGTGGATATACAGTACTAATGCAAATTGAGATTTTTTTTAATGAATATGTCTGGTCTGAATTACTTCTAATATATCACATTATAGATAAATGTTGTGTGAAATTCTATTTGCAGGTGGGGTCTATGAAAATTATGGTGACACAATGGGATAAGTAAGTATATCTGTACTAGCTCACTGAATTATTCTGAATCAGGTTACTGACTGTGTTCCTTTAAACCACACCCAGGGCTGCCTTTGTTTGACGACTACCCTTTAGGATCTTTTCCTTAGAGAAAGCTGGGTTTCAGTTTGTTTTATGTGTAGCTGTGGTTTGAGTGATGCACAGATGAACCAGTTAGCTGCTGGGGGCGGCATCCATTACTCCCTTTAAATTCTAGCCAGTTTCAGCAGAGATTGCTGGTTATTTTAGTCTTTTCACTTTGTCTATATGTTTCGATATTGCTTTCCTATTCTGTGTATTCGACCTCAGCTACGTTTATTCAACCATTTTCGTCCTTATCAAGGAGATTTATCTACAAAAAGCCTAAAAGAAAGGAAAAGAATGTTTGGGAAAGAATGTCACCATACAGCAGACTCGGTAAATTTACTTTGCGCAACTAAAGTGGGCCAAATCCATCTATAAAGCAGATATTGTATAATTTGGAACATTTTGATTTGGAATTTTTTTTGTAATTCTAAATTTTTTAACAAATGTCTGTTTTTTATTATTTAATATATATATAAACAAACCACAACTATAACCACAATTTACCATTAACAATTAAAATGTGTCATGAAAAAATTCTTAATTCTTAAGTGGTTTACTTTCTGTTTCTCATGACTGTGTAGTAAACACATCCAGTACAAGCATGCATACATATCCTAATCATACACATACATTATAAACTTTTATGAAGAATATTAAAGTAGTAAAGTCTCCATTATGTAGGGGACTGGGGAGTCTCAATTTTCTGGAAAGGCAGGAGCAAGGTGGGGAGGGCACAGAGCAGACAGAGGTGGATTTGGCATTTTGGGGACCTCAAGATAACTGCGTCATGATTGACGTGCATCCTCTTTTTGGTGGATTTTAATTTTTCTGGTGCTAATGGAAGAAATCTGTACAAATGTCTTCCCCTCTTGTCTCCAGGGATATTCCTTTCAGTGTTGAGGAAACAGATGGATTTGTTGATATATCAAGAGGAAGAACCAGGACAGGGAGAAATGATGGAAGGAACGGTGGAGGAGAACATGCAGAGCCTGATGACTGTGAGCTGCTTCGTATGATCATGCGCCGCTGCTGTCGCAAGACCAAGGGGTTATGTCAAAGTATCCTGACAGCATCAAGACGCACCTTACACAGATGCAGTACGTCATCATTGTTGTCACCTATGGCCTTCTCTCATATTATATTAAATTAAAGGGAACCTTTCACCATATTTTTCATAAATACAGCAGGTGACAGGTTCCCTTAGAGCATATTAACAAAATGACGCCCTTATTTTAGCTTAAATTAGTTTCGATAACATCCCCATAAAATCAACTTTATTATCTTACCTTGCATCAGAGGGAATTGTCCTGATTGGCTGGTCCCTCCAATCTACTCCTCGCCATGCTATATGCCTCCTTTCTACTCAGCACTTTATATGATCACAGCAGCCTGAATCGACTTCTACTCCTCCCCATCCTCCATGGAGGTATGCTGTGAATTCATGTGATCAGATATATATATGAGGTAGATGTTAATATTCCTGGGTAAAGGACCTAAGATGACATCACCCTGGTCACAAGACATGAAGTGCTCTCAATGTTCCAGCAAGGCACTGTGTAGCATCTCCTATCCCTATAATAAGTAAACAGAGCTGTATATGTCTGTAGTTGAATATTTTCAGATGGGCCCTAAGGAGTTGTTCCATACATCAGCATGTCCTAGCAACGAGACATTTCAATCAGGAACAAGGAGGCAGAGCAATAGAAGTAAAATTTAATATGCAGGACTCCATTAAAGGGGTGGTCCACCTCACGGTAATGTGTGAGTAAGTGAGGTGGGCAGGATATTAGGCAAGTTACCTAATACATACATATATCTGCTCTGCTTTTTTTTTTTGTAAAGTGAAGCCTCCTGTATTTTACCTCATCAGCCGGACATTCCTGACAATAACATGACCACAGATGGAGGGTCATGTGATCTCTATCTGCCCACGAGAAATTGCCCTGCCAGGATCTTAGAATAGTATTCATGAATATAAAATCAAGGTCCTAGACCCGGATACAGTGTACAATTTTGATAAGGGAACTTAAATCCTTCTGATGCAGTTGTCAGATGACCATGACATCTAAGTTGTTACATAATCGTTAAAAATATGTCCTGGTTGCATTGAAAGTCGAAATGGAGATAATGGGGCACATTTACTTACCCGGTCCTGTTGCAATCCTGCGGTACGTTGTCCGACGAGGATTTGGGTCCGGCACGATTCACTAAGGTAGTGCGGCCAATTTCCTGCAGGTGTTGCTTCCGCGCCGAGGTCCGCCGGAGTTCACCTTCTTCTTCCTGGTGCACGTGAGTGCGTGATTCTGCGACACATTTAGTTTTTTAAACTCCGCAGTTTTTCCCGAATCCGTCGGGTTGTCCAACGACCACACCCCCCGATTTCTGTCATGTGCAAGCCGGCGCTGATACACCACATTCCGATCCCGTGCGCCAAAAACCCGGCACAAATTGTCGCAAAACAGCTCAAAACGGAAATATTCAGGAAAACCTGACGAATCGCAGTCCATGGACTCTTAGTAAATGTGCCCCAATGGGTTCCATCATACAGTGGGTATGAAAAGTATCCAGACCCCCTTTAAATTTTTTACTGTTTGTTTCATTACAGCGAAACCGCTTTGAATTAACACCAAAAAGTTCAATCTTCATTCCAACAGACCAGAGAATCTTATTTCTCATAGTCTGGGAGCCCTTCATGTGTATTGTTGCATTCATTTGTCCTGCACTGAGTAGAGGCTTCCGTCAGCAGACTTTGCCACAAAGCCCCAACTGGTGAAGGGCTGCAGTGATAGTTGACTTGTGGAACTTACTCTAATCTCGCTACTGCATCTCTAGAGCTCAACCACAGTGATCTTGGGGTTCTTCTTTACCTCTCTCTCCAAGGTTCTTCTCCCACAGTGGCTTAGTTTTTCTGGATGGCCAGGTCAAGAAAGGTTTGTGGCCGTCCCAAACTACTTCTATTTAAGAATTATTGATGGATACTGTGCTTTTAGGTTGACTGCTGCAAACTTTCTTTTGTAACCTTAGCCAGACCTGAGAATTGCCACAATTCTGTCTCCAAACTCCTTGGGCAGTTCCTTAGACCTCGGGATTCTCATGTGCTTTGATGTGCGCTGTGAGCTGTGAAGTCTTATATAGACAAGTGTGTGCCTTTTCTAATCAAGTCCAATTATTTTAATTAAACACAGCTGGACTCCAATGAAAGAGTTGAACCATCTCAAGGAGGTTCAGCGGTAAATGGACTGCATGTGAGTTAAATATGAGTGTCACAGCAAAGGGGCTGAGTACTTATACTTATCATCCATGTGATATTTCAGTTTTTCTTGTTTAATAAATTAGCAAAAATATCTACATTTCTGTTTTTTTACTGTCAATATGGGAGCAGAGAGCACATTGATGAGCAAAAGTAAGAACTTTTTTCATCTTACCAATTGGCTGCAATGAAACAAAGAGTGAAAAATTGAATAGGGGTCTGAATATTTTCCGTACGCACTGTATAACAACTAGTAGTCTTCTGTAGGCTCTCAGTCAAGCCGATCTCTTTATTTCTTCTTTCTATGATTCCCAACACAATTCAGTGCTCTCCCTTTTATAATGACCTACAAAGAAGTTGTAGAAATAAGAAACTGGTTGCCTCAGCAGACAAGACTCTGTTTGATTGCATAAAGGTAATTAGCAAATCATCTCATAAATGACATATGAAATAAATGAGCTGAGCAGTAACGCCACACTTATAGGGGGGATAGGATTGTGGCGCGGGCAACCAGCTCAGTAAAGGTGAGGTGAAACACGTTATACTCATCACACCATGACTGTGCCGTTTTTGCACCTAGGTCATGGCCGCCAGTTATGGTTGTGTCCATTAGGCCTCACACTGATATCCTCTATAATCCCAGTAAAGAATTAGAATTTCCCACTTCTGTCCTAGATATCCTTTATGCTGTCTGTGTCCTTGTTTTGTAAAAATGGATAAATGTTCTGTATTGTGTGCACTTGTGTGACTACAAAAAAACCTCAAAACCAGACCCAGGGGTTTAACATATTGGCCCAACTTTGTTGCCAATCTGTGAAGCTGGCCAATGGAAGACATGGGTCATGAAGGCTTCTAAGTAACTTTTCTTCAGTGCCAAACAAATTTTCATCAGTGCCATCAACTCCACTGTTTCAAACTTACCACCAAAATGTACAACCCAAACAACTAGATCATCCTTAAAACAATTTACTTCAACAATCAATGGGACCCATCATACCCTCTTGCCATTGAGCACCCTGCTGTTGATTGACTGCCATGGTCTGACCTCCTACAGCAGGTCCTATGTTGTGGCCCTATTCCTTGGAGGCAAGAGGAGAACAATTGTTATGTTTTCCAAAGCTTTCCTATGCTACTGTACAGGAATGATTTCAGCCAGCCTATCTCTGCTTCTACGTCATCCCCTGGAGCCATTATGAGGAGAGGTACCTGCTGACAGTGTTCTCCCTTGTCTTTACCATTGAAGCCATCTCCTCAACTCCTTTGTAGACTCTCTAAGAACTTCCACCTCTGGAACTGCTTTTCCCAATTCTTCTGATCATGGGCCTAACATTCCCACCATATGAATAACCCAGTGCAGTCCCCAGCACACTCTTTAAGCACTTTGGTGCTTGCATTTTAAGAATATCTAAAGGTTCATTGGTGATCCTACCCTCTTTCATCTCTCAAAAGGATTCAAAAGCGTCAACATAAAAATGTTATAAGAGAAAGTGAAAACATATACAACAAACAAGATACTGGATATACAAATACAACTTGTTTGTGTCTTTCAGTGGAGCGGATTTCCAGAATATACCACAAGACCTTCTTCGGGTAAGTTCTTTCCAACATAATGGTATCACAGTGATTGTGAGGTACATGAGTCACAAAAGACAATTGTTCAACACTAACACTTCCATTGCACATCAGGTAATGTTGGACAAACATTCATTCAGCTGACACCTCTCTTTCGACCCTTCATCATCAGGTTAGCTGAGCCGTCATGGGGCCAGAGGAATGGCAGAACAAAAGGAGTGGGCAAATAAATTACAACGTGCCCAATACTTACCTCCTCCATATCTGCTATTGGGGGAAAAAGCAGGAATCCCTGTATACAAAGGGTCATCCAAACCTGCACAAAATGGTCGGCTCGGATAACTTTTACCTAACATGTATGGAATCTGTAAAAGGGCAAAAACTGTGCTGTACTAGAAATACTGACACTTCACTGTGCATAATGCCACCTTTCTTGTACCACATGCACACTGTAGAATGCCACGTACCATGTATTATGTCCCCTCATTTTGACTGTAAATGCATCCTGTCCTGAGGCTACCCACAAACTGTATAATGGTCCCATGTGGACTTCATATACAATATCCGTTAATGTGGCCCATCAACCACCAACATATAATGCCCATCTGACTTGTAGCACCATCACAAATAACATTTCCTTTCAGTTTAGCCCCTGCTAATATTACCCCAACTGATGCCTCCTTTTGGTAGCGCCCGCCCATTCATAATCCCCATTTCTCTTAGTCCCCTATAATGCCATGTTCACTTTTTACCTCTCCCCCACTAATGAACCTTTTCTTCTAACGACCATAAGACTAAAGCATTTGTCTAAATTTGTCCTCTATAGTACTGATCTGAATGAAACTAGAACACCGATTGATGAAGAAGAGGAAGATGAACTTTAGGAATTAAGAGTCAGAGGGTCCTGAAGACTGGAGGAATCGAAGGGTAGCAGGAGTAAAAAAAAAATCTGATTTTGTCTTTGTAATGTCAGAATTATCCATTATTTTGCTCAAAATTGTTATAATACTAACAAAAATGATCTCAAATTTTTAGAACTATTGAAGACACGGCAGAAGATCTGGATTCCATTATTTCCCTGCCCATTGCTTGTGTCCTGTAAAATTTGGGTTTCACCATCTTTGCGTTCTATCGCATACATATAAAAACAAATATACAAACATATTAGGTAATGATGGTATGGAAAATGCCATAAAGGTCTGAATAGGCACCGGGTCGCCCCTTTTATGTGTCTTTATGTGATCATATATATATGTGGAAGCAGTTTGGAGTCTTAGTTTTGAAGTCCACCAAATGTGCCCCAAAAAGTCAAAAGAAAGTGTAAAAAGAGAGAAAAATGTGATAAATTCTTCCAATTTGTCTGTTTACATTTTTTGGGATGATTTGTAGGAAAACCCAGAATGATAATTCTGATAAGCAAAAAATAAATAAAAGAACACAAAAACGAAAGCTCTGGTGCACAATTCAGCCTAAAGATACATGAGCCCCTATTTGCTTTCTGGGGAAAGGGGATCAGATTTTTTTTCAGACCCCATAGGGTTTTTGAACCATGTTCAAATAATAATTAATATAATTTTTTTTTAAAATACCACAGTTCACGGTACAGCATAACTAAAGTGAAAAAAATATTTTGTTGATTAGTACGATTACGATTTTCTTTTACCTAAGTGACGCTATTTAGTTTTTGATTTACCAGTTTCTTAAAGTTATAACTTTTTTTTTATCATTCCATGAATAGAGCCTTGTTTTTGGAGGGATTATAAAAAGTTTTAATTGGCGCCATTGTAAAATAGTTTTTAAATCATATTTCTGAAATCAAGGTACGTAAATGGTAGTTTTTGCATGGCTTTTTATTTTTTATGCCACTCACCTTAGGGTAAATGCACTCAATGTCCCAATGACTCAAACCTGCAAACACTCAGTCGCTTGTATAATATTCTGCACTTCTTCTGTAGGGCTGGACCAAACAGAACTGGCAGATGGTGGAACAGGAGGCCGTTGTCAGACCATGGTAGCTCCTTGGCACCCTGTAACTGTGGGGAACAGTAGGAGGGGGAGGGCGCTCCCTTTACTCTTTATAATTTTTGAGATGTGTCCTGTCAGGGTAGCTGTAGCAGTAGCCTTACATTTTGTAGCAATGCAAATTCCAGCTGTGAAAGTGTGGGTACACTTGTAGTAGTACCCATGTCATCATGAGCATATTTATGATGGGACATCAAGAATTCTGAAAAGCCCCAGGGATGGTGTAAACAAAAATAAATAAATAAATAAAACCCTGCCCCGGCATTCTGATGGTTCTTTCACTGCCAGGACTTGCTACGGGTCAATCAGCAGTGTTAAAGAACTGGAGACCCCCACAATGCTGGACCCTGGAGCCGGAGCAGAGTAAGAGCACCCTTCCCAGCTCAAAGTGTATTTTTCAGTGATTGCTTTAATGTATAGGATACATACAGCTCAACACATGGCTGTGTACTGCAGCGGTTTCTCAAGCTGTACATGTGTAGTCCCCAAAATATTATTTGGGCCCCTCCATAAGCAATGTGAAATATATTTACAATTTTGTATTGTTGTTTTCTTTTAAAATCTTAAAATAAAGGTTTTTTTGTACTTTTTAATGTATTTATTAATTTTGCTCAACTCTGCCTTAAAGTCAAAGGCCCTGCAAAGCTGACAGGTAGACCATTTACACATGAGGAAAGTTGGAGAAGTTGGGAGGAGAAGGTTGTATAAGGGCAGCCTTAGTCACCAGTGGATCTGCAGGCAGTGTCTATCAGCTCTGTCATCAGCTACAAGAGTAGGAGAGATTCACTACATGAAGTTCTACACTAAGACCAGCCAAGAGAATCAGAGAACATCATGAGCCAACACAAGGTGAGGAATTAGAGCGCCAAACTCAGGATTTGCTGTCTTCAGGGGCAGTCAAAAATTGCGGGCCTAGAAGCTAAGAAAACCATGAAGCCTACAGGATTAACCTGCTAGTCACCGTAACATCGGGAGCCAAGGGGCCGTCATCATGAGAAGGGGCAGCTGCACCATCAACACTTAACCCCGTTTATGTTGTGGGCCCTGGCAGATACTTATGTATGTTTTTCCTGAGATATTTGACATAGTTCTCAGTAAGGTTGCTAAAGAATTATTACCTCTTGGGTAATTTGTCCCTGGAAAACCTGCAATGACCCTTTATGATTTTAGCAAATGCTCTCATATTAGTGTTGTTTTCTTAACCTTTTTTCTTTCAACATCCCAGACGACCTTTTCCATGATAATAGTTAGAGCACTATAACTTATTCATCTGTGTACAAATGGCAGAAACACAGAACATGAATAGAGATGAGCCAACGCGAAATTTAGGATTGGCGTCAGGTAATTTTGCGCCCCTAGTAACTAAGCATTGGCCATTAACTAGGCATTGGCTTGTATTGGCCAGGTATGACCTCCAGGAGTTCACCTGGCCAATCACAGCCATGCTTATTTGCTAGGGGCGTAAAGTTGCCTGATTGGCTGCTCAATAGTCCATTAAACAACATGTCTGGATTACACAGAGCTGCGTTAAGTTTGGATACGCTTATCTCTAATCATTATAGATCTAACATATCTCAGAGTTTCCCGTGTAGCTTTGTAACCAATATACTTCCACCATGTGGCAACCCCATGAACATTTAATACTCTCGTAGGGATAATTAGTAAAAGGTTCTTGTTCAGAAGCCTCTTATCACTGCCAGTTCGGACCTAGCCTCTTCTCTATTAGGCTCATATTGATGAGAATGGACACTGTGTTAGGCTTCATGCACACAAAAGTGTTTTAGGGCCATCTGCTAGCCATTATTTTAGCAGTTAGCACAAGTTCCCATTTACTTCTATGGGCTCATATCCATGGCTGTGGATTCCATGGCCTCTTGCATGAGCTGACAATTCACTAGTGTCGTCGG
Organism: Engystomops pustulosus; assembly: GCA_019512145.1. NCBI lineage: Eukaryota > Metazoa > Chordata > Amphibia > Anura > Leptodactylidae > Engystomops > Engystomops pustulosus. The sequence goes on along the minus strand of CM033646.1, from coordinate 168,653,008 downwards.
CATGTGAACGGCACATGTTCATGTGCATGTGGCCTTATATCTTGTTTCCTCTATGGTGGAGCTACAAGGAAATTGAACACTTACTATCAGGTTTCTCCATGAAATACAGCAGATCTCTATGGGGTCTATGGGACCCTTGTAATGTCCAAAGTGGAGAACTCTTTAAAGTGCACATTTTTCTTAGAAAAAGCATTTAAAATTTACAAAATTATTGTAGTTATACATAAGATCTTTACAGACCATCACAGTAATAAAAAAAACTTTACAGTTAAAAACATTTCAACTTAAAGTACATCTACCATCATATTACCTGATGTGTCCCAAGCTTAATTTCTTACTTCTTCGCATGGCCGCATTTCTGTAAAAAAAAATCTGTTTATAAGATATGCAAATTAGCCTGCAGTGCTCTGCAGAGCACCATCAGGCTCCACCATAATACAATTTATGCACGCCCCGGGGCCGTGCCAGCCTCGTTCTGGGATGTCACTGGCTCTACTCAAATCTCGCACTGGGCAGGAAACCAACAGTACAGGAAATGTGAAAACCGCAGTAAGTTATAGTCATATACCATCACATAACCTCATGGTAGATGTCCTTTAAGAACATGGGGAAGGGATATAACATAGGAGGCACTTGGGCACCAGCGTTTGATAAAGCTCCCACTCCTCCGGTGCCACTGGATACATCAGAAACCTTCGACCTCCCGATGTATCCGTTGGCCAGGCTTATGGGCCTAGAATTGGACCATAACCTGCAAACTCTCAGTCATGAAAGTTTGAAGGCTTTAGGGAGTGCGCAGACATGAGGCAGGAACATCCCGCGTCTGACCACTCCACCACCGGCCGCAAAGCCTTCACACCTCTCTAAGCCCACTTGATGGCGTGAAGAGGGAATTAATCACAATTACTGGTGGTTCTCTAGTAGTTAAGATTATTTCAGGGCTTATACATCAGAAAAACTTCACACAAACTCTGATAAATCTCCCCCACTAACTTTTCTTTTCTTGGAGACATCATTTGAAGTCTTCCATCTGGAAACATGCTTCTTTAAAGATTAGCTGTAAGACCAGGAGGAACACAGAACATTGACTGTTCCTCGCTGGTTAATGAGTGACAGGGTCCAGTGGAAGGGTCATCTCTGATTTCCCATCAGATAGATCCAGCTCTCTCATGAGGGAAAGAATAGCTGCGTAATACCTACCCGAATATTCCTGATTCCCCTTATAGCTGGAGACAGTGGTTGAAGACCACCGTGGTAAGTAGTAGATGTTGAAATTTGGATTCTACGCTGTATAGACTAATGATTTTTGACTGATGCCAAAATTAGTTGGGTCTACGTGACATCACACAGAGTTTCGAGATCTCCTAAACATAAGTGATCACAGGGATCTATTATACCTCATGTCTTGTTTTTATCTTATTTTTACTTTTATTTCCCTGAATATTAATAGACTTTTTTGTTGGTTTTATTAGATGATGTTATCAATAGGGTCCAAATAAAAAAAATTACTGATGATCATTAATACTATTTGTCACTCTTATGGTGAATTTTACCAATTCTTTCCACCCACTCCCGGCTCTTGTTAGTTCTGTTTTGTTTTAATTCCTTCATTAATTCCAAAATGAATAAAAGTGGATAAAAGTGGACATACACAATAAGAAACAACTAGAAGGAAAGAAATAAAAGAACATGTATACATATACACACATATTTTATATAACCATTTTTTTATTTATCTTCACACATAAGCTACTAAAAAGTTCCTTCAACTTTTCCATGGCCTATTGAAAGATAATTTTCCTTCTTTAGACCAATCCAAAGTACTAATTTTCCCGTTTCCAACCTATCCAGCTGCCCACCCCCTATAATTATTTTTGAATTTCTTACATATCACATTGTATCTATTCATCTCCTTTTTCCTCCTACCTAACATTTCAAACCATTTATTTTGCAATGTTATATTAGTCCTAATCCACATTTCAACTATGGGTGGATCTTGTGAAATCCATTCTTTGTATAAGTGTAAGTATAAGTGGACCCAATTATAAGCTGAGGCACCAAATTTTACCATAAAAATCTTTTAAAATGTATTGACTTGAGTATAATCCTAGGGTGGGAAATGCAGCAACTACTCTTTAATGAAATGTCCATCAGCAGAGCCCCCCTTAAATATACAGCAGCAGAGCCCCTTAAGTGTCCAGTAGCAGAGCCCCTAAACTTCCTGCAGCAGTGTCCCCCATAATGTCCAGCAGCAGAGCCCTGCTTAACATTGAGCAGAAGAGCCCCGCTTAAATGGTGCTTATACCCTCAGCATCCTCTTCTCCTCACGGCTTGTCTTCTCCGGGTTTCTTGTGGCTTCTCCCAGAAGTGTAGACAGAGGCACATCTATGCTTATACACACAGACAGTGACACCACATCATAGTGTGTGCGTAGTCAGAGAGCATAGACGTGCCTCTGCCGTACTGCCAGGAAGCTGGAGGTGCAAGGAAAAGATGAGCCCTAAAGAGAAGTGGATGCTGGGGGGTGAGCGCAAGAGGGTAAGTATTTAATCTTTTTTTTTTTTTACAATTGAGTATAAGCCGAGTTTTTCAGCACAAAAATGTGCTGAAAAAACCCAATGTGGCTTATACTCAGAGTATAGCCAAAAAAAAAATATATATATTAACTGCGATATTTATATTGGTCAACACATTTCTTCCTTCTAAAATACACCAGAGATACACGCATCAAAATGATACATGCCTTCCATTTTATAACTAGATGTTATTGTGTTTGTCATTTGACATCAAAATTTCATTATCCTTTAACCATAAGACACGCCCCTCATCTGCCCCTTCATGAGGACATCAATTGCAATGTGAACTCCTTTGAGATAAAAAAAATGTTGCTAGTTTCTTAGGAGAGGAGTGTGCTCTAAGCAAGATAAATAAAGGGGACCTTCGTCAGTGTCAGACTGTGTTTTCTTAGGACCACCAGAGAAAATCAATCTGGGGGCCCACTCCTCATTATCCCCCAGGAATTATAATCTAGCAGCCTCCAAATTGTGGTGTTTTCTGATGGACCTCTGGGGTTCAGTATTGGGTTGAGCCAGGGCCCACCGGAGGATCCTCTGGTACTCTGGTGGGCCAGTCCGACACTGGCCTTCCCGTGTGATGGGACAATAAGAACTTCCTAAATATCCCTTTGAACATGTTCCCATTTTGCTTATTTAGATACCCCAAGATACCACTCACTTCTCGTTCAAAATATCCACACCAAGATTATAGCTAGGCTCCATGAGAGCTTTGTAGAATCTAGATCATTTTGATTTCGATAGTAAGAATCTATTCATTACGGTGATTAATAAGGGGACTCCCTTATCTCTAACAACCCAGACCCCATCCTAGAGATTGCCTGTGATAGGTGTAAATATCCAAACCACTGATTTTCTGTAATACTGAATTCTTTCTTTAATTCTTCAAAAAATTCTATCCAGTTCTCACTTATAATTTGCTTATGTTTTTATAATTTGTTTAATGTTTTTAATACTGTAATATTCCCAGTAGCTATAGGTTAAATTCTGCAGGAAGGGTTAATTGACCATGCCCCCAAATTAGAGAAAACTCTAGCACTCTTTTAATATTATACATTTTCCTTATCCACTCACATAAGGTCCATCATCTTTATCGTATCTTGTGCCCATGTATCTTTAAAGGGATTGGATTTTCACAAATACAGCTAGTGGCAGGTACTCATAGAGCCCTATTAACTGTCAGCCTTCTTTTAGCTAAAATTTTTTTCCACCACATCCCCATAAAATCAACTTTATGTTATGTTACTTGGAATCAGAGGGGGCATCTTCTCCTCCCCAAGGAATGGAATGGAGTAAAACTGGAATGGAGTAAAAGTAGAAGTAGCACCCTCTAATTATTTGTCTCGACCCATTATAATCCACACCTGCTTTTGGCTTCAAAACTGCATCTGAAAAACTGAACGTATGACCGCACCTTAACTCTTTACTTATCAAACTCACCCTACCATCTAAGTCATATGAGAAAAACCATTGTATCATTTACCCCTTTCTGCTCAGCGTCCAATATATCCACCACTGCGCTGATGATCAGAGCTGATCTGGCATCATAAAACAAAGGGGGATCAGCTGTAATTGACAGCAGACACCCCAGTGTAACACCTGCGGTCAGAGTGAGGTGTTTAACCTGTTACATGAAAGACGGCGATACAAAAACTATCGATTTTTCTCCATATTAGCTTTTATTTCGAGAAATTTAGTAAAAAGTAAGACACAATATCTAAGTCCCTGTAATCATATTGACCCATAGAATAAATATAAGATGTTTTTAAACCTTGTGGGCATACGTTCGTGTGCATGCAGCCTATGTCTTAAATAAATCTGCTACAATTAATCATCAAATACAGATAGAATAATACCGTTTTTATAATGTCAATACGGTTGAACATGTCCCAAGACTAAGACAACCCTATAACACATTCCTTTACCTAGCTGTTACGTAAAGACCAATTCGATTTTACTTTGTCAACTTTTCTCTCCAGGCATTCAACAAGGATAGTTCATATTCAAAACTCCCTTGTTTATCTGTTACAAAATAAGTTGGGTCGATATCTCAAAAAAGAACAATTTATCTTACCCAAACCCAAGTTGCGATACAGATCTACTTATTCATACTCTTACGCTGGCTACGGGTTAGGTTTATAAAGAGATTGATTTATCTGGACCAAGCTCTCCGAATAAATAACTCATATGTAAGTGTATTTCCTCATCATTGCAAAAGGACAAGTTCAATACTATTACCTTAATATATCTGATCACACACTGAACAGAGACAATACAAGTATTGGTTGTGGATCAATTCTAATAGCAAAATGCTCAGACAAGGGTATTTAAAAAAAAAGTCAAAAATAGATATATATATATCCTACTAGGGGGAGCAAATAAAGAGTATCGTAGATTAATATATGTATTAGTAGCAGGTTTAGTCCAGGTCTTAATTTGTTGTCTGGATGCTGATAATTAGGAACAAATATAGAAAGTAATATTGAAAAATATGACCACTAAGGGGGATCCAATGCCCCGAAAATTTGTACAGACTGCAAGATATACCACCCTCTATCCAGTAGACCAAGAAATATCAATGTAAGTTACACATTTTCTGGTTAGGGTTATTTATTTAGTCCACCAGCTCTTATGCTGCAATCCAAGTTTAAGGGATATAACAATGTCACATGTGAGAAAGAAAAAGTAAATATATGTGCAATTCAGGGGACACTCAGCACATGGAACCCGAAACCCGTTATTTAAGACTCCACGACACCTAAAAGCGTTGGAAACTCAACTGCTACTTAGCACCTCAGTGCTGGATCTTGTGTTGGTCCACACGCCTCTACACTTGGGGTCTTGGATAGCCTCCACACCTCTATCTTCGGATGCTGAAGACTTCTCTTACTCCCGACGGCTGCACTGGTTCACAGAACATCCTCTCAGGTGGAGGACTCAACCACACATTGGTTGTCTACTTAAGGCTCCAAACGACCAACCGTGGATTGGACAGACATTTTACACCTGGAAAGGCACTGAAACGGACTAGGCTTCATCCACATGGAAGTGCGCACACATTGGTGTGCTGCTCACCTCTCCCCTCTGCATAGCAGATAGCACCACATGGCCGTTCTTACAGCCAAAGATAGAGCAAGCTCTATCTTTTGTGTGGGCGCAGCACAAAATGGTGAGCATGTATTGTGCTCATCCTCCCGAGCCCGGGTACTATAGCTGGCTATGGGGAGCAAATATTGCGGCGGGATATACGTGTCCCTGATGGTTGTGTGCATGGGGCCTTAGTTTGAGAGGCTTACGCATGCATCATGGTCCTGGCCACGGTCAGAGCAGAGGCAGAGCAGTGTAATGTCACATCCACTTACATATTCCTCCTACCAAGACTCCAAGACACCATTTTATTCCAGCTCTTGGTTAATTTAGATCCTGTCAAAGAAGTCCTAGTAGAGCCTTAATGTAGGCTGATGGTACATACCTTCCTACTTGCAGAAGTTATTCTTTAAACAGTCTTTAGTCATGTGGGATAAATATATCCAGCCAAAATGTCAATATGACAGTTTTTAGTAGACCTCTATAGAAAACAGCTCAAAAACTTGGCTTGTCGACTTGGCTTCTAGATTTATCTGTCTCTAAAAGAACCGCTTGAGAACGATTGGCAAAAGCAATAAGACCTAAAATCGACCTGCTTTAGGTGACATATCTTTAGTTTAGACTTTTGGGGGGGATTTTCAAATAATGTTGTTTTGTGCCTAGAAGCAAAGAGCATGTAGACCAAGAGGAGCTTTGGATGTATCCAACGCACAATGGAGTCTACATCATGCCACACCCAACCATGCATTTTCAAAGTGAAAGCTTCCAACACATATCTGTATCCATGCATCCAGCATCTTACAAACATCTTGCATGATATCTCACTACTAATTTCCCATGGTTTTCAATTAGGATAGTTAATAGAAGATTTTTTTGAGATGACCACTTTCTTATCTAGATAAGATTTTTTGAGGTAGGTTTTTAGTGAGAGCAGAATTATATTTACTTTACTATGTGTATTCTTAACGGAGACCACCTACCAAGAAGACCATTTGCAATGTGTGATCACATCCAAGAGGTTTCATTGTAGATTCTCCAAAAGATGGTTGTATCTACTGTACATGATTGTTTTAGGAATAGTTGGAAATATGCATCTCTATGGTTATGTCAGCCAGCTAATTGGAAAGCGGAAAGATTAGGATTGTAAAATGTTCTTGAACTTTTGGGGTATTTTTGCTTTTCTTTTTGTTTTTAAAAAGATTTCCCAATATCTTGGCTATAATAGAAATCATAAACTGAGGTTCGAAGCTATTAGATATTAGATTTGTGGACAATATAAATGCAATAAGTGATGATGTGATATTAAAGACCTTTTTTCACACAGGTTACTGAGAACCTGACATCCAAAGCCTATAGAGGCGATGTGACAAGACGCAGTGGGGTTCACGATGACATGGAATGTTCTGGATTACATCAACATCGGATCCAAGGTAAGCCATCATTTCATATGACAATGGAGAGCTTCAAGATATTGCAGAAGACCAGGATACGGGTGCTGGTGGTGCTTGTGTCATGGTAGTAGGTAGGCTACTGCCAAACTCTCATCAGAGCACAGTGGTGCGTAGGACCTGTGATAGTGAAACCATCCATGGGGAACATCCATCTGAAGTCATCTCTTGTTGTAGATGGTAAATCGGGGGTTGCCTTAGTATTAAGTGAAATACAAAAGTAGACACATGAGATGACTAGACGATCATGGCAAGTCTAGGGCTTAGCCCCATAAATTGGGTTGTCTTTTGTTGGAACTCCGGGGCCCAGTTCTTGGATTATCTTCTGGCACTTGGGTGACCCAGTTTGACTCTGCTTGATGGTACAATCTTCCACATACAATCATCAAATACCCTTGAGCATTATTGTTTATCCAAATATTCTGCAACACATGTAATTCCCATTGCAGCTATTTTGAATGTAGCTCTCTATGGTTTCATAAGTGTTGGCCCTTCTGCAGTGATAAGACTAGCAGGAGGGCGGACACTGAGGCCTTCTTACTGGTTACATTGGAAATGATGGTCCCAGATAAAAAAGATGTTTTTGGGTAGTTAAAATTGTGTGGGTTCTGGTACCCTTTGGTGTGGGTTCAACTGTAGTTGGACCAGTTTCTAGGACCTAGTGAAAAATAAAACTTTGCCTTGTTAAAAATATTTAACAAAACAAATCCTGTATTATACTCCAGAGCTGCACTCACTATTCTGCTGCTGGTGCATTCACAGTGTACATACATGATATAACTTATCCAACAAACAGTCCGATTGTGGAGCAGCACAGCGAATGTGAATTAAGTGGGTGCACACCTCAAACAAGCCTGATCCACGGGTTTGTAAGATCAGATATCCAAAAAAATGTGATGAGGCAGCTCTCCGGTAAAGATAAAGGTGATCTTTATCCACCCATGGCTGCCCAAGGTGCTAACTCATCGCATTTTTTTGGATATCTGACATTACTAATCCTGTACTGACCCTGAGTTACATCCTGGATTATACTCCAAAGCTGTACTCACTATTCTGCTGCTGGTACAGTCACTGGGGCACATTTACTTACCCGTCCCATTGATGCCACCAATCCAGAATGTCTGACGAGGATTCTGAGCTGCCGCGATTCACTAAGATTGTGCGCCCGATATCCTACATGTGTCGCTTCCCCTGCTAAGGTCCGCCGGATTTCACGGTGCATGTAAGTGCTGATCTTGAGACACAATTTCGTTCTTAAATTCCACGGGTTGTCCGAATCAGTTGGGTTGTCCGACGTCCATGGCCCCCAATTTGTGTCGCATGCAAGCCGGCGCCGATGCATCACAATCCGATCGGGTGCGCCAAAAACCCAGGGCAATTCAGGGCAAAACGGTAAAAAGTTGGGAAACCTGACGAAAATGCGGTTTTCGGACCCTTAGTAAATGTGCCCTAGTGTGTACATACATGACATTACTTATGCTGTACTGATCCTGAGATACATCCTGTACTATATACCAGAGCTGCATTCACTATTCTACTGGTGATGTTACTGGGCTCAGAGTCTATATAAACTTTGTTACAGCTGGATGAGTTGTACACGGTGTTACTCTTAAGGTATTGAGGAAATGTGAGTATTCTTGGTAGTTTAGGCACAATGCAGTGGACTGGATGGTGAGGAGAAGCCTGGTCCTAGCTGGGATGATGCCTAGTGACATGAACGGCATGAGGTGCTGGACCTTAAAAACAAGACATGGTGACCGTGGAATCAGACTTGTTCCTCAGCTAAGAGGACAGATATACTGCAAGGTTTGGCTCTCGAGTGATGGACAACAAGTTGGCACATGGAAAAGAAAACCTGAAACTCTTTCTGCCAGGAGCGAGCTCGTACTATGGGAAAGAGGAATACAGATTATTCCCGGGAACATTTATAGATTAAGGCATTGGGCGTTCCAAAAGGTGGTGATCTTCTAACCATATCAACAGATGCTTCTAGACATTTTAGGTAGTTTGCCAGGGGGAGCAGCAGGAAGGTTCTGATGGACCCAGCACACTCCCTACCCAGGAGACTAAGGCTCAGGAAACTTGTTAAGCGGGACCTGGTCAGACGGAGTCTGAAGGAAATGGTTCTAGTTGCCGTTTTTAGTAGGAACACCCCTGGACTATTGTGAACTGACATATCGTAAGAACACAGATTTTTGCCTATTATGGAAACAAAGCATTCCGGGGATACAGATAAGAAGACAAGGCATTTTAGGGTTCACCCTTTATCCCTACAAATCTGTTTCAGTTCATCTGTATATTAGGGCACACACGGCAGGAATATTGATACATTGAACGACATTTTCCTTGAGGAATGGTACAAAATGGTTTTAGACATGGAATGGTGCTGGTTAGGAGATCGGCAGAATTATATAATTGAACCCCATAAGTTACTAAACTTAAAAACTGATATATTTTCCAATCTGGTGCAAGAAAAGCTCTGTAGTACTTCTCACTATTAGTTTACACCCCGGTTGAGCTTTGCATTAATCTTGCTACATCTTGCAGCTGGGTGTGCATTTCTAGTGTTGTTCGAGTAATGGAAGGCTGAATAAATCACTGGTTGTGGTAGCATCCAGGAGCTCCGTAGATACCCCCTCCTTCCTCCAGTACTTATATTTCTGTTGTGCTTATTGCTGTGTATTCTGACCTTTGCTTTGTGATTGACTATTCTTTTCCTCAGAATTCTGTACCTCGCCAACATCATGGTTTTGACCTGAATAGACTGACTATGCTTGTGTCTGTCTGTCGGACTTTCTATTTGTTTGTTGTCTGTATACAGCGTAAGGGCTGTCATCAAGTTGCCGCATGTGTTTAAGAGCAGGATAAGCACCTCTTCCCCGTTGTGACAGAATAACCAGCCTGTACTACACTACTCTGGTATGGAGACCATTTGTCAATGTTATTTGCCAGATGCAGAGTCTGGTTCAGATGGTTCAGAACCTTGGCTGAGCAAGATGGACTTATCTTATAGGTCGGACTTGATGAACCTGTGTCTTTTTCCAACCTTTGTCTTGATACTATGGGTAGACATGTGTGCAGTTGCTGGAATAGCACCTCCCTCCCACTTCATGCCAGTCAGTGTCACAACCTAACGTTAAGTTTCCTGATTTTTTCATTGGATCCAAAAAACTTTTCTTTGCTTTTAGGAAAGGCCAACTAATTTCTTTAAGCCAAAGCAAGCATTCTGCAGAGGATTACAGTACTGAATTTAGAAGGGGGTTGTCAGGATTCAGGGGTAGTGGACCCGTTGTACCACCCCAGATGATGACGTAAGCCGACACCTGGGAGTGGTAACCGGTTTTCACCAGAGCCCGCCGCAAAGCAGGTTGGACTTGCTGCAGTGTGGTACCACCAGGTCTCTCCACAGGCACCACTTTGTCCCCGATGGCGGCCAAGGTGAGGTACAGTGTCGTCAGGCAGAACCATGGTCGCGGACAGGCAGAAGGTTGAGACAGGCAGCACAGGATCAACATCAAAGGCAGAGCAGGAGATCAGGGCAGACAGCAAAGGAGTGTAGTCAGGGACAGAACCAGGGTCACAACGAGAATTCGCAAGACAAGCGCTAGGCATAAGGGACAAACTTTCTCTGTTGCAGCCGTGACAGTGGTGTGTACGCTCTGTTTGGAACGATCATGCTCTTATGGCTCAGTTCTGTCTATAAATGAAATACCAAAGAATCCAGATATATCAAATTATTGTTTGCAATGCCCCCTCCCCCACAACAAACAATAAATACGTATAAATAGACCATGCAAAAATTTGCTAATCAATAGATGAAGGGATAAAAAAAAAAGACCACTTCAGTTCATAATTCCAATTTTTTTAATTCATATAAACTAAACAATAAACAATCATAGTCACTAGGACTTAAAAACACCCATTAAAAATAGTTGTGCAGATGAAGGTCCCACATAGAAAGAAGAAAGTATACATCAAATAAATTACGACCAAGCAGCCGGAATAATGACCACATTCAGTGACAGTGCTAGTGCATACTTTCAATTTATGGACAAATAACAACTAGACAGCATATTGGACTGAGGAACAAAAAACAACTACACCACCACAGATCCCCGACACGCGTTTCGCCGTCACTTTTTCAAGGGTCTCTTTTTGTTTGTCATTTATTTTGTGCACATACCCAGAGTAAGGACTGTCATCCAGTTGCTGCTGGTGGTTTAGCACAGGGCCGGGCAAGTAGGCAGGGGCAGAGATTCTGGGTAAGCTCTGGGCCTGCACCTCTTCCCTACCATTACATATATGGTCACTGGGGAAGGAAGGTTTGTTCTTCACTCAAGACATCCCAGAAATATTGATGAACTGAAACAATTTCCAGGTTTCATAGTTGGGGTCAAGTTTGGTGTTTGGCTGAAGTTTTTTCTTTCCTCCTGAGTTTTATATTTTCTCTCTTATCCACAGAATATTTTTGGAGGCAGCCATAAAAGGATATTTATATCTTTAAAGTTTATGACATCCAAGAGGTGGTACTTATGCATATTTCGAGACCAGAAGTCTCCCGTTCCTGTCTCCGTGATAACCCGAATTGACAGATGTCACGCATGCACAAGATTCTCTGTTTAAGTGTATGGAAGGGCAAAATATAGTCAAGGAATATGCCCCTACCTTTTCATATGGGCTAGACCAGTGATGGCGAACCTTTTAGACACAGAGTGCCAAAACTACAAGCAAAACCTAATTTTATGTTGCAAAGTGCCAAGATGGCATTTTAAGCAGTAACCTATTGACCCCAACTGTATCCTAAGTCTTAATCGTATTGGCGTTCTGAGGACACCAATACGGTAGAAAGAAAATTTGAATTGTAGCTTCCTTCCAGGGTCCCCTGAAGAGGAAGAATCAGGGGACCCGGAACTGGAGCTCAAACCATAATACATCTCTCTATTCATACCTTCTCGCTTCTTGTTTTGTCCTAGCAGCCAAGAAGGTGTTGCTTTAGAATAGTTTTGGAGGGCAGGAGGAAACCTTGAGTCATGTCTAGCAAAATTTGTGCTGGGGTGAAGCCCTGAGTGCCCACAGAAAGGGCTCTGAGTGCCACCTCTGGCACCCGTGCCGTAGGTTCTCCATCACTGGGCTAGACGTTAGAGGAGTAGTTAGAGGACCTCCGGTCTATGGTCAGGGGTGGATCCAAATGGATATGTCACACATACAAAAAGATCATCCCTTTAAGGCATTTACTTTCCATTCAGTTTTCTTAAATTGATGAACAGGAATAAATAGAAGAGACTGCATTGTTATGTGTTACTCTGCTATGTCACATTATACATATATATTACAGTGACTATATGAGCCGTGGTTACACCCCACAGATCCAGGACCTGCGGATCCGTGTGATGAGACACGCTGTGTGTTCATGGACATATGGCAGAGTGACCGCTCACAATCAGGGGTAAAGTCCTACTAGAAACTTTTCATCTTAAGCTAATTATTACCCATAGAAAGAACTGGACAACATGGTGCGGACATCTGTCTGGGTGCAGCTGACACGGGAAAACACTGATGGACCATGAGAATTACAAGATCCCAGCAGTCCTCTAGGCCCCATTGCAAGAGTCTAATATAACCAAGAGAAGAAAAGTCATCTTTATAATGAATATTCAATAAAAATGACTTAATGTAATAGTGAGTGCAGCTCTGGAGTGTAATACAGGATGTAACTCAGGATCAGTACAGGATAAGTAATGTCATGTATGTACACAGTGACTGCACCAGCAGCAGAATAGTGAGTGCAACTCTGGAGTATAATACAGGATGTAACACAGGATCAGTACAGGATAAGTAATGTCATGTATGTAACAGTGACTGCACCAGCAGCAGAATAGTGAGTGCAGCTCTGGGTGTATACAGGATGTAACTCAGGATCCGTACAGGATAAGATGTCAAGTATACACACAGTGACGCACCAGCAGCAGAATAGTGAGTGCAGCTCTGGGGAGTATAATACGGATGTAACACAGGACAGTACAGGAAGTAATGTCATGTTATGTACACAGTGACTAGCACCAGCAGCAGAATAGTGAGTGCAGTCTGGAGTAGAAATACAGGATGTAACTCAGGATCAGTACAGGAAAGTAATGAATGTATGTACACAGTCGGCACCAGCAGAATAGTGAGTGCAGCTCTGAGTAAATACAGAGATGTAACTCAGGATCACGTACCAGGATAAGTAATGTCATGTATGTACACAGTGACGCTCACAGCCAGACAGATAGGGAGTACAGCTCTGGTGTATAATACAGGATGAACCAGGATCAGTTACAGGATTAAATTTGTCATGTATGTACACAGTGATGCACAGCAGCAGAATAGTGAGTGCAGCTCTCTGGAGTGATAATACAGGATGTAAATCAGGATCAGTACAGGATAAGTAATGGCATGATACACACAGTGACTGCACCAGCAGCAGAATAGTGAGTGCCAGGCTCGGGGTATAATACAGGATGGAACACAGGATCAGTACAGGATAAGTAATGTCATGTATGTACACGTGACTACACCAGCAGCAGAATAGTGAGTGCAGCTCTGGAGTAATACAGGATGTAACTCAGGAGCAGTACAGGATAAGTAAGTCAGTATGTACACAGTGACTGCACCAGCAGAATAGGTGAGTGCAGTTATGGAGTATAATCAGGATGTAAACAGGATCAGTACAGGATAGTAATGTAATGTATATACAGTGACTGCACCAGCAGTCAGAATAGTGAGTGCAGCTTGAGTATAATACATGATATAACTCAGGATCAGTACAGGATAAGTAATGTCAGTATGTACACAGTGACTGCCACCAGAGCAGAATAGTGAGTGCAGCTCTGGAGTATAATACAGGATGTCTCAGGATCAGTATGGATAAGTAATGTCAGTATGTACACAGTGACTGCACAGCAGCAGAATAGTGAGTGCAGCTGAGTATAATATAGGATGTAACTCAGGATCAGTACAAGGATAAGTAATGTCATGTATGTACACAGTGACTGCACAGCAGCAGAATAGTGAGTGCAGCTCTGGGGTATATTATAGGATGATACTCAGGATCAGTAGAGGATAAGTAATGTCATGTATGTTCACAGTGACTGCACAGCAGCAGATAGTAAGTGCAGCTCTAGAGTATAATGCAGGATTGTAATCAGGATCAGTACAGGATAAGTAATGTCATGTAGTGACACAGTGACTGCACCAGCAGCAGAATAGTGAGTGCAGCTCTGGGTACATACAGGATGTACTAGGATCAGTACAGGATAGTAATGTCATGTATGTACACAGTGACTGCACCAGCAGCAGAATAGTGAGGCAGCTCTGGAGTATAATTAGCGAGTAAATCAGGTACAGTACGATAAGTAATGTCATGTAGTACACAGTGACTGCACCAGCGCAGAATAGTGAGTGCAGCTCTGGAGTTAATACAGGATGTATACTTCAGGATCGTAGATAAGGATAAGTAATGTATGTATGTACACAGTGACTGCACCAGTAGCTAGTAGAAGTGCAGCTCTGGGTATAATGCATGGATGAACTCAGGATCAGTACAGGAAAGTAATGTATGTAGGTACACAGTGACTACACCAGCAGCAGAATAGTGGTGCAGCTCTGGGGTATAATTACAGGATGTAACTCAGGATCAGTACAGGATAAGTATTGTCATGTATGTACACAGTGACTGCACCAGCAGCAGAATAGTGAGTGCAGCTTGGGGTATCTTACAAGATGTACTCAGGATCAGTAGAGGATAAGTAATGTCATGCATTGTACCCAGTGACTGCACAGCAGCCCAGAATAGTGAGTGCAGCTCTGGGATTATTATAGGATGTAACTCAGGATCAGTACAGGATAAGTAATGTCATGTATGTACACAGTGACTGCACCAGCAGCAGAATAGTGAGTGCAGCTCAGGATGTAATTTAGGATAAGTTATATATTTGCATGTATACTGCGCATTACCACAAATCCATATCCATACATCCACTGTGTATATACACAAATGCACTGGGGGCGCTGTATATGTGAACAATTATTATTGGGCAATGTATCTGGTAACAAAGCTTGGTTCTGCTGTTGTACTTATGTGTGAAGTTTGGTTCCGGTGCTACATTTTGAGTAATTACTGTCAGGCTCCATAGATAGTAGACCCACTGGACCACCTTGGACGATGACGTAAGCCGACACCAGGGACCGGAGTCTAAATGACACCCGGTTTTCACCAGAGCTGCCACAAAGCGAGTTGGACTTGCTGCTGCGTGGTACCACCAGGTCGTTCCACAGGTGCGACTTGTCCACGGTGGCAGCCAAGGCGAAGTACTGAAACGGAAGGCAGGTTCGTGGTTTGGGACAGGCAGGAGGTCGAGACGGGCAGCACAGGATCAACGTCAGGAACAAAGCAGGAGGTCAGCGCAGGCGGAACCTGATCAAAGTCAAATACAGATCCGGGGTCACAACGGGAAATCCAAACACAAGCGATAGGCAGGGACAGAAGCTTTCCCAATGGCATAAGCAAGAAGATCAGACAGGGAATGCTGGGAGATACTGGCTACTATGCACTTTCTAGGGGACTGGCAGCACCAGTCAGCGGTGTGCTGGCCCTTTAAATCTTCAAGCGCCGCCGCGAGAGCCCTAGGAGGCCGGGACCGGAGCGAGGACGCGTAAGTGGCGCAAACATGGTTCCGGCGGGCATTGAGGGGCACAGATCGCAGGTCGCGGGAGCACCCGTGAGAAATAGCTTGGTTCTTGCTCTATATTTATGAATGGAACTGAATTCTGGTGCTGTATTTATGTCCTGAGCTTGATTCTACTGCTGTCTTGTTGTATGGAGCCTGGTTCCGATGCTGTGTATGATTTTGTAGGATTCTCAGTTTATGTATTTATCAAGAGCTGGTTTTGATTCTGTAATTCTGTACAGAGCCTGGTTCTGGTGCTTTATTGAGACATATGATGCTGCATTTATGTACTGAGATATTAGGGGGAGGCATTATATTATAATTTTGCTCGCTTTGTATTTATTTTAAATGAAGAGGAGTCACTGTATGTGCTAATATTTGGAGGAAGCCTTGTGTATAGTAACTCATACAGTATATACACACCACACACTCATACAGTATATACACACCACACACTCATATAGTATATACACACCACACACTCCACACATATACAATATATACAAACCATACACACTTACATACAGTATATATACACACCATACACTCATACAGAAGAGGCTACATATATGATTTCATGCAGCCCAGTAGCTGCTGAACACACCTTATGCTTTGTTCATTCTATAAATTACTATGACGTCTCTGTGGTTTTTTTTTTTTGGGGGGGGGGCACTTTTTTGAGGTTCGTCCTGTTGAGTAGGTAGCACCAGCAATGTCATTGTGCTATCAATGGCCCCACCTGTGTTGTATAGCTCCCTGTGACTACCCCACAACCTCTGTATAACCAAGGTCCAAGGACTGCACCAAAATATTAATGCCCACTATTACCCTGTACTATAAACCATATTACACCTGTTTCCAGCAGCCCCCTCCCTATAGTGCCCCCTTTTCAGCAGCCCCATTCTTATAGTGTTTCAATTTCTGCATCCTCCCTCTTTATAACCCCCTCTTCTATAGCCCCCTCCTTACTGTGCTCCCGTTTCTGTAGCCCCCCTTGATAGTTCCCTCAATCCAATTCTCCAATAGAAAATTTTCTGAATATTTGGTTATCTTTGAAGTGTAATATCTTCTTTAACCAGTAGAGAGCAGCAGAGCATCACCATAAACCTGTGTATACACTGCAGTAATTGTAGCTGAGTCAGCAATGGAGAATATCACATTCCTGCCATTGTCTGTGTCCATTCACTCATCGCTGGTGATAAAGACCAATATCTCACCAGCAAGAGGTACTACAGATCCCAGCAACCCTCATATAAATAATCAGCTTCCAGCATGTTCTACTAACAAACACCAGAACATGGCAGCACCAGGTCTGGATGGTGAGAGCTGAGCTATAAGTTTCAGCCATAGATCATCATCTAGCACAGTCCTCATGGAATTACTAGTAGTACAACAAGTCCCAGCATGCAGGGTCAGCCATCTGTGAAATCAATGGAGAACCATTTTGATAAGGTTGGATGGGATGGATAGGATTCCCAGTTTGGCAGGTGGATTAGCGATAGGGAAGTGGGTAAGTGAGCAGCATGTAGGTGGGCTGCAGGCTGAAGGGCAGGTGGGTAAACAGCAGGTGGGTGACATGCAGGTAATGGGAGGTAGGCGCCTCAGGTCAGTTGGCAGCCATTTGGGTAAGCGGGAGGTTATTTGGCAGCAGTTTGGTGAATGCCAGGCAGATTAGCAGCAGGTGGGTGACAGGCAGGTTAGTTGGCAGAAGGTTGGTGAGTAGCAGGTGGATGAGATGTACTTTAGATAGCTGGGTAGCAAGTGGGTGAGAGGTAGGTAAGTGGCAGTCAGCTCAGCAGTTAGCAGCAGGTTAGTGTGAAGGAGGTGGATAAGCAGCAGAAGGGTCAGCGGCAAGTAGGAGAGCAATAGGTAGGTGAGCAGCAGGTAGCTGAGCAGTAGGTATGTGAGTGGCAAGTAGGTGAGCAGAAGGTGAGTGAGCGGCAATAGTTGAGTGTCACGTGGATGAGTGACAAGTAGGTGAGCTGCAGATGGGTGGGCAGCAGTTGTATAAGCAGCAGATGAGCGAGCAGCAGGTTAGTTGGCAGTGGATGATTATCAAGAGGGTGATTACCAGGTTAGTGGTAAGCAGGTGGGTGAGAAGCATGTTAGTGAGAAGTAGGTGGCGGGCAGGTGGATAAGCGGCAGGTAGGTGTGTGGCAGGTTAGTTGGTGGCAGGTGGGTGAGTGGCAGATTAGTTGGTGGCAGGTGGGTGTGGGGCAGGTTAGTTGGTGGCAGGTGGGTGAGTGGCAGATTAGTTGGTGGCAGGTGGGTGTGGGGCAGGTTAGTTGGTGGCAGGTGGGTGAGTGGCAGGTGGAAAAATAGCAGGTTAGTGGGAAGCAGGTGGTTAAGCAGACAATAGGTAAGTAGTAGGTGAGTGAGAAGCAAGTAGTGGAGCGGCAGGTGGGTGACGGAAGTAGCGGAGCGGCAGGTGGGTGAGCAGCAGGTTAGTGGGTAGCAGGTAAATAAACAGCAGGTAGGTGAGTAGGAGATGGATAAGCAGCAGGTGAATAAGCAGCAGGTGGGTTAGTGGGAAGCAGGTGGCAGGTAGGTGATTGGCAGGTGGGTGAGCAGTAGGTAGGTGAGCAGCAATTGGGTGAGTGGCAGGTGGATAAGCAGCAGGTGGGTTAGCGGCAGGTTAGTGGGAAGCAGGGAGCAGGTAGGTGATTGGCAGGTTGGTGAGCAGCAGGTGGTTTAGCAGTAGGTAGGTAAGCTGCAGGTAGATAACCGGCAGGTGAGTTGGCAGCAGGTGGAATGTACATGATCCCAGTTTGAGTTTGTCTGATAACCGGGAAGTGAATCCCCTGTAAGTGGGTTTGGGGGATGGGATGAGGTGTGCTCTCCCCTCCCCTGGTGTGGTCCGGCCTCTCATCCCCCTCCATTGAGCACATACCTGCCTCACCTGATCCCTCAGAACACAAAGTCACTTGTCTCACTGCACTGGACGTCTCTTCCTCCAGGTTCAGGATCTTCTTTCTTCTAAGAACTTCCCGTCTTCTCCCTCGGCCTCTTTCCTCCTTCATCCCCCCTGCAGACGGTCACTTCCTCATCGCCCCCTCTCCGCAGCCATCGCTACTTCTCCATTCACTTATGTCCTTCTCTCTCTGTCTTCCCAGTGGAATGGTCTCCTCGGACCCCCGACCTCCTCGCATGAGATTTGAGGGGGAACAGGCAACAGAGATCCAGTAAGGTAAGAGAGACCTGTCCTGTTACAATGTATCAAACCGTGTAGTAATGTCTGCGCCATAGAATCACAGATTATCCATATTAAAGTATAAAGTATAAAAGTATTAAAGTATGCTCAGTCCTGCAGAGAGATGGGAAACTGCTCCCAGACACCTCAAGCATCTATTATGAGAACATTCATATGTTGATCCCCTTTAAGGCACAGGTTCCTGGCACATTGTCCCCGCAGTGTCCCCTATGGTTGGCTGGCACATTGTCCCCACACACTACAGGCTATTCAGTTTAGGGATATTGTCAGGCTATCCCTAATGCTTAAAGGGACTTAAAGGGGTTGTCCACATTCAGCAAATAAATGAAATTGTTTTTGTAATAAAAAGTTATACTTTCTGTATCAATTCCTGAGTTTTCTAGATCTCTGCTTGCTGTCATTCTATAGGAAGCTTCACTGTTTACTTCCTGTGGATAAACACCGGTCCTTTGCCTTGTGGACAGGGATCTCAGGACCAGGAATAAAATGAGCCGTGCACCTGTGTGACATCACATGACCAAGTATATATAACGACCCTTGCACCTGTGTGACATCACATGGCCAAGTATATATAACAAGCTGTGCACCTGTGTGACATCACATGGCCAAGTATATATAACAAGCTGTGCACCTGTGTGACATCACATGAACCTGGATATTATCTGCCGTGCACCTGTGTGACATCACATGACCCGGGATATTATGAGCTTTACACCAGTGTGACATCACATGGCCTGGGATATAATGGGCCGCGCTACTTTGTGACATCTAACAGGCTGTGCCCCTGTGTGACATCCATGAACAAAAATATGACGAGCCATGCACCTGTGTGACATCACGTGACCAAGTATATATAACGACCCATGCACCTGTGTGACATCACATGGCCAAGTATATATAACAAGCTGTGCACCTGTGTGACATCACATGGCCAAGTATATATAACAAGCTGTGCACCTGTGTGACATCACATGAACCTGGATATTATCTGCCGTGCACCTGTGTGACATCACATGACCCGGGATATTATGAGCTTTACACCAGTGTGACATCACATGGCCTGGGATATAATGGGCCGCGCTACTTTGTGACATCTAACAGGCTGTGCCCCTGTGTGACATCCATGAACAAAAATATGACGAGCCATACACCTGTTTGACATCACATGACCAAGTATATATAACAATATGTGCACCTGTGTTACATCACGTGGCCAGGGATATAATAAGCCATGCACCTGCGTGACATCACATGACCAGGGATATAAAGGGCTGTGCACCTGTGTGACATCACATGAACCTGGATATTATGTGCCTTGCATCTGTGACATCACATTACCCTGGATATAACAGGCCGCACTACTTTGTGACATCATATGACCAGGGATATAATGAGCCGTGCATCTGTGTGACATTACATGACCAGGAATATAACAAGCCGTGCACCTGTGTGACATGACATGACTAGGAATATAACAAGGCGTAAACCTGTGTGTGACATCACATGACCAGGAATATAACGAGCCGTGCACCTGTGTGACATCACATGACCAGGAATATAACGAGCCGTGCACCTGTGTGACATCACATGACCAGGGATATAACGAGCCGTGCACCTGTGTGACATCACATGACCAGGGATATAACGAGCCGTGCACCTGTGTGACATCACATGACCAAGGATCGGTTTATATCCACAGGAATTAAATAATGGAGCTTCCTATAGAAAGAAAGCAAGCAGAGATCTAGAAAACCATGAGGAATTGATACAGAAAGTATATTAGAAAATTATATAACTTTTTATTTCACAAACCATTTGCTGAAAGTGGACAAACCCTGTAAAGGGATTGAGTCCACCATAGGGTCACATATAAACTAAACCTATGGCCTTTAGGGTCAAATGTCCTGCATGAAGAAGATGTAGTTCATAAGACAATATTTACCGGAATGCAGAGAAATCTCCATTTCTATGTTTATGCAAATGAGCATTTCAGTGCACTGTGGGCGGGGCTGAGTAGTCCGTTGCACCCTCACTTTCTGTATATCTGGGCATTTTCGAGATTTCGCATTTCTTTATCATAGATGTTGGAGGTACAAGAGAAATTCTCCTGCTCCCTCTCATTCCCTACAGAAGAGTCGCCCCTTTGTGTGTATTAAATTGTCCGTGCCTCAGTCTGTGCCCTTTGTGTTTAATTTGTATCTTGCGGATGAATAATCGGAGGACTCATTAATTTGTGTGGGAAAGAGGACAATGAGTCTTTTATGGATGTTCTGCAGGTGGACGGACGTTACACAGATAACTCATATCTTGGTTTCAGGGCGTCTGGACATCCAGAAGGACGTATTGTACTTTCCTGTGATCTTACCTGACCCGTCCTCAGAAATGGTACAGAAGGACGGTGAGTTGATAGGACGTGTTGGTGATTTTCTATTTTTACGACTACGCTTGAATTGTAGTATTGCAGTTGACCACTAGATGTCAGCCTAATGCATTGCATTTCTTGGCGAGCCATCTTGCTTTACAGCATGCTGTGAAGATGATGTGTTATAAGCTGTATCACCATATTATGGCTAGACTTTTTATAAGATCACTGACCATTTAAGATCCAACAAGACCTTTCATATTATTAAGATTTAATCTCTCTTTTGATGAGATCCAACCAAAAAAGCAGTCGTAGAAGTAAAATGGACATTCCAGAACCAGGGTCGGTGCTAGATGTCTGTATCTTGGTGTCTTATATGTAATATTTTCTTACTTGTCTTCTGGCTGCAGTGGGTAAAGGTTGTCACTGGACCCCCTCGAGGATTTTTGGAGTGACCATCTGCCTTTTCATCTCTCTGGCTGGCATTGGGGTCTCAATTTGGGCCCTGGGTAAGTAGAAAAAAAACCTTCTACTAACTCAAGTGTTTACTCAAAGAATTCTGTAAATTCCGCTTTGGAATGTGATTTTTTGTTACTGAGTGCATTACCTCATATGATTAATGTGTGAACCTCCTGATGAACAAGCACCGAGTTATACTATAACTCTACACCCCACCGAGAGCCTTGTCTGATCCCAGCACCCACCTCTTGTTTTTTGTTGTCTTCACAGTGACGTATGTGCTGAGGAATGAGAACTCGAATCTCTATGCAGGTAATTTATCTTCTCACAAGCATGGAAAGGATATATGGCCCCTTTTTGATGGACCTTTTTAGGGCATTCAGGGAGAATGGTTTCTTGATTAAGACTAGACTGTACAGAGATATGATGCAAAGAGAGCTCTTGCTATGGAGGACTATCGTGCCAGTCCTGGATGGACATCCTTTATCTAGGTCACCAGGCTTGGTGGACAGCCTCAATGTTGTAGATCTCAAGTCAAGCTTCTCCTGAGAAGACTCGTCTAGTTACCTTTTCAGGGCATCCAATAGGGACTTCGTAAATAAGGACTACTCGAGAAGGTGGAAGGAGGATTTATCAGCTAATGGACACCTTGGCTAAGTCCATGCGACATGTATAGAAGCTCTCTGAGACAGCTCCCCCTGAATGTTCATCCATGCCAGGTCCTTGTGTTCATTGGTTAAACTACTACAAGCCACACTCTTCAAAAACTCTCAGCATAGACAGAGAGCCCTGGAATGACCTCCACAAGTCTTAGGTTCTTAGCATGAAGTGTTTGAATTCACAAGTCAGGTTTAAGCCCCTCCAGCTGCTTTTTATTTATGAACTGGAGGAGACCCTTGTACTACCAAAGTAGGACCCAGAAAGTCAGGAGAAACAAATGTTACAAGTATAGTTGAGCGAGTATACTTGTCCGAGCTTGATGCTCGTTCGAGTATTAGCGTACTCGAAATGGCTCGTTGCTCGGACGAGTATTTCGCCCGCTCGATAACGAGCTTTCACTTAAGTTAACACAGTGAAGAACAGTGAAATTTAAGGATCATTTAAGTGAAGAACACAGTGAAGAACACATTGCAGATGTTTCCGTACATCTGATAACTTATCAGAAGACAGAACGGTGCAGAACGGTGATCTTCACAATAGTATATGAATAACAATATGTGTGAAGAACACATTGCAGATGTGTAACACGGGTCATTCTCCTTTTTGAAGTTCCACGAATATTCCATTGATTAAAAAAAACGAACAAACAGGACTGCAATATTATTTCTCAATAAAAGGACACATTTTATTGGTCCCCTTGAAAAATGCTCGAGTCTCCCTTTGACTTCAATGGGGTTCGTTATTCGAGACGAGCACTCGAGCATCGGGAAAAGTTTGACTCGAGTAACGAGCACTCGAGCATTTTAGTGCTCGCTCATCTCTAGTTACAAGGATAGGCCCACCAAGACACAATGGACACAGATGCCCTTATAATACTTGGGATGTTAGAAGTTCCTTTCCCAACCCATTGGAGCTCCATTTTACTCTTGATTTTTATCAAGAACCATCTTGGAGGGAAATTAATCAGTTGATCCTTCATCGAAATGATCACACAGTTTTGTTTTTCAATTGAGGTTTGGTCACATGATTAATCCATTTACTAAAAATGTGTAATCCATCCGATTTTTCCCAATTTATGAAACAAGGAGACATACGCCTTCCTTGCAGAATCACAAAGTTATATAATGTTGAAGATCACTTTATATTCTTGCTCAATATTTCAGTCCAGGTGAACTCTCCAGATCATCGTCTCACCGTGTATGATGAGCGAGAACACAAATGGCGGCTGGTTTGCTCGTCTTTAGCCAACGCAGAAGTGGCGATGCTAAGCTGTGAAGACATGGGCTTTATCAGGTACCGTAGGTTTCCACATGTAGTTTTCTTTGAGAGTTTTACAAGACTTGATATTAAGATGTTTATACCAGATACCAAATGGTTCTTTGGGGCTTCATTGGAAACTCTCAGGTCTCATCTCAGATTTTTAGTAAGGACCTTCATAGGACATCCCTATTACAGAGGTCCAAAAGTAATATAAAAATAAAAATGGTCAGATCCAAAGGTCATTTTAAAGGCAAAAATATGTGTAGGTGGATGTGACTGTAGCTATGGAGCCCCACAACTTGTATAGATGGTTCTGTTCGGTGTTGTGACAATGCTCTATCCTGAATTATTAAGAGTGTTGGAGTCAACTGTATTAAAAGCCGTTTTGTCTTAGGTCCATGGGCCACCAGGTGCTTCAAGTGGAGATTGTGGGGGCCAATGGTACATCGGGATATTACTGTGTCCAGGAATCTCTGTTACATAGCGCCAGAAGACTTCAAGATGTGCTGAACGTCTGGTCAGTGTCTGTGGCCCCGAGTGCTAAGGGTCTCAAAGTTTTCTCTCCAATTTCCAGGTCTGCTTGTTACTGAACACCGGGGTAAATCAACCCCATGCTACCCGGTCACATGGAATCAAATACCTGATCCAATAAGAATTGGATAATGGAGGACAATAATATCATGTGGTTCTCCCACTTTTATACCATATGTTGTATATCTACTAAGCTTCATGTGGTTGGAGGCATGGAGTATCCAAACTTCTCGAGGATAAATAGAGATTTGCAGCCGGCATAGTTTAATGTCCACTTATAAACCCTTGTGGCCACCACATGGTACAATCCCTTCTTTATGACCCCCACACTGCATATAGTTCTCCTTGTGGGCCCACACTGTATAATGCCTCCTTTTTTTAGTTCCCATGCTGTATTGTGTTGCATCCATAATGTATACTCCCCCCACACTGAAAAATGCACCCTGTTGTGCCTCCACATTATAATGTACATTCAATGGACTTCCCAAACCTTTTAGACCAGAAAAATCTTTTAAAATAAAATATATTCTGAACCCCAATCTGCTACAGCATCTCTCCTCCGCTTCCGGCTGCCAGGCACTTGACTTGACAGCAAAAGTTACATCAATGTGTCTGCTTTTGCCCAAGCTACTACCAGCCTGGCACTGATACATTATTGCACTTCAGAAATCTTAACTACAGTGAGCTCCCCCTAGTGGTGACAGCAGTGTCATAAGAAGAAATGGGATGAGTTCAGCCCTAAACCTATAACTTATATATGTATATATATGTCTACATGATACATTATAACGAATGACCTTCGTTTTCTATTTCCCCTGCAGTGATTGCCCCAGTGGTCAGTTTCTCTCCGTCCAGTGTCAAGGTAACATCATAATCTGTCACCTGGGTAATTACCAGGCCGGGTACATTGGTTTTGGTTCTTTCCAAAATTATATTGTGTGGAACATCTGTCGGAGTTCCACATTTGGATAAAACATTTTATTACTTCACCTCTTTTCCCACAATTTAGTGCCCAAAAGTTTGTTACTTATCGTTATGGGCTTGTATTTTTAAATGGTAACATTTGGGTAAAAAAAAAAAAAATCTATGTTTACATTTGTTTTGATTGGGAACCTAATCAACTTTATCATAGTTTATACGGTTGAAAAAAGACACTTGTCCATAAAGTTCAACCAAGGAAGGGAAGAGATTGGATGAGGAATGGATTTAGGGGAAACAATTCTATATAACATAACCATCAATGTTATTTAGGTGTAAAAAGGCATCTAGACCATTGTTGAAGCTCTCTGCTGTCCCTGCTGTGACCAGCGCCTGAGGCAGGCTATTCCACAGATTGACAGTTCTCATAGTAAAAAAGCCCTGTCGCCTCTGGTGATTAAACCTTGTTTTCTCCAGACGGAGACAGTGCCCCCTCGTCTTTTGATATGATTTAATCTGAAACAAGTTACCACCATATTTTTTGTATGGACCATTCATATATTTAAATAAATTAATCATGTCCCCTCGTAGTCGTCTCTTTTCCAGACTAAATAAATCTTTGATGCAATGTAGACCTGAGGACCATGGTCAATCCTTTTAGTACTTCAGTCGGAGTTCTTATTCTGCATTTCACCACTTATATATTGTGGGGAGTATTGGCTCTTGGCATCTAAGGGGTTATTCAGCTGGGATCAGGGTGATCTCCAATCCTGGCCGTCCGATTAGTGTGTTAGCTTACTATACTGTCAGTTAATGGACTCATTTCTAGCTGTAAGGATGAGGTCTTTAGCCTCTGACATCTGTGACCTTCCTCTCCCCTATCTCCACAGATTGTGGCCGGAGGAAGATGGCGGTGGACAGGATTGTGGGGGGACAAGACGCCGCCCTTGGCCAGTGGCCGTGGCAGGTCAGCCTGCGATACGATGGTGCCCACCTCTGTGGCGGCTCTCTGATATCCAGTGAGTGGGTGCTCACGGCGGCTCACTGCTTTCCAGAGTAAGTGCTCAGAAGTCTGTTTAGGGATCGGTCATATCTGTGCTCGGTGCACTGCCTCATTTCCATACCCTTACTGTATCCTCAGGAGAAACCGTGTGGTGAACCTATGGACGGTGTTTGCCGGGGGGATAGCACACCTCTCCCCCCGCGGGTATGTGCACAGTGTGAAGAGCGTTGTATATCACGCCGGATACTTACCCTTTATATACACAGACAGTGAAGAAAACAGCAATGACATAGCCTTGGTGCACCTACTCACCCCACTCACACTAACAGGTAAGTCCCAGGACCTAATACCACAGCTGGGGGTTGAAGTCATTGTCTACTTAAACAAAATGATGGCCTTACTTTGTTCTTTCTCTACCTTCTAGCACTCTCACCCTGCTTCTGAGTAGAGATGAGTTTACCGGAACTTTAGAATCGAACATATTACTTGATGGGTGTCCAATGAGCGTCCAATCAGGCAGTTTTATGTCCCTAGCAACTAGGCATGGCTGTGATTGGTTAGGTGTATTCACCAAGTGTCCATCTGACCAGTCACAGCCATGACTAGTTGCTAGAGGCGTTAAGCTGCCTGATCATAAAGCAACATATCTGGGTTAGGTGGAGCTGCCAAAACGGAGGATTCGGAAACCTAAAGTTCATGTCCGTGTATCTTTACCTCTAAGATGCCTCTTGTGCTACTTTGTATAATGTCTGTGATGAGTTGTAAACCTAGGACCTCTACAATGCGAGGCATCAACTTTGGTTAGTTGCGAACTCATATATAAGTATAGTCAGGATTTTCTTAGCCCAAAAGCCTTAACAACAATATTCTTCATTCTGGACACAAAGTATAGAGACACAGACATAGAGAAGAACATTGCTACTAAGGTTTTTAGGCAAAGAAAATCTTCTTGGGCACATGGTTTACACTTTGTTGTTGCTCCTACCACAGATTTAACTTTGAGCAGAAGATAAGGGCTGTGTAGCACAGATACACAGAGCTCAGAGCACAGCAGTGTCGGTGCAGTTTTTCTCATATTTGCATTACCATTTTAATGTTGTGGCAGACAGCTATTGCTCCTAACGTCTTCATACACTTGTCAGATCATGTAGCAACGGGGATTATTGGGGAAGTTCTTGATAGACAGCTCTGATTGAAGAGAAAGATCAGACCTGTTGAAATTTACCAGCCTGATCATTGTCTTACATACATCCGCATTCATAGGAGGGTCAGGGGACCCCATATACAGTAGATGGCCAATTCATTGATAGTCCCGCCATATTCAGCAGTTTCATCTCATGTACATCTCATGTGTGCAGTCTGCTGCAGATCATTCCTCCTCAAGAACTTAGGTCATGAAACGTCACGATTGGAAGGGATTACATTATTACTCCAACGTGTCAGGACTATATTATGTTACATATAGATCCTGATGGATCCGATTTCCTGCCATCCAGCAATGTAGTCTTTGTATACGTAAGCCAGGGCACTAAATACTACTTTCTGCTATGAAATGAAAGGTATTATGTGCATGCTTATTATTGTCATTCAGCCGAACCCTCATAGCTAAGGTTTCACACCATGTTTTATTGTGTAACACTGATGAAATGAAATAAGAAAGAAATGGTCAGTATGAATGTCCTCCACCAGCAGAATAGTGAGTACAGCTCTGGAGTATAATACAGGATGTAACTCAGGATCAGTACAGGATAAGTAATGTCATGTATGTACACATGGACTGCACCTGCAGCAGACTGAGTGAGTGCAGCTCTGGAGTAGTAACACAGGATGTAACTCAGATCGGTAACAGGATAAGTAATGTCATGTTGACACTGTGATGCACCAGCAGCAGAATAGTGATACAGCTAGGAGTATAATACGGGAGAACTCAGGATCAGTCGCGATAATAATGTCCTTATGACACAGTGACTGCAACCACAGCACTATAGTGAGTTGCAGCTCTGGGTATAGTACGGGTACATGAGTGTCAAGTGTAGTACCAGTGACTGTGGCATTCAGGAGCGAGGTAAGGTGGTAGTGTGCATGCTCTGGGGGTATAATAAGGATTTATCTCAGATCAGTTACAGGATAATATAATGTCATGTATGTACACAGTGAGCACCACAGCAGCAATATGAGTGCAAGCCTGGTGTAATAATACCAGGATTGTAACCAGGATCAGTACAAGGATAGTAATGTCCATGTATGTACAGGGGACTGCAACCAGCCATCAGAGATATGAGTGAAGCTCTGGGTTATAAACAGGATGTAATCAGGATCAGTATAGGATAATTATTGTTATGTATGGTACACAGTGGACTGACACCGTGCCGCATAATAGTTAGTGCAGCTCTGAGTAATAACACAGGATGTAACTCAGGATCAGTACAGGATAAGTAATGTCATGTATGTACACTGTGTGCTGACCCAGCAGCAGAATAGTGATGCACTCTGGGGTATATACGGGATAAGATATGTCATGTATGTACCAGGACTGGCATCAGGAGCAAATAGTGAGTGCAAGTCGGGTAATAAGAGGATACACTCAGGATCGTACAGGATAAGTAATGTATTATTACACCGATTGACTGCACCAGCCAGCAGAATAGTGAGTGGCAGCTCGGGGTATAATACAGGATGTAACTCAGATCAAGTACGATTAATAATGTCATTGGGTTATGTACACAGTGGACTGCACCACAGCAGAATAGTGAGTCGACTCTGGGGTATAATAAAGTGTACTCAGGATCAGTATAGGTAAGTATATGTTCATGTATGTTACACAGTGACTGCAACCTGCAGCAGAATAGTGAGTGCAGCTTCTGGATATAACACCGATGTACCATGATCAGTTACAGGATAAGGAATGTCATGTATGTAAACACAGTGACTGCACCAGCAGCAAAAGTGAGTGCAGCTCGGGGTATAGTATAGGGATAAGTAATGTTCATGTATGTTACACAGTGACTGCACCGCAGCCAGTAATAGTGAGTGCAGCTGGAGTATAACCACAGGATGTAACTCAGGATCAGTACAGGATAAGTAATGTCATGTATGTACACAGTGACTGCACCAGCAGCAGAATAGTGAGTGCAGCTCTGGGGTATAATACAGGATGTAACTCAGGATCAGTACAGGATAAGTAATGTCATGTATGTACACAGTGACTGCACCAGCAGTAGCAGAATAGTGAGTGCAGCTCTGGGGTATAATACAGGATGTAACTCAGTACAGGATAAGTAATATATATCTATATACAGTATGTGTATGTATATACATGTAATCACTGAATTCTGTCTTCTTCTAGAATATGTACAGCCGGTTTGCCTTCCAGCCCTGGGACAGCAGATTGTAGATGGGAAGGTTTGCACAGTTACTGGATGGGGTAATACTCAGTATTTTGGTGAGTGATCGGGAATATTAACCGTATATTATGTTGAAAATGCATGTACAGATGGTAATAATCCATTGTATGTTCAGGCCAACAGTCGGACATCCTGCAGGAAGCGTCGGTGCCTATAATCAGCAATGTGGTCTGTAACCAACCAGAGTATTATAATAACCAGATCACAGGGAAGATGTTCTGCGCGGGATACTCCGAGGGGGGCATTGATGCTTGTCAGGTGGGTGACCTCATTTGATTGAGCAGGTTCTTCTTGGTGGGATATCAGAACTGTAGTGTGATTTCTAAGCCAATCGGATGTCATTTAAGCCCCTCCTACCATTTCCCGTGAAAGAAAAATACTGCAGTTTCATCTCCCTCCTCCCTCTTCTACTCTATAGCAGGTGTCTGGTTAATACCATAGTAGTCAATGAGAGCAGAGGGAGCTAAGAGCACAGCAGTGTTAGAACCAGCTCCCAGTGTACCATATCCCAAGCTTCCCTTCTGTAATGGCATGTATATATTGTATACAGGGAGACAGCGGAGGGCCCTTTGTCTGTGAAGACACCATCTCCCGCACTTCAAGATGGCGTCTATGTGGAATCGTGAGCTGGGGAATAGGCTGCGCACTGCCAAACAAACCAGGAGTCTATGCCAAGGTGGACCAATACCAAAACTGGATTTACAGAGCCATGAAGGTCAGAAACTTGTGTTCAAAACAAAAAGATAGTGGTGGAGGTAGTAGTGGTGGTGGGTTTGGGTTATAGCAGTTCTTTCATTTTTCTGAAATGGAGGTGGTGGATGGGAACTTGTTCTTTGGCCTAAGAGTCTTCTGGCCACCACTGAAGTGGAAGATTCAAGTATTGAAATTCAACACTCCTGTTCCTTCTCTTCAAGACATTGGGGCAGATTTACTTACCCAGTCCCGTCACGATCTTGCGGTGCGTTGTCTGCGCCGAGGTCCGCCGGAGTTCACCTTCTTCTTCCCGGTGCATGTGAGTGCTTGATCTTGCGACAAAAATCCGTTTTTAAATTCCGCGGTTTGTCCGAATCCGTCGGGTTGTTCAACAACCCGCCTCCCCCACTCCCGTCCCCCGATTTCTGTTGCGTGTAAGCCGGTGCCGATGTGCCAAAATCCGATCTCGTGTGCCAAAATCCCGGGGCAATCCAGCGCAAAACGGAAATATTCGGGAAACCCCACGAAACTGTGTCCGACAGACCCTTAGTAAATGAGCCCCATTGTCTTGCATGTGATTGTAAGGAGGCCCCTACACATAATATATTTGATCACGAGTTTTTGGTTTCTTTACACTAATATCTATAAGAATCTTAATTGCCCCTTCCATGTAGAGTTGAAATATCCACCTGAGTAAGAGGTAATCCTCTGGTGGGCCTCGGTTGTGACACATTGTAATTGTGTCAAGGTCCAGCAGAAGACAACACAATTTGGAGGTAACTCAAACAACAAATACAACACCACTGGGCTACTGTTTATGGGTTATTGTTAGAGTTGAGCGAGTATTAGCATACTCGGACCGGCTCGTTGCTCGGACGAGTATCTTGTCGGCTCGAGATCGAGCATTAAATTAATAAAATACAGTGAAGAACAGTGTTTGCAGTGAAGAATTACACATTACACATGTTTACAGATGTTTTGCTTGTAAGAACACATTGAAATAACACTATTCTTCACTTTCCAGGTGTGCGCGCGTGTCTCCCGCTAAGTTCGGAGATGTTCGGAACATCTGGAAAGTGAAGAATATTGTTCTTTCAATGTGTTCTGCACTTAAATGGTCCTGTATTCATTGTTTTTATCCTATTCTTCACATTCCAGATGTTGGTGCACAACTCCTAACTGAGGAATAGTGTTATTTCAATGTGTTCTAACAAAGAAAACATCTGTAATGTGTTATTCTGCACTGTTCTTTTAATGTTTTCTTTCAGTGAAAAAATGCTCGGGTCTCCCTTGACTTTAATGGGGTTCGTTATTCGAGATGAGCACTCGAGCATCGGGAAAAGTTCGTATCGAATAACGAGCACCCGAGCATTTTAGTGCTCGCTCATCTCTAGTTATTGTTCATTTAGATCTTTTTAATTATATGTTCTACTTGCACTTGCCCAGGTCCTTTACAGATATAGGGGGGACAATCGTCATCAACACCCTTGGTGGGAATGTACGACCCCTGCCCAACTCCACGGAAATGTTCAAGACTTGGACATCTACACTAGTGTAGTAAAAAAATCCCATCAAAAAGTTGGCCATCAGCTATTTTACATAAATATTTAGTTAATTTTTTTGTTACTTTGATCCACAGACCAAATCAGAAGACACTGGAATCTTTGAGATGCAATGAAGATGGATCAAGACCTACAGACTGGAGAGACGGGACAATTCTGGACTCAATGTCTGGTGCAAAACGAAAAAAATTTGGGAATGTTTTCTTTTTTTTAGCAGCATCGGAAGAACTTTTAGTGAGGGCCGTATGAGTGTAACCTTCTCTTTCTCTCCTCATTATGCCATGATGAGATTTTACATCAAAAGCTGCTACAATGTTACTTAGTTTCCAAGAACTCAGGTGTTTGATTCTACTTCCAGCCATGACCATCATCGTAGCTTTGATATTTTCTATAAATATTGTTTAAGTAAGTATCTAGTATGGGAGGGCTACAAAACTGAAAACTGTTCCATCTCATCAACTATTTCTGTTAATGTCTTAACCCGGCACTCAATGAAAACGTGTATCATCTTAAATTTCCTGAAGGAACTGGTTGGTTGGACTCCAGAATTCAGTATTCCATGGTCTGTTGAGTAGTTTTATATGTTGTTTCATCCTTTTTATGCTAGAGATTGTCCAATGGCTAATGGTTGTATAAACTGATTGGTTGGATGACTCCAAAGATTACTAAGTAGTGTGATTGACCATGGTCTTCCTGGTTGGGTCATAATTGACTAAGTACTAAGCTTACTCTGGAAGGTAAAAGTGTGAAGTTGAGTTTTTGGTGGACCACCCTTGATAGTAATGACCCATTTTTGGGTGGTTGGTACTTGATTTTTTGATGAAGAAATAATGGAAGAAGTGTTGATGATGAAGACTCCTGGAATATTTTACAAGAGTTTTGGTTCGGGTTCACGGTCAAGGTCAGTAATGGTGAACCCATGGCATGGGTGCCCCAGGTGGCACTCGGAGCCCTCTCCATTGGCAATCAGGTGATCACCCAGCACAAAGGTCACCACACTAGACTTAAGGCCTCCTCCTATAGTCACAGAACATGCCACATAGTGATTCTTCCTGTTCAGGTGACTCAGGAGAGAAGCTACTTCCAAATTTCTCTTGCTTTCGACTGTATTTGTGTCCTCAGGACACCAATACAATTGAAACCTGTGACAAAGAAGGGAGCGATAAGTTAATGTTCGTAACTTTGGGTAACTTGGGTTTTGATTGTGACTAGAGATTCTGAGTTGGGGAGTGGGTCTCAGATCTGAAGTTGTCCTGTTTCAACTTGGTTCTCATGGTCAATGATGGTATTTTGAAGAGAGCTTTCCAACTAGATGATATCTCCTGTTCAAAACACTAGTAGATCAAAGACCTTTGATTCTTCTTAATAAAGACCTTTTAGGAAATGATTATAATCAGCAATTTTAGGTGGTCATTCCGATTGATGTGTTGACGTACTGATGCTCTTGCATGTATTCGACTTGACTGTAATTCGGTTGCAATTTTCTAGCCATAGCTCAGTATCATGTAGAATCTCAGGTCCAGTAGCTGTAGTCTTAGTAGAAAGCCATGGGAATGGGAGGTTCATCATTGGAGGACTGAAACGGGGACATAGAAGTAAATTATTTTTTGTCTGAGGAGTGGGCTTGAATAGATGCTAGCATCAAGGTTGGGGTTTCATTTCTCAGTCCTCATCATGTATAATGTCACATCCAATAGCTGTAGTCTTTGTGAAAAATTACAGGTTCATCATAGGAGGACTAAAACATGGACATAGATGTGGAATGGCTTTTATCTGGTCTTGAGTAGATACTGTTGTCAAGGTGTGGATCTTAGTCCTCAGTCCAACCAGTTGATATCTCCTCACGAAAGCACCAGTAGTTTATCAAAGTTTTGGGGATGACCCCTTAAACTATGATTTTGAGCAGCCATTTTGGCTGGTTATCGAGGTGGGGGTTTCAGTTCTCCGTCCTCATCATGTAGAATCTCAGGTCCAGTAGCTGTGGTCTTTGTGGAAAATCATTGGAAGTACAGGTTCATCATAGGAGGACTGAAACATGGACATAGATGTGGAATGGTTTTGATCTGGTCTTGAGTAGATACTGTTGTCAAGGTGTGGATCAGTCCAACCAATTGATATCTCCTCATGAAAGCACCAGTAGTTTGTCAAAGTTTTTGGAATGACCCCTTAAACTATGATTTTGAGCAGCCATTTTGGCTGGTAATCCCAACTGATGCTTTGGTTAAAAAATCAGTCAGAATTTCAGGTCTGATAGCTGTAGTCAACCCAATCATGGAGGTCTGAAATAGGGATGGTGTTCTACTAGTGTGATTCAGTTGTCTGGTCGGTATTCTCGATTAGATTCTACACTTGAAGAGTGGGTCTCAAGTAATGAAGATTTTGTAGTTCTATTTGGTTCTCATGGTACATTAAATTACATTAAATTTTTAAGGAGCCCTTACAACCTACTCGAAACACCTGTAGATATCCGGTAGGGTTTTACACCATTTTTGGAACTTCTAGGGCAGTGATGGCTAACCTATGGCACTGGTGCCAGAGGTGGCACTCAGAGTCCTTTCTGTGGGCACTCAGGCCATCACCAGAGATGACTCCAGGTATCTTCCTGCAGTCCCACACAGCCCAGGACTTGCTGTGCACAGAGCTATTTTAAAGTGACAGAGCTACCTGGGACTATTTTCTGCTTTATTGGTGTCCTCAGGGTGTTGGTATCAATGAAATCTGTGACAGAGAAGGGAGTATAAATCACAAATTAAATTTCTGTGTTGGCACTTTGCGATAAATAAGCGGGTCTGTGTTGTAGTTTGGGCACTCGGCCTCTAAAAGGATTGCCATCACTGTTCTAGGGTTATTACAAACTTCCATGTAGCATTTATGGGATGAGCATTCCAGGAGCAGATTTCAAGCACTTTATATATTAAAGAACAAGAATGTCGAATAATATACAGCCTGAGGATTGGGGTGCCTCAAATTTTACCAAAGATTGGAACTATCCTCTGAATAAGGTTGCATGTCACCCCACGTCCCACCCCAACTTTCACAGAAATATGGAAATAAATGTAAATAGAAAACAATCCTGAAGCCAGATTATTAGCCGTGGATCAATGGAGAATTATGAGACCTTCTACAATGTTGTTTTTTATGGTATTTTTGGTGCATTTTTTGGTTCCATTGCAATTTTTTCTTGTAAGTCTCCCATTATAACAAAACATTTTCAGGTCCCAGGTTGTGGTGGCACTTAGAGAGAAATGTGACCCTATATGGTGATACCCAAATAATACTGAGCCTTATTGGACCATCACTGATATCAATATCCAAAAGATATACCTATAACGTTTTGGTGCTGGAGAACCCCATTATCTTTTTGCAGATTCATTGTGGGCTGCTTCATCTCTGATCTATATTTGTTACCATCTTATACTTTCTATACTGTATAGTGAAAGTTCATCTTTTCAGTTTTTTTATGCATATATTGCATTCAAAAACTTTGAGCAGGTTGGATTTTTTTAAACTCTAGTTACATACAGAGTTGCATCTTAAAGGGATTTCTATTTTACATAAGTTGCCTATGTGCCTTTACTGCTTTAATAATAATCCATGAATGCTCATCAAGTGAGTCAGCATTCCTGCTACTTACTTTTGCCTTGTGTGCAGACACTCCTTTGTCTACACATGTGAGATCTGATGAATAGGAGGAGCTGCAGCAGGAGCATTATGATTCAACCTGCTCCCTTCTCCTCTCCTCTTCCAATCCCTGTTTTTTAGGAGGGACAGTGAGATGAAAGATACAGTGGGCGATGCCATGAGGAAGCTGTGTATATATATTTTCAAGTAGAAATAAGACAGGATAAAAGTACACACAAGAAAAGGAAACAAATGTACAACAGTGCCACCTAGTGGCTTTCTGATTAAGAAATATAACAAAGAATACACGGGTAAAGTGGGATGGCCACCAACGAGTCAGGGAGGCCGAGTGTAAGGAAGAGAAAGAACAGATTAGCCTTATAAAAAGGAGAGAGGGGAAAGACGGGGAGAGAGGAAATATGAGCCCTGTCTCACCCAGGAATGGGAGGGGGGAGGAGGGAGAGGGTCGTCAGCTCAGTTGGAGCGACCACCCATTGGAGGATGACCTACATTAAAGGCCAAGCCAGTCACCAGTGATCAGGAGAGATCTATAGGCTTCTGATTGCCTGACCAGGGTCCAGTGGAGCCAAGTTGTATGAAATTTCTCAAACTTACCATGAGCTGAAGCGGTTAGTTCCTCCATGTGCATTATGTCATTGACCTTTGAAGGCCAGAGGGACACAGAAGGAGCATTCGTTTGACGCCACAATAGAAGGATACATGATCGTGCTCCCATTACAAGGAAACAAACAAGGGTACACTTGAAGACTTGAAGGAGATCTCGCAGTGCTGAAGAAGGAAGAGAGCCACCTCGAGTGGGAGAGCACAATCAACAATCTGCCTAATAGCAGATCGTACAGCACCCCCCAGAAGTGTGTCAGAATTGGGCAGCACCAGAAGAGTTGGAGGAACATGCCCTCCTCTAGTCCACACCTCCAGCAGATCGGGTCGGCCTCTGGTAATATAGAGTGGAGACGGGTTGGGACCTGATACCATTTGGACAGTAATTTATAATTGCCTTCTGGGAAGCGGGAGCTGATAGACTATTTGTGGGCTAGGGAGAAGACTCGGTCCTTCTGTTCCTCACCTGGAGGTCGAGTTCCCACTCTCAGATGAACCGAGGAGGAGGTTGAGCCTCTGGTCTTTGTATTATATTATAGATAATGGAGAGGCCATGTCGTAAAGGTGCAGAGAGGATGCTTGGCCAAAGAGTCAGGAGGTGGGAAAGGTTGCAGGAATGTCCACGCTGCAAATGAAAGTGAGAGACTCAAAGCCAGAATCCCTAACCAGATAGTACTGGTTTCGGTTACAAAAAATATGGGGTCATCTAGGCCAGGCAAAAAAATTAAGTGAGGATATCCCAGGATAAGGGACATGGCCAAGTGGGAGGAAAGAAGAGGACCATTCACTGCATCCAAGTGACAGACCTCCAGGATGGGCCATATTGTCGGATGGTTACAGATAGTCATCGAAAAGAAGATTTATTAAGCCAAGGGGAGACGGACAGAGGCACTGGAGAAAAGTGCTGTTTGAGTGCCACCCAGGGCTTACTTGTAGCGTGGCGACACCAATCTACCATGCTCAAGAGATGATATGCTCTATTGTAGAACGTGATGTCAGGAAGGGCTAGGCCGCCTCTGTCTTTGGGTCTATACATAACCTGCTTAGTGATTTCTAAGGAAGACACAGACAACATCCATGATGTAACTGAAACTGTATCACATGTTGTTGCTATGAGCGATGTATGTTCCGGACCTCTAATAAATGCACAGTGTAACATATCATGCAGTCCATGTCATATTCAGTTTGTTCCTGATCTAGAGCTTGGTATGAAGTCATGAGGCACTCTAAGGTGTCCCAGTCACCAGGATGAAGAGGAACCTCATCAATGTTTACAATTTTACAAATATTTTAAAGGACCTCATAACCAAGAACAAGGATTGTAAATCGAGCACATTAACATGCAGGTGTGTGCCCCCTCTGGCAGGATCCACTCTTCTTTTAGCTTCTTATGGCATTTTTAAATGAAAAAAAGGCTTT
Organism: Engystomops pustulosus; assembly: GCA_019512145.1. Classification (NCBI taxonomy): domain Eukaryota; kingdom Metazoa; phylum Chordata; class Amphibia; order Anura; family Leptodactylidae; genus Engystomops; species Engystomops pustulosus. The sequence goes on along the minus strand of CM033646.1, from coordinate 168,615,471 downwards.
AAAAATTATGCAAATGAGCACGAGAGGCTTCAGGTTCCATAGATATTAGTAGAGCATGGAGCCCCTCAGGCTCATTTGCATAATTTGTATAGCCTTTTTTCATAGGCTTGTTTCAAACAAGGACATAAGAAGCTAAATGAAGAGCTGATACTACCAGAGGGGGCGCACACCACCTGGGGCAGTAAATAAAATTCCTCTGTGTCTATAAACCTAATGAGGCAGCTCTTCCTGGCTCTCATTCATAGCAGGAAATCCCAGCACATTGGGGCTCATTTACTTACCCGGTCCAGTTGCGTTCCAGCGGCGTGTTCTCCCACGAGGATTCGGGTTCTGCTGGCATTTACTAAGGTCGTGAGCCCGATGTCTACCAGGTGTTGCTGCTGCGCTGAGGTCCGCCGGAGTTCACCTTCTTCTCCTCGATGCATGTGAGTGCTGATCTTGCGACACAAGTTATTTTTTAAATTCTGCAGTTTGTCCGAATTCGTCGGGCTGTCTGAGGGCCACGCCCCCCCCCCCCCGATTTCGCATGAAAGCCAGTGCAGATGCGCCAAAATATGATCACGTGCGTCAAAATCCCAGGGGCAATTCAGGGCAAATCGCCGGGAAACCCGACGAAAGTGTGTGATTCGGACCCTTAGTAAATGAGCCCCATTATGTGACACTAAACATTACATTACTATGGGGAAATACAGTGCTGGAATTCCAGTGCAGCAGAACTTTGGGACAGGTATCCTACCAGTGGTGTATTAAGTGCCCCATGGGCCGCAGGCTGTTCACACAACTAGGGCCCCCAGCGTCCAAACCAACATGTGCCCGGATGCTAGGACTTTAGTACTACTCTGTATCCTCTATATACTCTACATCCTCTATATCCTTAATCTTGTAAAGTTCATAAAAGGAATTTCATGTTGAACTCCAATCATGTTCTTATAACCCATGAATTTAGGAAAAGCCAATCACATTCCCTAACTGCATGAAACCCTCCACCCAGACCACCACCCAGACCAGATCTGCCAGACAATGCAGGAGATGTGGATGCTGCCCCTGGCTGCCCCGACCTCTGTGCTCGTTTATAAGCCGAGGCTCCTAGTTTTACTACAAAAAAAATTGGGGAAAATTATTGACTTGAGTATAACCTTCCTGCCCTATGACATTATACACTATGACTAAGGCTACATTCACACTGCCGTTGCCCGCCCGTACCGTACCGTAGCGGGCAACGGCAGTGCACGGGGAGAGGAGGAGGAGGTGAGCGCAGCTCACCCCCGCCCCTCTCCATAGAGGTACATGGCACACGGTGCTGTATTATGGTAAAAGATAGGACAGGTCCTATCTTTTTCCGGGTACGGAGCGGTACGGTGCCGCACGTGTGCTGCACCGTACCGCTCCTGTAGGGCGCCGCGCGCCCATTGCCGTCTATGGAGGACGTATATATCGGCCGTATATACGTCGGCCATATATACGTCCTCCATACGGCAGTGTGAATGTAGCCTAAGGGTGTACGTTACATTTGAAACGCGTAGGCCTGTATCCCACAAAAAATACAAGGTGTTGCTATACTGGATGCTTTTACCATGTAACATTGAAATTTGGATTAAATAAAGAAATTTGAGTTTGGATATTCTTTGGTGCCGGAGTGAACTCCTTTTTTCCTGCATAAAGTAAATTATACTCCGAGCTACAGGAAGCCAGAATCAGCATTGTATTACAGGAGGATACCTGCACCTACAGCTCTGAGCCACAAGGTGGCGGCATAGGAGAAAACATTACTGCTAAATTGTAACAATGTTGAAGCAGTAGATATTATATAACATTATATATTTACATATATTATTACAAATTACATGAGAATTTATAGAAATTTTTGATAAAACATGATCCTTTATTTACATATTCAAGGAGCTTACTTATTTTATTGATATATTATTAGATTTGACATAACGGCCCACATTTCCTAAGGGTCGCGCACCCGTTTTCTGTCGGACTTTTCACGTTCTCTCTATTGCAAACTGCTTGCACAGATATTTGAGAAGTGTCCGCGCCCCATATGTGTCACACGCGACCCTTTTGTGGGGAAGCTGCGCTATTCTTCGTGCGACACAAATGAGGGGGGCGTTCCGGTGCTCAGTCAGAATTTATCATGCAAAGTCCGACAGAATTGTATCGTACGCCCTGGCACGCGACGGAAATCGGGGGTGAGACCGTCGGAAAACCGGACAGATTCAGAAAAAAAAGCAGTATTTAAAAAAGAATTTGAGACGCTTGACACGCAGTTACATGCACCGAAGAGAAGAAGGTGAACTCCGGCAGACCTCAGCGCAGCAGCGATCTCTGGCTCTCACTCACTCTCTCTGCCTGTCTCTAACTACTCTCTACCTTGTCTCTCACACTCTCACTCACTCCCTTGTCTCAGTTTACCTCTCCATGTCACGTTGCTTGACTTTATTTAGTCTCCCTGTCTGTCCTTTCACAGACAGAGAGACAGGTAGGGAGAGTGAGAGACAGGCAGGGAGAGTGATTAAGGGACAGGTAGAGAGAGTGAGAGATAGGAAGAAAGAGTGAGTGACAGAGAGACAGGCAGGCAGAGTGAGTGAGAGACAGGTTGGGAGAGTGATTGACAGACAGGCAGGGAGAGTGATTCAGGGACAGGTAAAGAGAGTAAGGGACAGGTAAAGAGAGTGAGAGAAAGAGAGTGAGTGAGAGAGAGAGACAGGCAGTGTGACAGGGAGAGTGAGTGAGAGACTGGTAGTGAGAGTGAGAGACAGGCAGGGAGAGTAAGTGATTGAGAGACAGGCAGGGAGATTGAGTGAGAGACTGGTAGTGAGAGTGAGAGACAGACTGCTCTGTACATATATATATATAAAATATTTTTTGTTCATCAATTCAATTTTTTTATAGCTAAGAGCAGTTATTTGCTCTCCTGGGCAACGCCGTGAGCTACAGCTAGTAGCAAATATTATTAGAAACTTGAAATATTGAGCTTGATAATTGTACAATTATTACTCAAATTTGCAAAAATTGTAGCTGACGACTAGCAGTGTAGTGAAGGCTGCTTACACTATAGGAATATTCTGTATTGCTGGACTCAATTACGTTGCAGTTTACCCAACACTCAAAGTGGTGTCATAGATTTCCTTTAAGGGCTTTACAAATTCTTTCCAACTAAGCTTGGAAAATGTAATTAAAATTGAAATGTCAATGCTGCCCATTAGGGTAAGTATAATACTTTTAACTACATTGATTTTTCTATTGCTGTAATGGCTTCTCCGAATAACAAGTTGCAAATAAGCGCAAACGCCTGACAAACTCAGTGCATTGCAACTTTTCCCCACCTGTAGTTTTAGCGAATACCATGTACATTCTGCTTATATAAGAGGTGGTTGGACTCTGAAGCATTGCCACGTTTCCACTAAACTTCTAAAATAAAAATTAGAAATACAAATTAGATTGATTAGAAGTGATAGAAAATATATACCTGGATAGAGAGATTTAAAGGGAACCTGTCATCAGCAATTGGCCTAATAAACCACTAACACAATATTGTCAGGCAGCTGAACACCTTCTAGTTTTTGTTTGTATCATGGTCTAGTATGGTGGCATCTACTTAAAATCAACTTTGAAGTAAGAGGTAAATTGGTTGTATAAAGTCAAGGAGGAGGAGAGTTTGGCAATGAAGTCAAGGTGAGGAGCTCTAAATGCCTCCTCTGTAATTGATATTGTTCATTGGACTTCAGGAGATCTGGTTAGTGATGTCTCTGGATGCAGCACCATCAATTACAGTGAAGTAGACTTTCTGAAGAAGAGAGAGCTTGACTTCAGTGTTAAAATCTCCGCCTCCTTGACTTTATACAACCAATTTACATCTCACTTCAAAGTAGATTGTCTGATTGATGCCACCACACTGGGCCATGAAAGAAACATCATCTGGAGGATGTTCAGCTGCCTGGCAACATACTGGTAGTGGTTTATTAGGTCAATTCCTGCTGACAGATAAAGAGATGTGTAGATAGAATGATAGAAGATATATATATATATATATATTTAGATAATAGAAAGACGGATATTAGATACATAAATAGACAGCTGATGAGAGAGATAGGTGGGATTTATCATAAGTATCTCAGAGCAGAATGTGGCTCATGGCAACCAATCAGAGCTCAGCTTTAATTTATAAACAGCTGTGGGAAAATAAGTTCTGATTGGTTGCCAAGGGCAACTAGAACAGTTCTGCTCTCAGACACTTCTGATAAATCTCCCACATAGATTATTTGTAATATATAAAGCTGAGTGTATGTATGTGTGTGTGCATGTGTGTATGTATGTACACTCACCGGCCCATATTAGGACACATGCTAGTAACGGGTTGGACCCCTTTTGCCTTCAGAAACTCTACAATTTCGTGGCATGATCAACAGGGGCTGGAAGCTCCTCAGCGATTTTGGTCATATGACATGATGGACCTCAACAGTTGCCGCAGATTGTCGGCTGCACATCTGATCTGCGACATCTCCGTTCCCACAATCCACAAAGATGCTCTATTGGAGTGAATCTGGTGAACTGTGGAGGCCATTGAGTACGTGACCTCAGTGTCATGTTCAAGAAAACCAGTCAGATGATCCAGCTATGGGAACATGCGCATTATCCTGCTGAAAGTAAGCCATAGATGTAGGGGACATTGGTGCTCATAAAAGGGATGGGGACATGGTCAGCAACAATACTCAGGTAGGCTGTGGCGTTGTATCAAGGGGCCCAAAGAGTGCCAAGAAAATATTCCCCACACCATGACACCACCACCACCAGCCTGAACCGTTGATACAAGGCAGGATGGATCCATGCTTTCATGTTGTTGACGCCAAATTCTGACCCTACCATCCGAATGTCACAGCAGAAATCGAGACTCATCAGGCAACGTTTTTCCAATCTTCTACTGTCCAATTTCGATGAGCTTGTGCAAATTGTAGCCTCAGTTTTCTGTTCCTAAATGAAAGGAGTGGCACCCGGTGTGGTCTTCTGCTGCTGTAGCCCATCTGCCTCAAAGTTCTACGTACTGTGCGTTCAGAGATGCTCTTCTGCCTACCTTGGTTGTAACGGGTGGCGATTTGAGTCACTGTTGCCTTTCTATCAGCTCGAACCAGTCTGCCCATTCTCCTCTGACCTCTGGCATCAACAAGGCATTTCCGCCCACAGAACTGCCGCTCACTGGATGTTTTCTCTTTTTCGGACCATTCTCTGTAAACCCTAGAGATGGTTGTGCGTGAAAATCCCAGTAGATCAGCAGTTTCTGAAATACTCAGACCAGCCCTTCTGGCACCAACAACCATGCCACGTTCAAAGGCCTCAAATCCCCTTTCTTCCCCATACTGATGCTCGGTTTGAACTGCAGGAGATTGTCTTGACCATGTCTACATGCCTAAATGCACTGAGTTGCCGCCATGTGATTGGCTGATTAGAAATTAAGTGTTAACGAGCAGTTGGACAGGTGTACCTAATAAAGTGGCCGGTGAGTGTATGTGTGTATATATATATATATATATGTTACGGTTCAGTGGTTCAGTCTTTTAGTGAAGCCGGCATTGTACACCCCAGTTTCATATTCCCGAGCTTCACTGTGCATGTGCCGTAAGTACGGGTATGGGCATCACTTCTTTGATGCATCTTGCAGACATAGGGAACACCACAGATGAGCCAGATGCATCATTTTTTAGTATAAACATAGTTTTTAAAATATTTTTATAGCGATTGCGCACAAAGATGTTACAGGGTTATGTGTGTGTGCATGTGTGTATGTATGTGTATGTGTATGTGTGTATGTATGTATGAATGTGTATATGTCCGCTAAAGGAATCTGTACGTCACGTTTACAATCACCTAATTTTGCACAGCCACTGGACATAAACTCAAGGAACGTCATAGACTAGGTTTTGAGTCAAATCTCCCACACACTTCACACACACTTTCCAAAATACACCATATACAGGAGCCATTGGCCCACATTTATTAAAGCCCCTGCACCAGTTTTTTGTCAGACTTTGCACATTCTTTTCACTGCAAACTGCTTGTACATGTATTCATACCCAACGCGACACAAAATTCTGCACTGAAATGGACGTTCCGGTGCTCAGTCGGACCGTGCGCCACATTTATCATGCAGTGTCCAATAGAATTGTGTGGCACACTCTGGGGCACATGTATTATCGCATCAGCGCCAAAAAATGATGGGATTTTTTTGGGCGCAGAACTGTTGCGGATCATTTATAATGAGTTTGGGCCAGAAAGAACAGATGTTTCCGACTATCCCGACACCTCTGTCTTTTTTTGGCGTGGGCGTGGCCTAGCGTTTCCACATTATCCTCCACACATTTATGTGTATTTTGTCTGCATTTTTAGGCACAATTTTTGGCGCAGGATAGACCAGGAAAAAATTGGTCAGATAGCAAAATGAAGGCGCAGTCCATGTAAGATTTTGGCGCACATCTCATTGATGCCAGCATTTTCATGGTGCCCGACTGATCAGTTCCGTCTACCCATTAATTACTAACAGCCTTGCCCCACTTAAATACATCGGGCTGTGCTTTGCGGAGACTGATCTCCGATGCCGACAGATGTGCTTGCGGCACAATTAGTAAATTCCCCCTCTATGTTAAAGGTGCACCCAAAAAAAAAGTTTGTGCCAGAGCAGTGCGCAGATTCATGAAAGAACGGGCGCAACAATTCATGAAACTGGTGACCCTTGCAAACGCCACTCTAGTGCCGTTTGCACTGTTTTTGATAACTGTGGGCCACTGTCTGCTGGGGTAGTTAGCAACCAATCACAGCTGAGCTTCTATTTTGATAATATGATTAATATGAGCTTTGAGCTCTGTTTGGTTACTACAGGGGATGAGTATAAGACACTTATGTGTGAAGTAATATGGATACAGACAGACAGAGAGAGACAAAGAAAGAGAGACGGACAGAGAGTGACAGACAGACAAAGAGAGAGAGACAAAGAGAGACAGGTAGAGATAGATCGATAGATAGACAGATAGATAAGGAGATAGATGGAATAAACCCATCGAATGGACTGGTATGTGCTGTCTCATTTTTCCTATATATTATTGAAACTCTCTGGTGTTTGAGGCGCTGAACCCTCCCTTTGTTTGGGATTTTTTTTTGCATTGTGCAGAGAGAGATTATAGAAAGATAGATATGAGATAGATAGAAGAGTGATAGATAGAGATATATTCCATTCTATGTACAACATTTGCTACAAAAAGTTACTAGTTTCAGTTGTTTTTCCGCATTTGTAAAAGCCCGAATTTCTTCCTCCCCCCCCTGCCTTGCTTGGATACATGGACGGAAATAATACAGAAATCTATAACTGCAAACATTTCATAAGGTCAGAATATTTCATGTCGGCGTTGTGTAAAAGCGCTTGTCAATCACTCTCTCCCTGTAATTGAAGGCATAACACTAAAAGCTTGCTGTGCTTCCAACATATTGAAAAGTATCCTAGGCTCGACTTTTTCTCCCTGCATTCAATACGTGGAGGTAATACACTTGGCGGAGGTTCGCCGATCATTATTTGCGCTAACAAAGCCTTAAGGCAGATCAGGATTTTAATTGGATGCACAAATATACAGTCTGGTATTATTAATGCATAGCTTCAGATTAAAGCGGCCGCGCTCGACATTAATACGGCTCCTTGTGAGCTGTCCCTGGCACATGACATACAGCTCTGACAGCCCTCTATTAAGAGCTTAAACAAAGATCAGAAGTAATAGACCACATGCCGGATGGTAAAATAAATATTTAAGCTCTGTAACAGTACACACTATAGATGTAAAGCTTCACCACAGTATACAATACTCACTAGGAGGTTATCTTCTATAATGTGCCATAGAGCAGTGATTGCGAACCTTTTATAGGCTGGGTGCCCAAACTAAAACCAAAACCCACTTATTTACCATCAAGTGCCAACTTGGCAATTTAAACAGTAACTTATTGTCCCTTCCACAACATTCAATCACATTGGCCCCCTGAGTACACCAATATAGTTGAAAGCAGGAGGGCAAATTCAGACATCATTATAGCTTCTATAATGTACTGGAAGAATCATGGGGCCATCAAAAGATAATCTTGTCCTGTTCACACCTTCTCACTCTTTCTGCAGTTCTAATAAGTTAAGGATGTGTCATCTAAAAAGAGAATTGAGAGCAGCAGGAAGATTCTAGTCCTGTCTACTAAACTCTGTCCTGGGGCAACAGCCTGGGTGCCCACAGAAAGGGCTTCGAGTGCCACATCTGGCACCCGTGCCATAGGTTCGCCATCACTGCCATAGAGCAACAACCAAAGAGGAACTCTTATGCATCATCTACTTTTTCACACATATCTTTAAAGGGAACCTGCCAGCAGGTTTTACCCTATTATACTGCCAGGCCCCTCAGGTAGTAACTAAGTTACTTTATCAATGTCTATTAGTCCTAGTTTAGTGTATATCCACACCAGGCAGATTTACTTTTACTCTCCCTATCACTTGAATGGAATTTACCTAAATCTATGAACATGCTAATGAAGCAACATCATAAAAAGAAGGTCTACTGTCTGCAACAAATCTGCTATGTGTGAATTTACCCTTAACAATGTGCGCTGATATAAGGGATAGAGCATATAGTACAGGCAGTACCCAGGTTATGCACAAGATAGGTTTGTTCTTAAGTTGAATTTGTATGTAAGTAAGTACCTTATATACTCGAGTATAAGCCTAGTTTTTCAGCACAAAAATATAGGCTGAAAACCCAAACTCGGCTTATACTCGAGTAAACAAAATATAGGTTTTACCAGGTTTTTGTGGTAAAATTAGGGGTCTCGGCTTATACTTGGGTCGGCTTATACTCGAGTATATACGGTAATTGTTGCTCCAGACAAAAAAAATTTTGCCCCAGTGACAATTGGAGTTTCAGTTTTTTGCTGTAATTGGACCAAGGATTAATAAGAAATCTTCATTACAGACACCTTACAGCTGATCATTGCAGTCTGGGACTATAGTAACATCCAGAGACTTCCCCAGAGGTCACAGGGGGCAGAGGGGTCCGTCTTTAACTAGGGGTCGGGTGTCCTTAAGTAGGGGACCGCATGTAGTAGATAGACCCAAGAAGAGTGCATGATGTATAACATACCTGAGAGAACATAGAGGCGCTCAGTACAAACAGGACAAGTCTTCATAGGTCCAGGTTCAGACAAGGACTGTCAGATACTGGAGCAACTTGGGGCTGTGAACATCTGACTCATATGCCTTTATTTTTGTTTGGCTTTTACCTTTTTTTGCGACTTTATGTGGTGCATGTGCACTATTGCAACAGTTTTTGCACTTAAGACAGTCTCGCTTCAAGGTTTGCAATTGTCTACTGTTCTCTGAGTTGTCACCTGATTCCAGATGTTAAAGTTGCGACTTTTTTAAAAAGTCACAAAAATTCACATATCCAGACCTGCTCTTTTCAGTCTTAGGAAAGCTGTTTCTGACTCTTGGGTCTTTTTGTGACTTTTGGTCAAAAAGTCACAAAATTCTCTAAAGTCTTTTTAACTAAGATGTATTAAAAAGGCAAAACTTCTAAGCAGAAAAGCAGAAACCGAAAATAAGGCAAAGGCACAAAGCCAAAACAAAGGTATGTGTGCCCCATAGAGAATAAGTGACCTCTCATTATTACAATGTTTCTACATTATATTACCTACGTTTGGTTCCTAACTGTACCTCTAAATTCCTGCCTGCAAATCAGATCCTAAAATGATCTATTTTTAGTTGGATTTTTATGCTAATAGTTAAACATGAAACTAGCTAAATATTGGCAAGATAGGCATACAGGCAACAAAAATGCATCTGATACACAGTATACCAAAATTTTCCCTTTTAGAATTTCCAAAAAGTTGCCTGAGCGCTGGAAAACAAGAGCTAATTCAAAGCATCTATAGGATTTATATTGATCTTCAGTGATTGTAGAGTAATGGTCATATAATTATACTTAAGAACACCCGACTTACAGACGACCCCTGGTTACAAACAGACCACTGGATGTTGGTAATTTACTGTACTTTAGTCTTAGGCTACAATAATCAGCTGTAACAGTTATCACAGGTGTCTGTAATGAAGATTTATTGTTAATTCTGGTTCTTATGACAATCCAACATTTTTAAAAATCCAATTGTCATAGAGAGCAAAAGAAACTTGTCTGGAGTTACAATTATTAAAAATACAATTCCGACTTACATACAAATTCAACTTAAGAACAAACCTACAGAACCGATCTTGTATGTAACTCAGGGACTGCCTGTACAGGGAAGTCGTGTCCTGTAAATGTTCCTCTTATGATCACACACAACAAAACAATACAAACCTCCCCTTGTCTATCCCTTTAAATCAGACGCCCCTATCTTTTCCTTCCCTCTTCCGGTATGACGTGTTGGATTTGGTAGCAGTTCCCTTCATTTAACTTATTTGTTCATTTTTGTCTTATGTGCACAAACAGTTTATCCACAAAACCACAGGTAACATTTTCAAAGTGTCAAAACTTCCCCTGAGGGCGTCAAAGAAACCCATGCGCCATGTAGCGTCAATCCTTGTGCTGTGGCGCCACCTAATGGTCCCTGGGCAGAACATCCTCATTCCTCTTGGCTACGAAATCCAAAATCCTTAAAAGAATATTTGCCTTTTCTTGTCGAGATGTAAATTTCAAGATATAACCACAACTTGTTGACATTCTGTAGACGTAACATAAGAAATAATTGTGAATCCAGCAGAAATAACCTTAGTAATACGTTCTTTTGTCCTCTGTGTGACCTTGGCACCACTTTAGGATGGGATTATCCGGGGTTTTTATGTTTTTGTTTGTCTTCTTAAGAAATTTTATGAGCATTCCAGAAAAAAAGCGGAATTCTTTGTGTCTCTATAATTCCTTATTGCACAGACTGAGGCCGCGCTCCCATCATGAAACTTTCCAGTGAGCAATAAGTCAATTAATAAGTGGTGATAAAATTGCACCTAATGTGCTGCCAGTCCCCGGGTGGTATCTGGATCACTTCCCACTTTTCTCACTTTCTCCTCTCTCTTACACTTCCCGTCCTTGAAGATCTTCCCATCTCTTACTCCTTTCTACGTGCCTAGCTCCACTTGACGTCTACTTCTCCAGATCTGGCACCTACCTTCTACCATAACTTTTCTACTTATAGTCCAGTTTGGTCTTTTAGCAGCTCCTCCTCTCCCACTGCTTATTTTTACTCCCTGTCTATAGCTTTCATCTCCAGCGCTGCCTCCCATAGTCTCACTGTTGTTCACTGAAGCAGGAACAAGAGGCTCTGACTTTGTATGCTCCATTGACAGTAAAGTGCTGTGACTAGGAGGATGTGAAGCATCTCTACTGAGACTTACACACCCTTCCACTCAACCGGGCGCGCCACACCCCCCCACCCTATGGGCACATACTCCCCCCCCCCCCCCCCCCCAGCACAGCTGCCACTTCAGCTAGTCACTGGCACGCAATGCCAACAGCTGCGCTCACCTCCAACCTTTGTCTCCGACCCTCCTGATATTCTTAGATCTAATTCACATTCTACTCCTGCAGTGAAATATTGAAATACACCTATAAAAGTTATATAAAAATGTCCTTAAAAGGAGAACATTTTTGGGCATTTTTATTATTTGTGTGGCAAGGTCTGTTTATTTGGGCACACAAATTGTCTTGGTTTTTTTAAGACTTCAATCTTAGTGTTGCAAGGGTTTAAAGGGTTGTCCGAGAATAATAAAAAAAAAAAAAGAGGTGGCCGAGGAGGGGCTGCCAATCCGTGGCTTTAATACCGTAACAGTGTAATGTATGGGATTAACAGCCATCCCATACACACATTGCAGAAAATAATTAACTTGTGCTGTGGATTATGATTTTCGAAAATTGGGTGGGGAAAAGGGTGAGCAGGGCATCGACCACCAAATCTACTATAGTCTGCGCCGGAATACATTATCAGAAATTTAGTGGTATTTTGGGTTACAATAAGCACTATGGGCGACAGGGCCGGATTGTAGGCGGGGCTCCCGGGGCTCGAAGGGGCAGTGTATATAATTAATAAGGGGCCCAGTATATACAATTCTTGGGGGGAGTAGTGTATATAATTAATGAGGGGTACCAGTATATAAAATTCATGTGGGGTAAGTGTACATAATAATGAGGGGGCTCAGTATATAAAATTCATTAAGGGGGCAGTGTATATAATTCATGAGGGAGCACAGAGTGTATAGTTTATTACAGGGCTCAGTATATATAATTCATGACAGGGTCCAGTTTATAAAACTCATGGGGGGCAGTGTATTTAATCAATGAGGGAGCCCAGTATAAAAAAGAATAAGGGAAGGGACAGTGTATATAATTATTGAGTGGGCCAAAATTATTAAAGGGGCAGTTTATATAACTCATGAGGGGGCCCAGAGTGTATCATTTATTACAGGGCTCAGTGTATATAATTCATGAGGGGGTCCAGGGTGTATAATTTATTACAGGGCTCAGTGTATATAATTCATGAGGGGGTCCAGAGTGTATAATTTATTGCGGGGCTCAGTGTATATAATTCATGAGGAGGCTCAGTGTGTATAATTCATTAGGGTGCATTTCTTGGGGCTTGTTTACCTAATCGTCTTTGCTCATAGCCAAACCAGGGTAAGCAACCCATCACATCGCGAGGAGAACTACAAGCAGATAAGTTCTTTATGAGGTGGAGGGAGGCACATCAGATTGGATAGTGTGGTGTGGTAGAGCAGAGATGTAGCAGAAATAAGAATGTCATTGTGTGTAATATGCATGCCATAGATCTCATCATCTTGTCTCTGATCGGTCTCATCTCTCTTTCTATGTGTCAGATACTAGTAGGATGTTCAGAAGGCAAATGAAAGTGTAGATAAACCTGTACCCTGATAATCTAAGCACATTGTCAGCACACAACATCTCACAGCACAGAGGAATCATGAAACACTCTCCAATCTTACACTGACCATCACTGTGTGATAGGAGCTAAAACAGCAATAAAACTAGGTAAAATTGTAAAGTAAGGGGTTAAAAATTATCTTTATCGTGAAAACATCACTAGGGGATTGAAATTTGAGAAGTTTCTTTCATGGACAAACCCCTTTCAAGGGAAGTCATATGCAAAAGAATTGAGAAGAGTCACTTTTTGCCTGAGAAGAATTTTACAGGCTGCAGGGAGAGCATCACTTCTGATGCCCCTTCAACATCCCCCATCGGGGCCTAGCCTTTTCTTTGGGCCTGGAGGCAGCTGGGGCCCAGAATACTGGAGTGGATGGCGGTTGCGGCCTAGACACGCTGATGTCACGTGCTTGGAAGGTGGCTATCCTACAGCTTGGCAGGTCTCCAGCAGGTGGTGTGTGCAAGAAATATGGAGGGAGAGGCTGATGTACTGGTTCTCTCTGGGGCAACCCCTTAGGCTACATTCACACGAACGTATGGGGGACGTATATACGGCCGACGTATATACGGCCGATATACGTCCCCCATACACTCCTATGAGCGCACGGCACCCTATGGGAGCACCCTATGGGAGCACGTGCGGCACCGTACCGTTCCGTACCCGGGAAAAAGATAGGACATGTCCTATCTTTTCCCGTAATACGGGGCCGTGCGCTATAGGTTGCTATGGAGAGGGGCGGGGGTGAGCTGCGCTCACCTCCTCCTCCTCTCCCCGTACACTGCCGTTGCCCGCTACGGTACGGTACGGGCGGGCAACGGCAGTGTGAATATAGCCTTAGTGTCTGTAAGATATGTCCCTGGGTGATGGATGTGGAGCCTGTGGTGGTAACAGCTGTATCCAGGGATGAGATGAAGGCAAACGTTGTGCAAAATAACTCACGGTTCTTAATTCAACAACAGCAGGCAACGGGCCTAAACGGTCTCAACAGTAGATTCGGATCACTGGAGTGGTCATAGAGAGGGTCCTCAGTAATAGTGCACCAGCCTGGTAGCAGATGCAGGCCGGGATAAAGCTGTGTCCAAACTGTGGAAGCTACAGCTCCTGGGATTAGCTGAGTGTCAGTACTGATGGTTTACTAGCACTATCTCTCTCTTCACTCTCTCTGTAGGCTGGAAACAGACTGAGGCCATGAGGTCAGGACCTCATTCTCCTCCCTGCCCAGGGGTTTTATTCTCCTGGTCAGGTGGTGGCTACCTCTCCAATCACACTCCAGTGTACATTGCAGAAACACAATTGATCGATAACTCACATCCAGTTAACCATTGCCTGTTCAGGCAGGATCTACAGCTGCTGATTACCTAATGACCCAGTGCTAGAACCTTTTAGAGGGTTCATGACTCCCTCAGACAACTCCTAACCTGGAGAGGGCACTGTTCGCAACTATTCCCTTGCCTATGTATTGGCAGGGTTGTTGCACCCCTATCCTGCACTCCATATTACCAAGAACATGTGTATCATATTCATCTCTACTTTAAGATTCTGTGGTTCTGTGAATTACAGAATTAGAGATAAAGGCAGGTACAAAAAAAGTGAATAAAATAAAACAGCATTTGACAAAGGGCTGAGACTACAAAGACAAATAGGGTACAAGAAAAGGGCGCAAATCACAGCCAAACAGAAGGAAAATGTGATAAATGATCCCCATAGTTTTTACTCTTTCTTGAGGAAAAAAAAATCAAACTTTATAAGAATCTGTGTAGGTTGTGTGCCCTCAGAGAGACTGTAACCAATAAGTTGCGTTCCTGCGGTCACAGACTGAAACCACCGTGCTGTGTGTCTTTGTGTATGTAACTGCCAAGCGTCGTGCCTCCTGTAGTGTAAAGCTACACAAAATGTTAGATTCCTCCTTCTCACATGCAGGAGTGTGGGCCCATAACAGGATCGCAGGTTACACACAGAACTGACCCTCTGAGAGATCTGGGTTTCCAGGCCCCAATGCTGCTCAATGTATACGATCCAATCAGAACATTTCCCCATCAGTATTGAGCAAAAGTGCTTGAAAGAGCTAAGTCATTGGGGGGCACTTATTGTTTTTAGTTCTAGATGTTGTTTTGTGGTCCCGGCAATATGCAGCAAAGACTTACCGAAAACACCCGTGATCGGTGCTAGCACCGCATGGGCACCGCCATCTTCATCCCTCCCCGTGACGTCATCGGGGAGTGGCGATCCATCACCATGACAGACTCAGGTCTTTCGAAGACCCAAGGTTGTCTTGTTTTAACCCTTTCATTAAGCACATTGTAATGAATGAGGAGGAAAATCCCCATATACTGCCATACTGTAGTGTGGCAGTTTATGATTGGATCGATCAGACAACCTAGGGTTAAAGTACCCTATGGAGTCTGAAAAATAGTAAAAGTATAAATTTAAAAAAGTTTTTAAAAAAATTATAATAAAAAAAACCAAAAATTCAAATCACCCCCCCATTCCATAGAACTGATATAAATATTAATAAACAGTAAAAATCATAAACACATTAGATATCGCCGCGTCCGAAAATGCCCGATCTATCAAAATATAATAACGTTTCTTCACTGCGTTTAACCCCGTAACAGAAAATAGCGCCCAAAGTCGAAAATGTCACTTTGCCATTTTGAAAAAGATAAAAAAAATCTCTAAAAAGTGATCAAAAGGTCGTACAGTCCTAAAAATGATAGCAATGAAAACGCCATCAAAAGTCGCAACCCACAGCTCTGTACACTGAAGTATGAAAAAGTTTTTTTGTTCAGGAGGTTTTGATTTTTGTAAATGTATGAAAACATTATAAAACCTATACAAATTTGGTATCTTCGTAATCATACCGACCCAAAGAATAAAGTAGACATGTCATTTGTGACGCACAGTAAAAGCTGTAAAATCCAAGCCCACAAGAAAACGGCACAAATGCGTTTTTTCACCATTTTCACTGCATTTGGATTTTTTTTCCCGCTTCCCAGTACACGGCATGGAATATTAAATACTGTCACTATGAAGTGCAATTTGTTATGTAGAAATGATGATGAACGGGGTGATCCCCCAATGACATCAGTGGGTCCACACTCCTGTCTAGCGACATATGCCTTTTTTGGCCAGGAAGAGGCAACAATTATGCTTTGTCTACCAGAATTTGTCAATGTAAATGCTAAATGCATACGTCAGGTGCTTTCCCGGCGTATACGCTTAGCTTATACAAAATGTGATGTGAATCCAGCATAAGTAGCGCCGGGAGTGAGAGGAAGAGATGGGAATGAACCACAATCAGTAGCCAAAATAGACAATGCACACAAAGTGTTAAGGCCCGTGGATCCGTGGACTTTATTCTGGTGGGATGTTTGATGTTACTATGGATTTTATTATTTCATATGCACTTTTATATGGGTATTTGTGAATATATAAATAAAACATGGTTTTATTTGCACAAGTTGAAGAAACTAATTTGATACTTACGTAATGGCCCTTATTTACTAAAAACTAGGTGCAGTTTGCCTGTTTTTAGGGATTTCTAGCATCCGTTCTTCATGAATCTGGGGCACCCTACACTGCTCCAAAAGAGTGCACCAATTTTTTTTTTTGGTGCACCTTGGGGCGTGCGACACAATTCTGTTGGACTTTAGATGATAAATGTGTCGCACGGTCGGACTGTGCACCGGAACACCCATTTCAGTGCAGAATTTTGTGTCGGGTATAGTGTCGGGTGCGCCTAAAATGTGTCTCGGACACTTACCTGTGCTAGCAGTTTGCATATGAAAGACCGTGCAAAGTCGGACAAAAAAACTGACGCGGGGCTTTAGAGAATTTGGGTCGTTGACGTTAAGCATCGGAGAGCGGGTTTCGGCTTGTAGTTGTTCCTCCTTAAACTATGAAGGGGAGTTTTTAATTCTTTTTATGCATTTGTATTGACCTTCAGCAGGGACATAACTGCAGTGGTAGCAGCCATGGGCCCCATAGTGTCAGGGGACCCTGTCATCTGACCTGACACTCTAAAGAATGGAGGATGTGCACCACTGTATACATATTGGGGCAGATTTACTTACCCGGTCCTGTCGCAATCCAGCGGCGCCTTCTCCGTCGAGGATTCGGGTCTCCCGGCAATTCACTAAGGTAGTGCGCCCGATGTCCACCAGGTGCCGCTGCTGCGCAGAAGTCCGCCGGAGTTCGCTGGAGTGCACCATCCGTTGCTGGGTGCAGGTAAGTGTGTGTCAAGCGACACATTTTTTTTTTTTAAATACGGCGGTTTTTCCGAATCCGTAGGGTTTTCCGACAGCCACGCCCCCCGATTTCCATCGCGTCCAATCCGATCACATGCTCCAAATTCGGCGCAAAACGGTCATTTTTAGGAAACACGACGACAAATAACGATTCGGGCCCTTAGTAAATGAGCCCCATTATGCTGCACATTGTACATTCTAATGTGTATATAACAGTGCACATCTTCCACAGTATACAGCTATACAGGTCTGTGTGTGTAAATGTATATATCAGTGCATAAATGTCTGTGTATAAATGTGTGAGTATGGGGGCCCATTCAGAAATCTGCTATGGGCCCTGACGCACCTAGTTACTCCCCTGACCTTCAGGTATATCCTGATTGATATACATTATTGGCTAGACCTTGATGTAAAGAATGTAACAGTAAACTATTAAACACTGACGTAAAAACGTCTTCATAGTTAATATATGTATGTCATGTCAGTTTTTAAATATCTTCCTCCTATAAGTCTTGTTATCACAGCAGGTTCGCAACGCTTAGTGCAAATTATGTCTATGTCCTAATAAATTTTAGGAGTTTCTTCACCTCCCAAAGCTGTTGCCTCTCCTTCTGGGATATGTGTAATCAGCACTAATTCTACCGCTGACAATTGGTCCCTGGCGTTAATTCCAATTATTGCTTTGACACGTGCAGTTCTTACCCTGTCTGCATTCATCCATTCGGTTATTTGTAACTCATTCTGATAGCTCATTTTCGTAAAAGCAGATGTGTTAATTGAGCAAATTTTTTAAAGGGGTGATTAGAATGCTCTTGCTACACCCTCCGGCCATTTAACACACCCTTTAACTATAAGTGTTGATGTGGAATACCGCTGTGTGATCTGTGTGGTCTGGTGGGAAGAAGCCCCCAACACGTGTATATGTTTCGCTATTTTATATTTCGTGTCGTTATTTTAGACATACTCTTCACACGTTCATCACCGTTATGACGGCTCCGAAACGTCGCGGCTTCTGCACTGCAGCTTCACAATTTCCTGAGAAGCACAATAAAAAATTGTATTAGTACATTATAAATATTGTTTT
Organism: Engystomops pustulosus; assembly: GCA_019512145.1. Classification (NCBI taxonomy): domain Eukaryota; kingdom Metazoa; phylum Chordata; class Amphibia; order Anura; family Leptodactylidae; genus Engystomops; species Engystomops pustulosus. The sequence goes on along the minus strand of CM033646.1, from coordinate 168,597,198 downwards.
CACAGTTTTCAGTTTGGATATTTTTTCACAACTTTAAAAAATAATTGATAAGAATTTTTCTTCATTATCCAGTTACGTTTTTTTTTTTGTTCGCCAATTGGCCGGAACATTTCAAGTACGGTTCTGCGTATGGTTGTACGGTTCTGAGCAGCTTCATCAAGAGCCAAAATGGCCCAAATTTGATACTAGAAAACTGGGTCAGAACCTCTCCAAAACGTTTGTATCATATAGATCTTTACATAAGAAGAAACAGTTAATATAAATACTTTATAGAAATACTTGCAAATCCAATGCCTGAATTTGGATAATCTATACGCAAGTTTCCTTTTCTGTTTGTTATGGCGTCATCACGGCCAGGGCCTGCGACAGTACTGGGCATACCTGGGCATGTGCTGGGGCCCAGACCTGCTGGGGGGGCCCACATAAGGCTGTAGATAATGAATCCATGGGAGTGAAAGAGGCTGTATCTAATGAATCCATAGGGGTGAGGGGGCTGTATCTAATGAATCCATAGGTGTGAGGGGGATTATAAACTAGGGAATATTTTAGGGAACAGGAAACTGTTTTTGTTTCTAAATTTTTAATGATACAATGTGAGCTCACTGCAAAGGGGCCCACTGAGGCTCTGTCGCCCAGAGGCCTACTGAAACCTGGAGCTGACCCTGCTCTCGGTGTATCGAGTGCGCATGTGCGTGACGTAAACCCGCTTGTAATATGATGCATCACTATGCCAAGTCCACGAAAACTGCCTGTATAGTCAAACGGGCTCTGCTAGAGATCCAATTCCAAACTAGATATTTGAATACTTGTTCCTTGTAACTATAGTCCATAAGATACAGGTGGTCCCATACTTAAGAACACTCGACTTACATACGACCTCTAGTTACAAACGGACCTCTGGATGTTGGTAAGTTACTGTACTTTAGCCTTAGGCTACAATGATGAGCTATAACAGTTATCACAGGCGTCTGTAATGAAGCTTTATTGTTAATCCTGGTTCTTCTGACAACCCAACATTTTTAAAATCCAATTGTCACAGAGACAAAAAAAGTTCTGGCTGGGATTACAGTGATAAAATATACAGTTCCGACTTACATACAAATTCAACTTAAGAACAAACCTACAGACCCTATCTTGTATGTAACCTGGGGACTGCCTGTATAGTGTTTCAGAGCGGGGGCTCCTTCTTCAGTGACTACAGGGCTAACACTGTGCACAAATCTATGTATAGGATTAAAGGTGTAGCATGCCTCCTTGTGTATAATTTATTTATATAGAATCCATCATCAGTGTAGACTATAATAAACTGCAGTGTTTGGTACAGCCCCTAGAGATTGGTGTAACCATAGCTTTTGCGCGTGTTGTAAGTAGCAGCAGGACTGTGAAAAGGGAACTTTTAATCCTGGTTTACAGCTCCTGCAACTGCTTTCTCCCCTTTGCAATGAATTGTCCCACAGCTCCTCCCATCTGCTGAGTGACTGCTGTAAATAGACAACCAAAATCCTGATACAGCAACTACTGGTAGCAGAGGGGAGGAGCTGTGAAGTAGCACATTGCCGAGAGCAATATGAACCGTATATATATAATGTCCCACTGGGCTGTATGAATATTATAGCCCCTACAAGTTCAGAATTTATGTCCTACAGATGGTACTAGGATCAGCTTCTCGGAGAATGGAGGGTGTGCCCCTTCGTCCTGCTTTCAATCTGTAGTTTCAGGATTTTTGGAGGATCTTCAAACTTCCTGAAATGGCTCTTGTGTACATGTGTATTGTAAGCAGGAACAGATGTACAAGGATTTCATGGGTGAAGGTCCTTCTCAGTATAAATTTTGGTGGGTGGTCTGGGTGGCCATGGGCCCCCTAGAAGGTTTGGGCCCCGGTCTACAGCCCAAACCGCTTATATTTTACTGTATATCTATGTTTGAGGAACATGAGTTGGGTTGTCCTCCTGCTAAAAGAACAAGTCCAATCCACTTCAAAACTTAACTTGCTAGTTATCAGATAAACCACCGGCCTTTGCCACCTCTACCAGGCCACAAGGTCACTGGACACACTTTGACCAAACAGTGGACCATGGGAAGTCACTTCTGTCGTAAGAGGAAGTGATGCCCCATAGTTTGAGGAGGTTACTGACTCCAGGCAAAGGTGTCGAAGACCCGAAGAATGGTGGGAACCAGAAACAGAGCTAGAGCAAGCTTTACTTTAATTTTTGGCACCTCTGTTTCAGCCTCCAAAGAATTTTTCAAGAATTCCTGGAAAACTTCATTAAGTTGTTAAACTTTAAACAGAGGATTAATTACTGCAAGTTGTTTCATCAGTAATCCACTAAAATTGTGTTTTCTATTGTTGTTTTTGTTCTAGTAACAGTATAGTAGGTGTAATTAGTATTTGTGTTTAGTTTTTATCTTTAATTAGTATAATATATATTAGCTACACATACCATGCCTCTTAGGTATCCTAGGAACCAGTAATGCCAATATAATTATCTATCTCATCCACAAAATTCTTCTCCATCGCATTATCTCCTGTTACATCCCTAACAACCCAACTATTGCTTTCCATTTGGCCTGTATCCTATGGCTTTCAACCTCCATGATTATATATCTCTTCATGCTGTTCTTCTAATGGAATTTCTTCCCAATCCTGACACCTCTATGATTTTTTTACAGTTAATGTATCTGCTCTATCTATTGTATAGAATGGGTTGATAGACCTGCCCTGCCAGGGACCGGGACTGGCACAGAGATGGGTTTGGGTTTCTTATATTTAATACTTCTTATTCTAAAATATTATATATTAAATAATTATAAATTGTGTATAGATATTTTTTCCTCTTTTCTAGTGGAATAATCTGGATCCTTGTTTCAAAGTGTACTTATATACACACATACATATAGTCAGTGACATTACTAGTGGGTTTCAATCAGTTAAGTAGCTGTGGGGCTCTAAGAATGGAAAAGTATGGAAGGGGTTAGGGTATATAGATTACAGGTGTCCCATGTGTGTGGACTATACCATCATCCCGAAACCCATGTTTTGTATGTTATGTTGCTTCTGATGTTCATTGTTTTCTCTTCCTTTTTGTGCTACTGGAATTTTCCATATCAAGAACCGGCTGGTGGTCAGGAATGAGATGACCCGGGTGTGAAGGTGGGCCTGCCCATTGGGAATCCAGGGGCCTGTATGCTAAAGTGGGGGGAATTGGCGACATTGGATATGGAATGTCCCAGTGTTGGATCATTACAAAACTATAATTCAAGATGGTCTCTGAAGTGGACCCATTAGGACTGATCACCCTACTGGGCTCTGTAACTCAGAGATCCAACTGTCTAGGGAGCATAACCCAGTTTTTCCAGGTTTTCCAGGTTAAAGTGGTTACATTTTAATCTCCTAGTGATGTTAACACAATAAAGATAATTTTTAACACCTTACATTACAATATAACTCAGTTTTATTGCTGTTTTAGCTCCTATCACTCAGTGATGGTCAGTGTAAGATTCCAGAGTGTGGACGGGGATTTGTTGAGCAGACACTTCATGATTCCTCTGTGCTATGAGATACTGTGTGCTGACAATGTGCTGAGATTATCAGGCTACAGGTTTATCTACACTTTCATTCACTAGTATCTGACACATAGAAAGAGAGATATGAGACAGATCAGAGATGAGATGAATACAAGACACCGAAATGGCCTTTTTAGTGCAGAAATTTTTTGTCGCTTTGGGTATAGTGCACTGTGCGCCACAAAGTGTCACCTGTGTTGTGTTTGCCAAAAATAGATACTTTATAATTACATGAATGCGCAAAGTCAGACATAAAACTTTAAAACCGGTACAAGGACCTTAGTAAATGTGGTACAATGACACTCTCAACTCAAACTTATCTGTCTGTAGCTTGTAGAGTAAGTCTCTGCACACTGCTACTTGCTGGCAGGAAGTGCTTGTGTCTGAGCTGGTCTTGTAATGCAGGGGGAGGGGCAGGAGGCAGCGAGATCTGCAGTGTGCATACAGGAGAAGCTATTCATGAGTGGAACCCTACCATAGTCAGAAGATATACGGTTGTATTCAAGGATAACCAAAATTGTAAATACCAGGTCTGATAGAGACAGGTTTGAATTATATCTGAGGGATGCTGTATTTTTGTTAATAGTGCAACCATGACACAAATGTGTCGTGTGTTCCACAAATGTGACACTTTATAAATACATGTGCAAGCAGTTTACACTAAAAAGTCATGTGCAAGGTCAGACAGAAAACTGGTGCAAAGGCTTTAATAAATCTGGGCCATTGTGTGCAATATATCTATGTATGTATTCTATCATGTTCTTAAATAGTTAATGTGGCTTGTTTATATTAATGTATCTTATTTATCTTCAACTGAGGTAATGTCCTTTGGCTAGCTCCCTGCAACCTTCCAGAGACTGAGACATAGGGGCATATTTACTAAGAGTTCGTCGGACGCATTTCCGTCTGGTTTCATGATTTTTCCCGATTTACTCTGAAATGCCCCGGGTTTTTGATGCACACGATCGGATTGTGCCGCATCGGCGCCGACTTGCATGCTATACAAATCGACTTATTCGGACAAACCGCGGAATTTAAAAACCAAATTGTGTCGCAAGATCAGCACTTACATGCACCGGGGAGAAGAAGGTGAATTGGAAATTGGACGCACGATCTTAGTGAATCACGGCAGCTCCGAATCCTCGGCAGACATTCCGGATCGGCGGCGTCAATGGGACGGGTAAGTAAACGGTGAAAATACCCGCTCTGAAGTCCAAACACTAGGGGGGGGGGGGCATTTATTATCGACTTTTTTCAGGCAGTTTTTTTCTATCTGCTGCGTTTTTAGATTCTGCTGCGAGTTATGTATCTGCTGCGGGTTTACAATATGCTGTGGATTTAGAATCTGCTGCAGGTTTACAATATGCTGCAGGTTCAATATCTGCTGCGGGTTTAGAAATTACATAATAATTTATAGAACTATTTGATTTATTTAAATATTTTAGGATTTTACTTATTTTATTGATATACAAGCAGTCCCCGGGTTACATACAAGATAGGGTCTGTAGGTTTGTTCTTAAGTTGAGTTTGTATGTAAGTCGGAACTGTATATTTTATCATTGTAATCCCAGCCAGAACTTTTTTGGTCTCTGTGACAATTGGATTTTAAAAATGTTGGGTTGTCATAAGAGTCAATATTAACAATAAATCTTCATTACAGACGCCAGTGATAACTGTTACAGCTGATTATTGTAGCCTAGGACTAAAGTACAATAAATTACCAACATCCAGAGGTCCGTTTGTAACTATGGGACGTATGTAAGTCGAGTGTTCTTAAGTAGGGGTCCGCCTGTATTATTAGATGATAATTTATTAAAGATAGTGCACATAGACACAGAAGCTTCTTCTTATGATCACTGCAAATGTGATAACACCCCTGATATCTGCTGCGGGTTTAGAATCTGCTGCAGTTTTAGGGTGCGTTCACACGTTGCACTTTCTTTGAGTCAACACATGCATTTTCAAACCCATTACAATAGCTGAAAAATGTGTTAACACATTTGTTAAACATTGGGGCAAATTTACTAAGGGTCCGAATCACGTTTTTCCGCCGGGTTTTCCGAATTTTACTGTTTTTTGCGCCTAATTCCCCGGGTTTTTGGCGCACACGATCGAATTATGTCACATCGGCGCCGGCTTGCATGTGACGAAAAACGGGGGGCATGGCCATCGGAAAACCCGACGGATTCGGAAAAATCGCGCTATTTAAAAAAAAAAGTGTCGGTTGACCCACACTTACATGCACCACGAAAAGGATGGTGAACTCCGGCGGACCTCGGCGTGGCAGTGACACCTGGTGGACATCGGGCACACGACCTTAGTGAATCGCCAGAAGACCCAACTCCTCGTCGGAGAACGCGCCGCTGGATCGCAGTTCTGAGTATCTGCTTCAAGTTAAGTTTCTGCTGCGGTTTTCGAATCTGCTGCAGGTTTAGAATCGACAGCATGCCACTTACTGCTGCAAAGAGCTAAAACACATGGCCGTGGTGGTCCTGTGATTCGCTTTCCCCTTAAACTATGGGGACATCAATACTATTAATGCAGAGTTACAATTAACAAGGGGCTGTTGACTTGTAACTAAATTGGCTACTTGGGGGGCATTGTGACTAAATTGGATATTGTGGGGGGACTTTGACTGTATTGGCAAAATACTATGGGGCATTGCTACTATATTAGCTACTGTGGTGTAGATTTAACTTTACTGGCAACTATGCATGTATTGTTACCATATTTGCTGCTGTGGAGGAGCTTTGACTTTATTGGCTAGTGTGGTGGCATTATGACTATGTTGGCTACTGTGGGGGAACTGCTACTATATTGGCTACGGTGGTGGAGCTTTGAATTTACTGGCTTCTGTAGAGGTAATATTACTATATTAGTTACGGTGGGGGCACTGTTACTATATTGGCTACTATGGGGAGCATTCACTATATTGGCTACTGTGGGGCATTGCTACTATATTGGCTACTGTGGTGTAGATTTAACTTTACTGGCAACTATGTATGTATTGTGACCATATTGGCTGCTGTGGTGGAGCTTTGACTTTATTGGCTAGTGTGGGGGCATTATGACTATATTGGCTACTGTGGGGGAACTGTTACTATATCGGCTACTGTAGGGGAGCTTTGACTGTATTTAGGTACTGTGGGGGCATTTTTTCTATATTTGCTACTGTAGAGGAATAATATTGATTGTAGTTTCAGGGGAGTGTCCTCACACTGCTGTGTGCTCTTGACACTGTACCACTCCACAACCCTTCTCTGTTAAATCTGTACATATGCCTTCTACAGCTCTTATTCAGAGCAGCTCCATGCAGAGAGCTAAGAGCACAGCAGTGTGAGATATACAAACAACTCTCCAGAACCAATGTCTTATACTGTCTACTAATTCACTGGGGGCGACGTCCTGACACTGCTGTTCTCTCTGCATTCAAACTACTCCACAGTCACACCAACAGTCGCATCCTAAGAGCTGCAATAGGATTCTTGTTTATTATTACAGACGTGTAAAGGACACAAGTTGTGGAGTTGCTTTTTGCATAGATATTGCAGCACAGATGTGTCAGGACACTTATCACAGTGTAGAAGCTACAGGTACTATTGGTACTATTACTTTATTGGCTACTGTGGGGAGCTTTGACTGTATTGGCTACTGTGGGGGCACTGTTATTATATTGGCTACTGTGGTGGAGATTTGACTTCATTGGCTACTGTGGTGGGATTGCAACTTTTTTCAGCTCATCAACATTAGAGAAGCCATATGTGGATCTGGGGCACAGAGCAAAGAAGTCGGGCCGTTTCTGAGACAATGTAGCAACCAAACATGAAAGGAACTCCAAAAATCCAAAAAATTTGATCAAGAAAGTAAAAAATATATAAAAAAAGGAGCATAAAAACTAACTTAATCCATAAGGTTAAAAAGCCATGTGCACATGGGAAGGAGGAAAGCCATGACGCGTTTCGGAAGTTAATCCTTAGTCATACTTAATCCTTAGTTATTGGCTACTGTGGTGGAGATTTGACTTAATTGGCTACTGTGGAGGGATTGCAACTTTATTGGCTACTGTGGTGGAGATTTTACTGTATTGGCTACTGTGGGGGACTGTTATTATATTGGCTACTGTGGTGGAGATTTTACTGTATTGGCTACTGTGGGGGACTGTTATTATATTGGCTACTGTGGTGGAGATTTGACTTCATTGGCTACTGTGGAGGGATTGCAACTTTATTGGCTACTGTGTGGGCAATGTTACTATACCGACTAGGAATATAAATTCATGTTTCACAGTGCTGCTGCTACTAACAACACACACAAAGGTCCTGGAACAATGCCTAACACTGGTGCTTTAATCTCATCCAGACCTGCATTTAATCTATTGCACCTGACACTCTCTGCTGCCCCCTGCTTGTTCAGTCTCTTAAAGGAACACTCCACTGAAAGCTTATTCATGATTGATACATGGTGCATGGCCCGAAGGGAGGAGCTCATTTCCATTGAATTCCTAGACCCTACAGTCCTGCTCCTCCCCCGAGGACCTGCACAAGGAGGAGTTCAATGAATACGCTGTGACTGGAACGTTCCTTTAATTAGGTTGATTTACAAATTGAAAACCTGAGCTTGTGCTCATATAGAGGAGCCAACCTGAAGAAGCCGAGCTGCAGTGTAAAGCAGGGAGGAGGCACCGAGCAAAGGACATGCAGGGAGAGGCTTAAAGGGATATTCCTATCATAACTTTTCATGGCAGGTCTACAGGATGTGTCTGGGTCAGGGGTGATTCTGTAGAGTATCCCTTTAAATAGATGAGGTCAATTGTTCCAGAGGTGACAGCTGCTCCACAAAAATACTGAGGATGAAGATAATGGATGCAACAAGTGACTCTTCCAGTTCTACAGCACGTAGCCCCGGGCCCCCAGGAACAGGCAGCGACTGGATCGAGGTGGAAAAGAAGTGAACTCCACTGCAACCAATGAGAGAAAGAAAATCACAAAATCACAACCAGACCCGAGAAAGACACGAGCCGGGCTTATACACTGCAGACTGACACTGAGCAGAAGCATGGTCAAAGGGAGGGGAGGACACCACATATACATCAACTCATGTACTGGCCCAGAGCTACCAGGATTCAGAACCAACATCCCCCATAACAGTGTCATCTACACATCCCCCATAACAGTGTCATCTACACATCCTCCATAACAGTGTCACCTACAAATCCCCCCATAACAGTGTCACCTACACATCCCCCATAACAGTGTCATCTACACATCCCCCCATAACAGTGTCACCTACACATCCTCCATAACAGTGTCACCTACACATCCCCCCATAACAGTGTCACCTACACATCCCCCCATAACAGTGTTACCTACACATCCCCCCATAACAGTGTCACCTACACATCCCCCCATAACAGTGTCACCTGTGCCGTATGTATCCCATCCCCCCGACGACAATACGGTCTTCTGTGCCTAGGTATCCAATCCCACCATGCAGCATAACAGGTTCCTTTCGTGCCTAGTATCAATCCCACCTGCGCATACGGGTTTCTGTGTTTATATGATCCAATCCCCCACTGACGCAATACGGTCTTCTGTGGCCCATGCCTATGATCCACTTCCCACCATGCGCCAATAACGAGTCTTCTGTCGCATTTAGGATCAATCACCACCGAATGCGCAATAGTCTTCTGTTGTCTATGTATCCATAACACCACCATGGGACGATAAGTCTTGGTGCCTATGTATCCCAATCCCAACACCAGCGCAAACGGTCTGCATGTGCCTATGTACCAATCCCACCCAATGGACAAACAGTCATTCTGCTGCTATGTATCCAACTCCACATGAGCCAAATACGTCTCTGGATATGTATCATCCCACATGCCGCAATACGAGTGTATGTGCCTATGTATCCATCCCAACATGCCGCACTACGGTCGTCTGTGATTGTAGCCAATACCCACCATGCAGCAATAACGGTCTGTTGGTTCTATATATCCAATCCACATGCGCCGAATACGGTATGTTTGCGGGCTATATATCTAACCCCGCATGCGTGATACGGACTGCTGAACTATGTATCCCACTGTATCTAATCCCATCATGTGTGATGCGGTCTTCTGAGCTAGTACATAATCCCACCATCCAGTCTGCAGATCCTATATAGGCAATCCCACTGTGTATCTAATCCCATCATGTGCGATACAGTCAGCAGAGCCCTGAGGTCACCGTCATCATGTTATTATTTATCAGAAGTCCAGATTGTATCCGTGTCCGGACCTCGAGGCAGAACATCAGAGGGAAAGAACAAAGTAAAACACAGGAGGCGCTTCATGGGCGAGGTGACCCGGCAGATCTAAGACAGGGGACCACTCAGTCCTGCCTCCAAACACAAAGGACGGGCCAATATCAAGAAGGACCACCGGGGGGACCAGCAGATGTCTCACCAATCTATGGACATATTGATAAGGATTGGGTGCCGGTGGGGCTACTGGTCTATGGGGAGCAATCGTACATCACATGAGGGGCGGCACTACTCTATATGACTGATAGGATTGGTGGGGGGGCCTACTGGTCTAGTGGGGGCAATGGTACATCACATGATGGGGGTACTAACTCTATGGACATGATAGGATTGTGGGGGCGGGGTTATGGTTCTATAGGGAGCAATGTACATTCACATGATGGGGGGGCATACTCATATGAACATGCATAGGATGTGGGGGTGGTACATCTGTCTATGGGAGCAATGTGACATCACATGGAGGGCCGGTACTACCTATAGGCATGATAGAGATGTGGGGTTCTGGTCTATAGGGAGACAAGTGGAGCGGGGGACTACTGTACATCACCATTATGGGGGGCCACTACTATATAGGACATGATAGTGATGGCGCGTGGGGGTACAGTGTATATAACATCTTGGGGGTTGGTAGTTTTATATAGCATTATAAGGCCTGTAATCCAATGGGTCTTGCAGATCTGTTTCACAATGTAACTGGATACATGTTTCAGCACATAGAGACATTACATTCCAATAGTTCAAAAACAAGGCTTAGAAGCAGGTGATCACACTAGGTGTAGATACATGACTATAATCAGCATCTCTCAGAGAGCCTACAATAGATAGTGGATAAGCAAGGTAATCACCACAAGATCAAAACCACAGCTCTTGTGTTGTTCAGTTCACACCAGAAAGCGATTAGATAGCGGTGGACCTCAGAAAGTATGTCTGCTCACACGTCATAAATTTGTTTCGATTTACACATCTCGCACGACAGATCATCCACCGATCATTGGCTAGGTCCTAAGGGTGTCGTTGACACGTTTCAGTTCAATGTATCAGAACGTATCACTGATCGTGTTGCCACCATAAAAGTCATGTCATTAACTGCTGTAATTTGTTGCTTGTGAAACTGGCACCCAAGATTTTGCTGACCCATGGCGGCGGTTTTGGCTACAAAAACACAATACCTCAGAGCTGTGAATACCCAACGTCTACCACCCCCAGGAACTACAAATATCGGTCACAACATGCAGATAGACATTACAAAGATTGTGATCAGTGACGACGTGCACATCTAAAATCTCCACTAAACGCGTCCAACAGACTCGTAGCCTAGGGAATAGGTTTGTTGGCGAATACCCGGAAGGTGTGTTCACAACTTTGCAGTGTTGATGCTGTTTTGATTTAAGTAAAGGCATTTCACCTGTTACATCCGAAACCTGCACCCCAAAACGCATCAGACCTGCACATGGCATCTTTACCGTGCGGTGTGGCTGCAAGGTGTGAAACGCTGTAAAACTAATTTACCCTACGCTCCTGTAACATTTTTTTTACTATGTGTCGTCGATTGTTCCCAGTCAACAAGCCATCACCCACTATATAAAAAACTGCAGGCTATATTTAAAGTGTTAAAAGCACAAACAACAAAACACCGGACTGCCTAAAGTAGAATCCCCTGCCAAAGAGCTGAACTCTAACAGCAACCACAAAGGTTGGATGGAGAGACAAAACGTGTTGTAAAAGTATCCAGAAAGCCCCTGCTGCAGGGTCACTACCTGGGGTGGGGATGAGGGGGATCAGGAGCTGAGCACAGTCCAGAGGAGCAGAAGAAGTGATGAGTGTTCCCCACTGAGGGCCCAGCACAGCCGCTGCTAACCCAAATCTATGTGCTTGCACCTCCCTGGTTGCAGGTGAGAACAAGTCCCACAGGACAGCCCCTCCCTCCCTGGATTGACACTGCACACCCCACCACCAGAGGGATGCTGCAGCTGATATGAACCTCCCATCACCAGCACTGCCCATAGAGAATGAATGGAGCTGCAGGAATGGTGGACCTCTTCGTAACCACAATGCATACAAACTTTATGAAACCCCCAAATTTGGGGTGACGGAAATTTTGTAGGGGGTCTGTAGTCTTGAGCCCTCCGAAAGACTTGGGATCCCCTTTCTCATGGATTAAGGATGACTTTTTAAATCTTAAAACATCCCCTTGTTTAATCCCTCCCGTTGTTACATTGTATCCCGTTAATTCCAGTCTGCTACATTTTAACAAACATCAGGACCGGAGGTGATGAGCGCTGCTGATTGAGTCCAGAGGGACACAATGCAGCAACCCACAGCTGTGAGAAGTACGAGGAAGGGGCTTGGGAGGAGCATGAAAAACTTGGTTCAATTCATCACATTTGACATTTTGAATAGTCACATTATTAGTGTGTTAAACGTACTCCAGACCAAGGACAATTAGAATGTCACGATCCTGCACAGCTCACAAGAGGAGCTGCAAGAGACGCTACATTATCATTTGTAATATTTGGTCAAGTTTGCCCATATTTGTAGAACATCAGACAAAATGGTGACTGCAGGACTGCACAGAGGGAGTTCCTAGGACAAAGTAGATTAAGGGTTGAGGTCACACGGTGCGTTTTTGATAGTTCTTGGTCCGATTCTTGGGTGTGTGTTGTGGCACTGAAGGACACATGGATTTTTGTATGCTTTACATGTGTTTGGCTGGTTTTTACCGTTTTCTTCATTTCTAGAAGTGTAAGCAGTGTGAAAATGTTTAACATAGATGCTTACACTTCCAGAATTGAAGATGAAACGGATCAAACAAACAAAAACACATGTATTTTTCAAGTCTGTAAAAATGCACCAAGAAGGCACTGGGGATCGTACCTCAGGGCGCGTTCACACGTTGCGTTTTGGTTGGCATGCATTTATAACACAATTACACCAGCTGAGGCAGAGGTGATTTGCCTAATTACTTTACTATTTATCATGTTAAAATGACGTTAACACTGCCCTTAACAAATCACAGGTGTTAAAGTATGCATTTAAAATTGTGTTTGCAATAATGCGTTTTGTGAACGCAAAGTAACAGTAATGTAGTATGCAAATTCAACCTGTTTGTAATGCGTTTTAAAATGTAATAAAAAACCGCAAACCAAAGTGCATGTGTGGAAGCACCCTCATAGTCATGGTTTTCCCATAATGCAACAAGCTTGGTGTTCTTAGCCCAAAAAGAAAGTGTACTCCAAATTTTTTTGGTTTTAAAATGTTTTTTTTTTTTTTTCAAATTAAATAGTATCAGTACATTGTGAGGACTTCAGGAGTCTCCAAGGATTTGGAGATGAATTTAAGTTTGGAAAGGTCCCTCTACATGTGGGATGTTGGGGGATATGTCTTTGGATATAAGATCATTTAGGCTTGCATGTTCTTCATGACCCAAAAGTGTATCCAGGTACATCAACGATGGTGGTCATGTTACTGTAATGTTCCGAGATCATCTTCAGTACTCTAGAAAAAATCAGATCTGCTTTTGTTGGGGCACAGAAGGAGATTCCCCAGGGTACAAATCACGTTGGTGATGGAGATAGAGATAGCCACCATTGTGGTTGCGGACAATCGTAACTTCTGGTTAGGGGTCAGTAAACTTGTGGATGAGGAGACGCCATGAACGCCACATATTTTTAAATATTCTTCCATATAAGAGGCCGTACAATTATACACATGCCTCCCAGTAGTGTAAGTAGCCCAGCACAAGCCTCCTAGTAGATAGGTAGCCGCAGCACATGCCTCCTAGTGATAGGTAGCCGCACGCACATGCCTCACAAGTGGATCGGTAGCCACAGCACATCCCCCCAAGAATGGTAGCCACAGCACATGCCCCCAAGTAGATAGCAGCTGCAAGCACTGCAACCCCCCCTAGTATATAGTAGCCACACAACACATGCCCCCCAGTATATAGGATAGCTCAGCACCTGTTCCTAGAAGAAAAGTAGTCACCGAACAAAAAAAAAAAAAAAAAAAAAAGAATAGGTAACCAAACCTCGCTCCTGCAGCCAGGCCCCTCCCCACGCTCTCCAAGGCTCTTCTCTTGCAAGACAGATGGACGGTGATGGAGCCGTGGTCGTCAAAGGATGTTGTATGAAGCGGTTTAACATTGCTGCTGTGTACCAGTGATTCAGTATAAGAACACAGCAGCCATCATTATTTATAAGGATCTGTATGAGAGCCGGATTTGCCGCCAACAAAAGAGCCATACTGTTCCCAGCGTAGGTTCTCTACCCATGTTCTAGTTTGGGGAGGGAGTGTGCGACCAAAAATACAAGAAAATCTAAGGATCTGTCATTGTGAAGGGGAGATTGTAGAGAGATGTTTTTGTCTCAAAGGACATTGTATGCTTAAGGATCTCAACTTTCAACACACATCCTTACTTTTTGAGCAAACATGGTGTGTTCTAGACGTTCTTGTGCGTGGTTTGTGCTAGTTTACATGCGGTTTGGCTGGTTTGAATTCATTTTTCCATTTTCAAGCAGTGTGAAAAGTGTCTTTGTGAATACAGCAGGTTACATTCCATATATGAGCGACATGGGTGGTGGAGCTGGTGACGTTTAGTTTTAGGATAGTGGTACCCAAATTCTGTGCGCCTTGATGTCTCGGACGGAAAGCCGGAGGGTGTCGGACAGGCTGCCGAGCACCAGAGCATCCTCCAGTGGGCCCAGGCTCTAAAATAATACTGAAGACTCCTTAGATACAACAGAAGAACCCTAATTTGTAGGCTAGTAGGGGATATTTCCTTGAGAATGATGAAGGGGAAGACCATGGTGATGGGCCCAAGATACCAGCCCAAGACGTGTCAGGTACTGATTCTTTGACTAGTCTTCAGGCAGGTTGGCGATTGCCAACCAGAAGTTCCAAACTCGAGCACAATTTGGAACACAATGGTCCCACTGGACACAATGCAATATCGAAAGGATACTAAGGTACTATTCTTATGGGTGATGAATGTTGGGCACAGAATCTTATGTTGGGATGAGGAATCAACAGTCTTGACACTGTCTACCGGGAAGCCCCGACTCCAACCTGACTGGACGGAGGGTGGTGAGATGAGATAGTCAGAAGACCAGGGGCTGACCCAATGGTTCTGCAGAGTAGACGGTTCAATGAGGGACACCATGTTGGTCGCCACCTAGATCTCAGCCCAACAGATAGAACGACATTCTCACACTGCAAAAATGTTAAACCCCTATTGTGGAGATTTGAGAGGTCGGTTAGGGTAGAGTGGCTCTAGAGAGGGCGAAAACTAAGATTTTGGCAGCTATCTCATGGTGGAGTAATTTCATTGTTGGTCCATCAGGTTCTCACGATGTTGCCAGTCATTATATTTTTCCTACAAATCATATGTAGCAGGTGGGTGATGGAAGGAAAACAATAGCTGAGACCTCCGCAGCGAGGTGAGGACCTCTAACAGTACATGGACCGGGGAAACCGCCGTCCCCTTTCTTTTCTCACGTTGTGCCTTAGATCATTGGACGGAGTGGAAACTAATGCGAACTATGAAGACGATTAGGAGAAGTGGATTTGCCAGTATGACTGCAGGACAGGGGGACGCAGGAGACAGAAGGTTGAGGGGTCTTCGGCACAAGTTATTTGGTGTTTTCAGCTTCTAGGAAAGTTGGGTAAGACCAATTAGTCCTTCTCAGAGGTGGATCGCGCCAGGAGATGATTTTGGTCACTTTAGGCTATTTGGGGGGTACACTGTACTTATAGTAGGGTGACTAGTTGGAGGATGGTACCCTAAAACAGGTACACATGACCTACTAAGGCGCACCTGGGATCAATAGGTGAGAGCTTGCCGGGCTGGGTGGCACCGGTCCTGGGCACACCATACCTCACTTTGTTTCTTGTAACTTTTTGACGGGGCGTGCAGGAGAGGAGGAGAGAACACATTGGAGAGGCTGTGAATCTTACTGCCCCCTATTGTCCCCTGTGTACAAGAGGTCAAGGATAGGCAAATACAAAACACTGTCCTCTGAGGTTCCTTACGTATTGATCGTCTGTTATGGTCTGAGAGGAGATTGTATGCAGCCCACATGACTGATAATGTGACGCTCCTCTATTGTCAGGGTCACCACAAGATGACACAGATGGAAAACAATTCCCAAAATATCTCCATAGAGAACATCAGGCAACCCAATCTTGCTATATAATGCTCGCACAGGACTATGGGAGTGTACACCATGCCCCCGAGGAAGCATTGGGGATCCAGTTGGGGGGATGTGTAGGTGACCACTGTTATGGTGGTGGTGCACTTGGGGCTGTGTAGATGACACGTTATGGGAGAGTTGTGAGGTGACCACGTGTTGATGGGGGGGTGTGTAGGTGACACTGTTATGGGGGGTGTGTAGGTGACACTGTTATGGGGGGGATTGTCGGGTAGGGGACATGTCTTGGGGTGTGGTAGTGGACACTGTCTATGGGGGGGGGGATGTGTAGGTGACACTGTTATGGGGGGATGTGTAGATGACACTGCTTATGGGGGATGTGTAGGGGACACTGTTATGGGGGATGTGTAGGTGACACTGTTATGGGTGCATGTGTAGGTGACACTGTTATGGGGGATGTGTAGATGACACTGTTATGGGTGGATGTGTAGGTGACACTGTTATGGGGGGGATGTGTAGAGGGGTGACACTGTTATGGGGGGATGTGTAGGTACACTGTTATGGGGGGATGTGAGGTGACACTGTTATGGGGGGATGTGGAGTGACCACTGTTTATGGGGGATGTGGAGGTGGACACTGTTATGGGGGGATGGTAGATGACACTGTATGGGAGATGTGTAGGGGACACTGTTATGGGGGGGGATGTGTAGGTGACACTGTTATGGGGGGTGTGTAAGGTAACACTGTTATGGGGGGGAGGGTTAGGGTGTGTAGGTGACACTGTTATGGGGGGAGGGGTGTGAGTGACACTGTTATGGGGGGATGTGTAGGTGACACTGTTAGGGGGAGGTGTAGGTACCTGTTATGGGGGGGATGTGTTAGGTGACTTGTATGGGGGGCAGTGTAGGTGACATGTTATGGGGGGATGTGTAGGGTGAACTTGTGTATGGGGGGATGGTAGGTGCATGTTATGGGGGGATGTGTGACTGTTATGGGGGATGTGAGGTGACACTGTAGGGGGGTGTGGATACACTGTATGGGGGTGTGTAGGTGACCATGTTATGGGGGGATGTGTAGGTGACACTGTTATGGGGGATTGTAGGTGACACGTTATGGGGGGATGTGTAGGGACACTGTTATGGGGGGAGTGTGAGGGCACGTTATGGGGGGATGTGTTGTAGGGACACTGTGTATGGGCAGGGGGATGGGTAGGACACTGTTATGGGGGGGAGGGATGGTAGGTGACACTGTTATGGGGGGATGTGTAGGTGACACTTATGGGGGATGTGGGTGACACTGTTATGGGGGATGTGTAGGTGACACGGTGATGGGGGGATGTGTAGGTGACACTGTTTATGGGGGGATGTTGTAGGATGTTAGGGGGGGATGTGTAGTGACACTGTTATGGGGGGGATGTGTAGGTGACACTGTATGGGGGGATGTGTAGGTGACACTGTTATGGGGGATGTGTAGGTGACACTGTTTGGGGGGATGGGTAGGTGACACTGTTATGGGGGGATGTGTAGATGACACTGTTATGGGGGGGATGGGGATGACGGGGATGTGTAGTGACACTGTTATGGGGGGGATGTGTAGGTGACACTGTTATGGGGGGAGTGTAGGTGACAATGTATGGGGGCTGTGTAGGTGACACTGTTATGGGGGGATGTGTAGGTGACACTGTTATGGGGGGGGATGTGTAGGTGACAGGTTATGGGGATGTGTAGGTGACACGTAGGGGGATGTGGGAGACTTGATGGGGGGAGTGTATGACAATGTTATGGGGATGTGTATATTTTTTTTTATCTTTTGGTGACAATGTTATGGGGGATGTGTAGGTGGACACTGTATGGGGGGATGTGTAGATGACACTGTCATGGGGGGATGTGTAGGTGACACTGTTATGGGGGGATTGAGGTGACACGTTATGGGGGGGATGTGGCAGAATGACATGGTAGGGGGATGTGTAGGTGACACGTTATGGGGGATGTGTAGGGGGATGAACATGTTATGGGGGGATGTGTAGATGACACTGTTATGGGGGGGATGTGTAGGTGACACTGTTATGGGGGATGTGTAGAGACACTGTTATGGGGGGGGGATGTGTAGATGTTATGGGGGGATGTGTAGATGACACTGTTAGGGGGGATGTGTAGGTATTACTGTTATGGGGGGATGTGTAGATGACACTGTTATGGGGGGATGTGTAGGTTACACTGTTATGGGGGGGATGTGTAGAGGACACTGTTATGGGGGGATGTGTAGGTGACACTGTTATGGGGGGACTGTGTAGATGACACTGTTATGGGGGGATGTGTAGGTGGACCACTGTTTGGGGGGATGTGTAGTGCCACTGTATGGGGGATGTGAGGTGGACATGTTATGGGGGGATAGTAGGATGACACTGTTATGGGGAGGATGTGTAGGTGACACTGTTATGGGGGATGTGTAGATGACACTGTTATGGGGGGAGGGATGTGTAGGTGACACTGTTAGGGGGGATGTGTAGGTGACACTGTTATGGGGGTGTCCCATGTGTAGATTGACATGTTATGGGGGGATGTGTAGGATGACAATGTTATGGGGGATGTGTAGATGACATGTGTATGGGGGGATGTGTAGTGAACACGGTTATGGGGGATGTGCAGATGACACTGTTATGGGGGATGTGCAGATGACCACTGTTATGGGGGGATGTGGATGTTGATGCACTGTTATGGGGGGGTGTAGGTGACACTGTTATGGGGGATGGGTAGGTGACACTGTTATGGGGGATGTGTAGATGACGCTTGTGGTATGGGGATGTGTAGATGACCACTGTTATGGGGGGATGTGTAGGATGACTGTTAGGGGGAGTGTGATGACACTGTTATGGGGGGATGTGTAGGGACACTGTTATGGGGGGGGGTTATGTGTAGATGACAACTGTTATGGGGGGATGTGTAGGTGACACTTGTTATGGGGGATGTGTAGATGACCACTGTTATGGGGGGGATGTGGTAGGGCCATGTATGGGGGATGTGTAGGTGACACTGTTATGGGGATGTGTGTAGGTGACACGTTATGGGGGGGGGATGTGTGTAGGTATTAGTTAGGGGGGATGTGTAGATGACACTGTTATGGGGGATGTGAGGTGGACACTGTTATGGGGGGATGGTAGATGACACTTGTTATGGGGGGATGTGTAGATGACACGTTATGGGGGAGGTGTAGGTGACATGTTTGGGGATGTGTAGGTGACACTGTTATGGGATGTGTGTAGGTGACACTGTTATGGGGGATGTGTAGGTGACACTGTTAGGGGGGATGTGTAGGGGACAATGTTATGGGGGATGTGTAGGTGACACTGTTATGGGGGATGTGTAGATGACACTGTTATGGGGGGATTGTGTAGAGATGACATGTTATGGGGGTGGTAGGTGACACTGTTATGGGGGACTGTGAGGGATGACACTGTTATGGGGGGATGTGTGGTGACACTGTTATGGGGGGATGGTGTAGGTGAACATGTTAGGAGGGATGTGTAGATGGCACTGTTAGGGGGATGTGTACAGGTGACACGTTATGGGGGGATGTGTAGGATTGACATGTATGGGGGATGTGTAGGTGACACTGTTTATGGGGGGATGATGTAGGTGACACTGTTAGGGGGGATGTGTAGGTGACACTGTTATGGGGGGAATGTGTAGGTGACACTGTTATGGGGGGAGTGTAGTATTGGGGTTGTGAACTGTTATGGGGGGGATGTGTAGGTGACCAATGTTCTGGGGGGATGTGAGGAGACACTGTATGGGGAGTGTAGGTGACACTGTTATGGGGGGGTATGTGTAGTAGGACACTGTTATGGGGGAGGAGGATGTGACTGAGGGGACATGTATGGGGGGATTGTAGGTGACACTGTTATGGGAGGATGTGAGATGACGTTATGGGGGATGTGTAGTGACAATGTTATGGGGATGTGTAGGTGACACTGTGTATGGGGGGGATGTTGTGATGACGTGTATGGGGGGATGTTGTAGATGACAATGTTATGGGGGATGTGTAGGTGACATTGTTATGGGGGATGTGTAGGTGACACTGTTATGGGGGATGTGTAGGTGACACTGTTATGGGGGGATGGTAGATGACACTGTTATGGGGGGGTGTGTAGGTGACATGTTATGGGGGATGTGTAGGTGACACTGTTATGGGGGATGTGTAGAGGACACTGGTATGGGGGGATGTGTAGATGACAATGTTATGGGGGGATGTGTAGGTGACACTGTTATGGGGGGATGTGAGGTGACACTGTTAGGGGGATGTGTAGGTGACACTGTTAGGGGGGGGTGTGTGTGGGTGACACTGTTATGGGGGGATGTGTAGATGACACTGTTATGGGGGATGTGTAGGTGACACTGTTAGGGGGGATGTGTGAGAGGTGACAGTGTTTGGGGGATGTGTAGAGGTGACACTGTTATGGGGGATGTGGTGTAGGGTGCAGTCACTGTGTACATACATGACATTACTTATCCTGTACTGATCTTGAGTTACATTTTATATTATCATCCATCTTCTTGGTTGTAGTCCCACCACAATGATACACTGTCTAGTTCATGTCATTCTTCATGTCAGTGTTGCCCGGTCAGCTGTATCGTTCCCAGTGAATTGTAGTCCAGTGTAACTGCTCCTATAGGCAGGCAGCAGGTGTGCGGCGGAGCTCCTGTCATGTCTATGAGGCAGTCACATGGAACGCCTGAGTGTTCGGTTACCACAAGAAGATATTGTGTGTCTGACAATTGGATTGGGGCTGGTGGGAAGGGAAATATGGACCAGGGCACTGAGAGGTCTGTGACCTGCAGCGTGCCCCTCAAAGTGGGCAGAAAATGGGCCATTTAAGGCTGGGGTTCCATTGGGCGGATGTGCGGCGGGATCGCCCATTTAATCTTCACCGTATAATGAAAACCTCTAGCTCTATGTATGAGTTCATTAATGGCTCCTTAGATCTCTGCTTGCTGAGTGTCATTCAATGGCTTCTACTGTAAATGATGTAGCTGTTTGTGCATCACATGACCTGAATTGGTCATACATGATGGTTGTCATAACTAACAGCAAGCAGAGATCTTGAAAATGATGTATTTCCTACAAAATTACATTTTTGTACTACAAAATGTTATTCTTTGTGACAAAATTCCTTGCTGTGTAACAAAATTGGATGCGGCAAAAAAAAAATCTTATTCTAGGTGACAATTCTATTTCCGTAGCACAATATAACTCGGTGCATGACAAATTATTCACAATATTTTTTTTTGTGACAGTAACACTCTGTAATGATACAAGTGCAATTCGCTAAGGCTAAGGGCTCATTCACATGGCCGTCTGCGGGGACGTACATGCGGCCGCATGTACGTCCCCATAGACGGCAATAGCGGCCGATCCGGGCCGCACACCGCAAAAAGATATTTATTAAAGATATTCTCTATGGAGGGAGGAGGGGTTACCACCTCCTCCTCCTCTCCAGCACACGGCGGTACCCTAAATGTGTAGTTATAACTGTGTATGTTAGTAGCAGCAGGACTGTGAAAAATGAATTTGCATTCTAGAATTGTAGCTTCTCCCAATTGTCCTCACACTGTTCTACTGAACAGTTTCTCCTCCGTGTTTGATATTATCCTTGGAGATCTGTTGTTGGTAGCAGCAGGGCAGTGAAATATGGATTCATATTCCAGGATTGTAGATGGACTTGGAACACTGAGGGTGTGCCCTTACACTGTTGTGCTCTTATCTCTACGCATTATGCTGCACTACATCAGGATTCTTGATCATTTCTATAGCTGTGGAGCAGTTCAAAGCACAGAGTAAAGAGCACAGCTGTGTGAGAAGCTACAATCCTGGAATATAAATCCATATTTCACAGTCCTGCTGCCACTAACAACATGCACAAGGGTAAGATTACACATTTCTCAAGGGGAAAATACCTCACTGGCTGTAGAGAGCACAGAGTATAGCAGTGTAATGACATGCCCAGTGAAACTATAATCTTGGTGTGTGTATATATAAACTCGGTTTACAGTCCTGCTGCTACTAACAACATACAAAAATTAATGTTTTTAAAGGCATTTTACAAGGGAACAGGCGTTAGTGTTTATTTATCTGTTGTGCTTTTACAATGTTTCATTTCCCTGTGTTCTTAACATTGCCTAATGACAATACTGGCATTAACCAGTCCCTACCGGCCCGGGTACATGCTACAATGTTGCAATAAAGACGAGTTTACACAAGACAAGCCCAGTGTAGGGGAGATAAACTTGTTACAGCTCCCATAATCCTGTCTAATCCTGGATATCAGTGCCCTGGATACACATGGAAGCACAGCCTTCCTTGGTGGACTCTAGGGAATTTGCTGAGGGTTGTAGTTAAATGGAAAATCAAAATGGTCTGTAATACTGACAGATCCTTGGCCTGACGGGTGAATGACAATCCTATAGGAACCATTGTCTAACTTTGGCTACCTAGTAACTTCTTCTCATGCCTCCAGTTGGAGAGGGGCCATGTTGCCTCTCTTGACCCTCCCCCCCCCCCCCCCCCCCCCCCCCCAAAGTTCCTTCCGCTTTTCGCCTTGTATACTAATCCCGGTCTTATTTGTGACCCTTCTCCTTTGTCCTCTTAACAAGTCGCCGGTTTCTTTCTTACTTCTCTTCCCCTTCTTTAAAAATTTTTTGTATTCGCTTCCAGTGTCGCCCAGCAACCCCATGTCCGGCCATGGTCGTATCCGTTACTGCAGTGATTTCTGATTCTTGTCCTCCATGATCAGCAGATTTCTATGCATCCATTAAAAATCTTCCTTTTCTTAAAGGGATTGTCAGTCACAGTGATTATTATTTAATGTATTCATAAGCTTGAATGGGTAGGCGCTGCAATACCATACATGGCCCCTAGAGGTACCATTGTGAAAATATCCACTTGTTTCTTAGTATCCCTTTAAAGGAACTCTACATCTTTCGCTGGCATATTAACACATGCATGTGTCCAAATGCAAGTCCATGCGTTGTGACATCATTGTGTATTATCCTGCACTGTGGCGCTGCGTTGTGACATCATTGTGTATTATCCTGCACTGTGGCGCTGCGCCGTGCATTGCCCCTTCCCCCTGCACTGTGGCGCTGCGCCGTGCATTGCCCCTTCCCCCTGCACTGTGGCGCTGCGCCGTGCATTGCCCCTTCCCCCTGCACTGTGGCGCTGCGCCGTGCATTGCCCCTTCCCCCTGCACTGTGGCGCTGCGCGTGCATTGCCCCTTCCCCCTGCCACTGTGGCGTGCGCGCTGCCTGCCCTTCCCGCAGTGGCTGCCCGGGATCTTCCCCTGCACTGTGGGCGCTGCGCCGTGCATTGCCCCTTCCCCCTGCACTGTGGCGCTGCGCCGTGCATTGCCCCCTCCCCTTCCCCCTGCACTGTGGCGTCGTCATCATTGTTTAATTTTTTTTATTTTTTTTTTATGTGACTGCATTTGTTGATGTTCCACATGATGACCTCACTATAGCGCACTCTGCACCCTGCATACCCCCACACTACACCATCGTCATCTGTCTCTCCAGTTACATGTTTGCACCTCTGACTCCTCCACATTTGGAATGGTGCAGCTATTGCTCTCTGGATGGCTGCCATCGACTGATCCCTTTTATTTAAGATAACCCCGCACACAATGAGCCGATGAGCCTGTATCTGTCTGAACTGCCCCTGACCTGCGATAGAATCTGCTGTAACGCGCTCGGCTCTGCTTCATTAGTTGCTTGCACAAGTTTCTGCTGGGTCATATCTTGATTTTCAGCCAAGAACAGGAGTATAAAGGCGCTAACCGTTCCCAAGCCTTGAGGAAGACGGTGAAATCTCACTATTACCTCATTCTAGCCGCTAATTGCTATGTAAATTACCTCCTTCATGGCAGCGCTGCCCCCTGATGGCAGGGGCCTATATCAGCAGGATAATGCCCTGGCCACCCAGGACTGTTCTGAGGGACGGGACAATTGGGTCAAGATGGTGGCTTGGCTCTGGATTCTCAGATCCCAGTCCAAACTAAGCCAGAGACTTGGAGGCCGCATCTTACAACCTACACAAGTTGTAGGATCTGCTGTTGACATCTTGGTGCCAGATTCCTTAACTTAACTTTACAGAAGGATTTGAGATTCTTAAAGGCAGGACAGTACAGTGATCTTTGCAGAGGAGGGGGTTTGTTACAACGTGTTCCTCTACTACAAAGTTGCTTTGTATATGATGTGTAGCTAAAACTTGAGTTTACCTGGAGTGATAAAAACCTACAAAAATACAAAATAAATTGAAATTATGACCAAAATTTCACCCCCTGTTCTGTCACTGATGTCATATTGGGTCCGCCATCTTGTATGGTGAAGTTTTTTGAGACGTAGTGTTTTTTTCACAGGGCGTCCTGTTTTCTTCAAAAACTAGTTTTCCAGATTTACCATCTCCAGAAACAAAACAAACTGGTTCTATGAGGGGTAATAAAGGGGCGCGGACGCGGAGTGGTCTGTGGGAGACGGGAGGGTCTGGGTGTGAAGAGGTTGGAAGCTTTTATCTCTCTTAATAAAACTGTAGGTGTGTTGTTGCTGCAGACATTTTGTTCTGGTCGTTTTCAAACAGCCAGGAAGCCATATTGTAACCATGACAACCATGTAGGACTTAGGCTTGAGGCCTACACAAACCTGAGCTAAAGCAGCCATAATATTACTGTATGTGGGAGGATGATGATGATATAGTGCAATCAACTTTTAAAGGGACCCAAGTTCTGGAGCTATCGAGGGTGTTATGATGGGTGTTGTAGTCCATGATAGATAGCCGAGTCGCAGACTGTATCTCCTACTAAAGAATTGGATACAGTATCATATATGAGAGACTTGGAGCACATACTACCAGACAGGATTGGATACATAGTGCATACGGCTGGCAATGTATGTTATGAATGTGGCTTAGATTCACTCTATGTAAATTGGTAACTGTAACTACAGCATATTTCGGAATATCAGGCGCACCATCAATAAATGCCTGCTGAAACGTCAAGGTCAGTGGTGGCGAACCTATGGCACGGGTGCCAGAGGTGGCACTCTGAGCCCTCTCTTTGGGCACCCAGGCCATCACCCAGCACAAAGGTCACCATTCAGGACTCAAGACCTGAATCAAGGAGGTGTGGACAGAGCTTGATTATCATTGTAGCCCCTTTTCCGGACCTGTGATTCATCCTGTTAAGGGGACTTTAGAGGGAAACTTCAATAATAATCTGAATTTCTCCTTCTTTCTCCTGTTTTGGTGTTCTCGGGGCGCCAATATGTTGGAAACCTGTTACTTTAAATTGGCATTTGGCCCTCTGTGAGAAATATGTGGCTTTTGCTTGTAGTTTCGCCATGCAGTCCCTAAAAGGTTCGCCATCACTGGTCTAGGTTCATATATAAGGCACACCTGATTATGAGGATGAATGACCAGCAGGGGGCAGACCTGTGCACAGTACAAGGCAGCTGTTGTCTGTAAGTACGGTTCATATATAAGGCACACTGGACTATAAGGCGCACCTTTGATTTCTGAGAAAATCAAAGGATTTTTTGTGCACCTTTTTATAGTCCGAAAAATATGGTAGTTTAAGTCCCTTAGATGTAGCTTGGTGTTTGGCTGTCGTCCTCCTATAACAAGACATGTATATTTACTCTCATCTTTGTTCCCAGCTGGCTGCAATCATCTGATTTGAAGATGCAGGACCTCTGTGTGACTTTGTTTCTGATGCTGGCATGTAAGTAGGAAACTCTCGAAGAGACGGCCGAGCAGCGATCCCATAACCATAATCTGACCATTGGCCAAATACCGTCCATCATTCACATTACTCTTCTTAAAGGGGAACTGCAGACCTTACACAGTGGTTTCCCATGATGCATCACTTTATTTTGTAATTTATGGGAGGAGTTAAGTTACCTGAAACGGCACACGTGACCACTGGTTAAGGTTATATCCACTAAGTGTCATCAACCACTCTCTTTAAGCGTTTGTCCAACAAATTTAAAAACTGAGCCAGAATCCTGATTCCCGTCCATTTTATATTCGTAAGTGATTCAATAATGGTCATTTGGAAGATACTTTACACTTGATTGTTTTGTTTTAACCCCTTTTAAATTAGTTGGACAACCCCCTTTAAGAGGGAGGAGTCTAAAACTTAGTTGCTAAATGGCGGGAATGGCTACAAAGTAGAAACTACCTTGAATATAACGAGCACAAATTCCTTATAAATGCAGGCTCCAAGAGGGACCACCCACCTCCACCTTCAGTCATCATTTGTATAATCTACAGAAAAAAAAATTCCCTTTTTGTGACATTATCTCTAAAACCCCCAGCCATAAAGTCACAGGTGATCGGATCTTGTCTGACTGGATTCCATGTTGATCGGTAACATTGTGTTTGTCATCTCTTCTCTTTCAGCTGTGCCTGTCCTCCATGCCTCCCGAGGAGCAGCACCAGGTGAGTGTCTCCAAAGTCATCACACCTCAAAAAATATTCCAAAATTGATGTAATACTTTTGTATAAAAGCAAGACCCTTTCAAAAACAAAAAGGGGGTCTTTTGACCACCATCCATCATTGCCTAATCATAGGATCAATGGGGAAGCTATTACTGTGATCCTATCCAATTTCCAGAACCTCAAATCCAGCCCCTCATTACCCTTCATTTGCAGCCACAAGATCCTGGCTAGGAGAAATTTAGATGGAGCAATAATAAAGTGCGCCCCCTGCTGCGTCATTCCAAGTCTATGGTGCCCCCTACAATCTTGTATTTCTAAACCTTTTCTATGGTCAGGTTATAATGCTGTCAGTCTGAATTTCTATTTAAGAACTTTTTGAAAGTTCTCTTCCAGGGTCTGATGTTTTTGGGCTCACTAAGGGCAAGTCTTGAAGGCGGGGGGCACCATTTATCAATTTAAAACTTTTGTGTGTTACTGTGGTAGAAAGTAATCCGGTTCTAAACTGATATGAAGTTGATTTCTGACCATCTTTGGAACCCTGTTATGGTAAGAACTCGGACCCACCAAATTTTCTAGTAGTATTTTGGGCCAGTCTGATCCTGATTCATCTTATGGGCAGAAGGTCCACCAGTAAATTGTAATCAATAAAGAGGCAAGGAGCCCATGGTGCAGAATCTGCATTGGGCCAAATAGTTTTAAATTACAATTTACTGGGAGTAATAGTCTGCATCTCTAACCAATATAAACAGTACAGGGTTAAGTAATAATCTACACTGCTTTCACTATAGACTCCTCCGGGGGTGCACATTCACTTGTCTAGTTGACCTTGTGCAGTCAGCTTAAGACCCGCCCATGAGGATCCTCCTGTAATATAAGAAGTCCATTTAATCCTTAATACAATGTAATCATTTACAGACCGAACGGACCTGTGTGGTCCAATGTATCAGTATGTCAACCTTTTTTATTGATGTGCGATTAACTTATAATTTTTTTTCCTTTTTGTGTCAATTATAGAGAGAAACCCTTTCACCTATGGTGAGTATTTTATTTCTCACCTTACGTATATAAATATGACCCCTCATCCCCCAGCTCTGCTGTTCACTTGTGGTTTGGCCATATAATCATTGTCCTTTCCCTGTTCGTAGATTATGAGTCTCTGAAGATCGCTGGACTCATTGTGGCTGGAGTGCTGTGTGCTATGGGGATCATCATTTTGATAAGTGAGTTTTATAACATCAATTCTCTTAATGGCCACTGTGTTTCATTAGTGAAAATAAAGGGGCTGCACACAAGTCTGGTATTCACTTTCTGCAACAGAACCATATCTGTGAATTGCAACGTAAGCCCACTTGCTGCTATCTAATCGAGTATAATAATATACAGGGCTTGGTCCTGGTCCTCGGGCTCAGACAGGGATAAGCTGACCCCAACGTAGACTTGTATTAAGACAAGTGATTAAAATAAAGCAGAGCTTTAGATACACCATGAATGTCAGAACCTCATATTTTAGATAACGGAGAAGCTCCTTGCTGTGCTTTCTTGTCTTGACTTCCTCCTGGAGACCATGGGTCCTCATACCAAGTCCAGCAGGTGGCGGTGCAGATGGTTCCTTACTATTACAGTGTAAACAATGGTGGCCGGTGATCACTGCTGGGGACTTGTTATGAGTGTAAACACGAGCGCTCTCCTCCTACTGACCGCTGCTCCTCATCTCCATCATATGTTCCTAATTTTGGCCTTCAGTCTTGGGTTACTTGTACAGATACTTATCAACTTAACTCTTCTTTTCATTTAAGGTGGAAAATGCCGATGTAAATTCAACCAGAAGAAAGAGTAAGTTGACTTCTCTCATGGTGGGGTTGGACTTACCGGTTGGGGGGTAGTATGGGTAAATGAGACGTGTTGGGGCATTTCGGCATTGAATTATGTTATTATATTCATCTACAAAGCCAACTAAGGCTTCATATGGCGTTTCCACCAGTTAAACTTGGTAATTTGAATAGTGACTACGTGTACATTGAGGGTAAATCTTAACGTGATGGGACATGGAGACTTCTAGAGAGTCATTAGGTGGGACTTGGAGTGATGTCATTGCCCTCCAGGATAACACGACAGAATCTGAATTGGCAACTGAATCGGCAATGTCCATTGCGAGAAATGATAGGGAATTACCTGGCCATTGGTGAACCAACATGACTCTATCTTAAACATATCACCATAGAGTAACCCCAAAAAGCCATCATGGTTTGGTTTGACATTGCTCGTAATTCTCATATTGAATACAGAAGAATCTACCCAAAAAGGAGGTTTTAGCCTAGACCCTCCGCAGGGGGCCTCTTCTGCTTTTGTTGGATGTTCTTCATGAATTGTTTGGATTTTGTCTTCTCTTATTTTAGCCAATTTTTATTTTCTTTTTTCAGACACCGGAACAGGGCCCAAGAACAACAGCTTATTACTCCAGGTAATTAGTCCTACCACATATTTTATGGGAGGGGTGGAGAAATTGGGTTTACTGAAGATCTTCTATGTATAGATGTAACCCCCTGAAAAAAATGGCATAATGCATACAGTATATTACGGATGAAGGTGTTATGTCTTTATGACGCAGAGTTACAAACCCCCTGCACAGATATCCAGATTAGGAAATTCCTTCACAAATACACCTATAGGTATACATTTGATGGGGTTAGGGGTCACCAATGTCTATATTTCACTTGCCTATCTTTGGTTATCCCATCAAGTGACCTGCATTCGGGAATAGAGGGAACCCTACCAATTGGAAATTATCCTTTGTTAATCTGCCTACATCCATCACTAAGGAAGTTCACTGCATTCTGTAAAATCACTATCATCAGTTTAAGCTCAGCTCCCTCTAGTGGTGGCTGCTGGTAGCAGAATCGGTAAGAAGATTGACGTATTACCCGTTACATCAATCTAGTCTTAACTGACATTAGATGAGCCTCAATTTTTAATTGTTACAAGAGCTATCCTGATACCATATGTATACCAGAACTCAATTCGGTGTTAAAATCAAATTTTTGGCTAAAGTATACAGCCTTCTGGCATAAATGATAATAAATGTGTCATGTTGTAATCACCGTGCCCACATTCTATCCCAAACTAACAAAAGAAAGGGAAAAGGTGTGGTGCAATTATAATGTAAAGACTTTAATAGGTTCTCTTTAAAACATAAAGGAGGAATCAATCCGTTAAATTTACCCCCTTTAACCAAACCTACCTTTAAACTTCTACTTTACAGCAGCAAAACTATCCCTATATTGTTCCTCCCCATGCCTGTAAAGTTCAGTCCATTCGTAAAGTGAGATTTTCCCATCTATGCAAATTCATGTTCTTCCAGCGTAGCCACACCTCTAGCTTCCTGAGTGACAAGGGGCGTGCTTTCTCTTCAGCTGAGTCGGCTACTCGGCTCAGCTACCTCATTCCTGCCTCCCGAGGGAGTTATGTGACTCGGTGAAGAGAATTTTTGAGGGAGGGGTTAAATAAGGAAGGTGTTTTTTCTCCAGCAAGTCATTGATGGGGTAATTTGCATAGATGATAATTAAACTTTATCAAAGGACTGTGGAACTCTACAGGCATGGGAAGGAACAATATAGGGATAATTTTACTGCTGTATAATACAGTTTTCAAAGTTATGTTTAGTTGGTGTAGGTAAGTTTATCTCACAGGTTGCCTTTAAATCTGCCTATGGAATGGGTTTTGATCTCTGTATCATTAAATTGGAGATATTTCCTCATAGTGATTAAGTGGGCAGTCCCAGGATTGACCCCTCCACTGAAGCAAACGGGGTTGAACTTTATTTCATGGTTCACAGATTTTGAGCATTGATGCTTTACAGATATTGACCACAACTCTTTTTGGGGAAAGCCTGAATCTAGTGTCTATGCAAGATTTGCCTTTATACTGTAATGTTGCTTTTATCTTCACTATTATCTCACCATTGTCTGTTTCTAGGGAGCGCCAGTCGTTGCTGAACCCCCCCCCCCCCCCCCCATCTTCCTCCATCATGGAATAACTCCAAGCCGTAACTTCCTGTCTGCATCTCACCGGCCGCCCATGACCTTTTATCATTTTTTTTTGTTATATAAACTGGTTTCTTTTTGTAATATGTTTGGCTGCTAATCTAAATAAAGAGGTTTTGTTTCCCTATAGTTTGTTCCCTACAGTTTGTTGCTGTTTTTCACGTAGTTGCATATATTTGGAAGAAGGGGGAATCATGTTATTTTTAAAGGGACAGTAAGATGTTATATTAATACAAGTTTTTATCTCTAAAATCAGACTCTGTACCTCTGAAATCTCAGATTCAATTTCAGTGTCTACATTAGGCAGGCACCAAAAAGTGTGTGTGTATAATACAAATATATATAATTTATTAGTATTATTTAATAATTTATTCGTATTATTTATTTATTATTTATTAATTTATTTAAATTTTATTGACATTTTATGTTATTTGTGTGTGCTTGCGCTGTATTAAGAGCAGCCAAATTTGATGTGTTGGCTGCAGGAAATAAGAGCAAGTGTAAAGATGTAAGAGAATATGACAAGGGTCAAATTGTGATAGTGGTAGAGGTTCTCCGAAAAGTGTTTTAATAGGTTCCAAAAGTGTTCCACAGACCAGATAAGAGTCACGGGCAGGCATGGAGTGTTATATGTGGGGGATGGAGATTAGCTTGATGTCAGATCACACAGGACATGGCACCTCCCTGGGGTTCTGTAACCACTTGCTGACTCCTTTCCAATGCAAAGAGTTTGAAACCTCATATGGTCAGAATTCTCCATTTTCATGCTGAGCCTCTGCCTGTACAGGATCCTCACCCTCCCGCTGCTTTCTAATAGAAACTTCATGAAAGTGCTATTCCAGGCTGGACCAGAGTGTCCGGGGTAGGGGTGGCTTTTTATTATTATTGTAAACCTACCCCCACGACCGACTGGGTTTTCCGCTTCCCTACCTCCCAGCCATCTACCACCCAGGGATGGGAAGAGATCAGAGATAAGTTTGTGTTTGGCCGGATAGTCTGCATGTTCCCAATACCGTGGTCAAATTTTTATGACTGTCCCTTTGTTTATTTTACCTTTTTGATCATTCTCATCTCTGTCCCTCCTAATTTCCCCCTTCCCAATCTAATCCCAGAGGTACATTAGAACCATATAGATCAATGTATACTCCTGAGGGTGGGTCCATAGATTGTTCTGCTAAAGAGAAATCCACATTGATCCTGATTTTCTGCAATGTAACTCTTTTGTGTGTAGAAACGTGGTTAAACCGGTTCCGGCTCTTAAAATGTTGCCAATCCACATAATAATGTATCACTGGCTGTACAATGGTCGCATTGTCCTGATACATTGTATCTGTGTGAACCATCTCGGCCCCTCCATCTAATTTGTAATGGAAGTTGTAGGATTTCTGTCTATGAAAGCTAGATGGTAATATCCCAGTATAAATGTAAGGAATCTGCACACTTCCCATATTTACTCCATGCATTGAATGCTCATATTATGGTGTTGACATCAAGAGTTTTATGTGGCCCTATAACTGCCCATTTTCTGCCCCCCTTCTCCTGTACACATTAGTTTTAACATCTTGCACCATATCACATACATAACTATAATTATACATTTACTATCCATATCTTAAGGTTGTATCCAAGAAATAAAATACAATACTAGCATCAATAACTGATGGTCTCCCTTCCTTGTGCCATTACTTTGTATGCATAAGACACGTCCCTCAGCGAAAAGTGAGTGAATGATGAAACATATGAGAGACACTAGGTAAGTCAGTACTGATCAGACATGGGCAGAAGTTGTGACTTCTGGCTGAAGAATTTCATGCAAGGTGTCTTCAGCTCCTTGTAACACATCTCCACACTGCAACCCTAAATGTTACATTTATAAATGTCTGTGTATATCGCAATGCAACTGACCACACTGTGCCCCCCACATATATCATATATACCCCTCACACTACAACTATCCACACTGTGCCCCCACATATATCATATATACCCCTCACACCACAACTGACCACACTGTGCCCCCACATATATCATATATACCCCTCACACCACAACTGACCAGGGTCAGTTAGTATGGTGAGGGGATTATATGATATATGTGGGGGCACAGTGGTAGGTTGTGTGTTGTGAGGGGTATATATGATATATGTGGGGCAACATGGGGTCAGTTGTAGTCTGTGAGGGATAATATGAAATGTGGGGGCACGTGTGTCGTTGTGGATTGTGAGGACAATTGTATATGTGGGGACAGTGTCAGGACCTGGTTGTGCTGACATTTGGGGTACAGGACCTGGATGTCCTAACATTTGGGGTACAGGACCTGACCTGAATGACACTTGGGGGGGTACAAGACCTTGATGTGCTGGCACTTGGGGGGGGGGGGGGGGGACATGACAAGACACTGAAACTTGTGGTTCTTCAAATACAGGTCTCCCACCCCTCCATTGCCCCCTACATAGGTGAAATGTAGAACCCTTATTCAGACTGTATGTGAGAGGACAATGCTGCCTCTAGTGGCAGAAAACATGAAGTGTAGCCAATGACTCAGGTGTCAGGTATTCCTCAGTTATTTAGGTGCCTCTGTCCTCGGAAAGTCCTTGACATTTCATCTTGTTTTTACAGTACGGTGCAAAACAGCAACTTTTTGCCCAGCTTTACCTCACATTCCTGCAGAAGTCACCTCTAAGATATCAATCTTCAGCAATTTTAGTCCTTTCTCAGAAATACTGGTCTCACAACTTTCTGTTACGGGGAAGAAGATGTCCAGTGTCTGTATATCCCAGCTCCTCTCTCTCTCTTTTTCACCCAGAACTTAAAGGGGTTTCATAGATTTTGGATATAAAAGGGGCTGTTCAATGTTTTTATGACTCCATCAACCTGAAAGTGATAATGCAATACCATGCACCACCACTAGTATGTTATAAGAAGAGAGCCCATTGATATGATTCGGAGGGCCCATCCTATGGACATCAGTATCAGTAGCAATAATCCAAAAATCCTCTTTACCAAAATGAACACCCTCCAATCGACTGACATATTTTGGCTGCCCTTAGCCACCACTAGGGGGCAGTATGTAAAGAACATCCGATAGGAGTAGAATAGTCGTAACTTCTGGACCCCGATCCAAAATCTGTGCCAGGTGCTGCCATATTGGATGGAGAGAACGTTTTTTAATGGGAAGGAGGTCATGTAGCATCAAGGGAAGAGCAAAATTGTCTATGGCTGCAATCAGATCTGCAATCTGTGGTTTGAAAGTTATGACAACAACCGGGAACGTTCCCTGTGATGCACAGCTATGTGACGTGTTGTCCCCAGTCCTGGACACAGAGATGAAAGCACTTGATCCAATCATTATTACCCTTCCAACAAATCTATGGAGAATCTCTTTGTTGATCGCTTTTGAACCACAAGAGATATTGCAGATCTGATCTTGTTTGATAGGTTACACGACCACCGTTACACGACCACCTTCCCATTGGAAGCCATAAAGATGGCGACCAAAAAGATTGCCTCCTCACCTGTTACTTCCTGGGGCTTCAGATCTGTCATTTAGTTCCTGAAATAAAACTTTTGGCTCACGCAGTAGATATGACCTTTCTGAACAAGGCCTTAATCTGTATATAGGCTGCCCCCTAGTGGTAGGAGCAGGTAACTATTTTTTGGTATTTTGTATTAGGTGAAAGGGAGGTTGGATATTAGGAAAACATGGCAGCTCTCCGTAGTTTCTGTCTGGGATTGTAGCTGAGCTTTATTGAAGTCATGTGCTGCAATACCACATACAACCTGTAGATGATGAGGCACTGTTTGTGGAATAAAGCAGCCATGTTTTTCATAAGAAAAGATTGTGGTAAGGAGACACTATCGGAGGTATTGATGCCCATGTAATGTATGACATACACTAATCCCTGCCTTGTATTAGGGGGTCCGGGGCTGCCTGCTGCTCCTCGCTGCTCTTCTGTCTACAGGTAGGTGACTGCTGATACATTGTATACAATAGTTACTATTATACTATTATATCTCTATAGCACCATCTAGTGGTCATCTGAGAGACTCAGGATTTTGAGTTAGTTGTGGTATCATTATGGAGGCTAATCTGTCTCATTACCTCCCCCTGCAGGACGTGCAGAGCAGCGCGATCGCTTCCACTATGGTGAGTTATTTTACTATTCTAAATGATAACAACTACTGAATTATCACCACAGCTCGTGCAGAGGCCGGGGCCGAGATGTAGGGGGCAGCTTTGTAGGCTGAACGTGTCATGACCAGGAGGGTGCAGTTCTTTCCCTAAGGGCCTGTTCACATTACGTTGGAGCTTTCCTGACTGTTACAGCTCCGGCGACTACTGAAGTCAATATGTAGTCAGAGCTCCGCCCCCCATCAATTGCATTATGGGAATAGTAATATTTGTTAGGGTCTTGATATGAACAGGTTCTCCCTCTCTCTTCAGATTACTGGACGCTCAGGATGGGAGGTCTGACCTTCGCCGGGATCATGTTGACCATAGGGATTATTGTACTGCTGAGTAAGTAACATCAGATATTTGCTGGAGACATAATACATACATACACACACTACATACATACACACACATTACATACATACACATACATACACATAAACTACATACATAGTACATGCATGAATTCACAGTACACTGCTACATTACTTACATACTACATATACTGTATATACTACAGTATACACACATATCAGGGGCGTAACTAGGAGAGGCAGGGCCCCATAGCAGACTATAAAATATGCATATTACACTCATATATACATATATACATAAACATACAATTCTTTACTCATACACATCACATATACACACATACACATACAGTGCCATATACAGACGTACAGATACACACACATGTACATCACCTATATGTTATATACACATTATGCTGCACAATGTAATGGGCCCCCCCCTGACACTGTGGACCCCATAGCTATGGCTGTTACCAATGTAGTTACACCCCTGACAGATATATAGTTCATAGCTACATAAACTCACATTCACACTACCCACCTACCTTACATAGTACATACATTCCCACTACACTACACACCTGTGGTACATGCCACATACATATATATATATATATATATACTTCATACCTATATACATACATGCATACATTCACACTACATACATGTTGCACATACATTCAAATTACACAGCTACACACATACATTCACACTGCACACATGCATATATCTATAAATACTTTATACCTATATACACACCACACATTCACACTACATACATAGTAAACATAGATTCACACCATATACCTACACACATACATTCACACTACATACATGTTGCACATACATTCACACTACACAGCTACACACATACATTCATACTACATACATGTTGCACATACATTCACACTACACAGCTACACACATGCATTCACACTACATACATATTGCACATACATTCACACTACACAGCTACACACATGTATTCACACTACACACTTACACACATACATTCACACTACACAGCTACACACATGCATTCAAACTACACACTAACACACATACAACATACATATATCTATACTTTATACCTATATACATACATGCATATGTTCACACTACATACATATTACAAACATTCACACTACACACCTACATTCACACTACACACATACCACATATATCTATGTATACTTTATACCTATATACATACATGCATAAGTTCACACTACACACCTACACACATACCATCCATAAAGCTCTGTGTTCTGTTTGTTTTTCAGTGGATTTTAACTTGTTTCAGAAGATGAAAGAAAAATGTAAAGTAAGTGAACCCCTGCCTTCCTCACCAGGGACAATGGACTCCAACTAACTCCCTTTCAACTCCCCCCAACCTTTCTTTACTAGACCCTTTTCTAAGCTTGACTGACACAATAATTCTTGCAGCTTTGGATGTGACTGGAGTACAGGTGAGACATTCTCAGTTTCATTAGTGACTGAATCTTCTTCCCTCTCCGCAGGTGACGAGTGAGGCCTGATGACATGTTCAGTGTTAGATTCTTGTAGCGCACACGTCACATGTACCGGGGGCACTTACCTTGGCTGTTGGTATGGAAAAGATCATTACAGAACTATTCTCTGTGCTGGAGGCGTGAGAACTTTTGCACTGACTGGTACAATGTACAATTCATCAGTATGGAAACAGAGGACGTATTGATGAAACAATGTGCGCCTGTTGGAGTCGTCCTGGTACTTCCATGAGCATTTACCCAGCTTTCCCAGGATCCGGAATGGCTCAGTGATACCGGATTGTATGACTATGTATCAGTACTACTCAAGAATATGGATATGACAGACAGTAAAAGTGCATTACTTCTGCTATACAAAATAGAAAGTCATACAGTGCCACCTAATGGTTAGAAGTGGTACTGCTGAAATAAGAAGAAATAAAACTGCCATCTGGTGGTCACTCGCTATACTGTCGCTTTTCTGATTATACACGTCCGTGATTCCACTGTTTTCGTTCAACATAGTTGCTGCCCTCTAGTGGACGAATTGCTCTTACGGCTCCAGGTTTACGCCATTTTTATTTTCTGATTATGAGAGATTATCACATTTATAACATTTACATTGGAATAATTGGTTATTCGGGATGATAAGGTTTCATCTGTACTGATTTCAGTCCTCACTAAACTGTTTAAAGAAAACCTCCTGTCACTTTGTAATGTTGCACTCATGATGTTCCTCCTGGGCGGAGCTTAATTGTCACATGTCTATATACACGACCAATCAGTCGTAAGGAAATGAACTCAGGGGTGGAGCCTGTAACTGAGTTACTGATAATGAGTCAATAGGTGCCACCATGTAGGAACCATACTGTGACTATTCAAGGGGGTAACTCATATTTGCATAATGAGAGCTACAATTTCTTAACCAATTAGTGAAGCTCCAGGCCCCGTTACACAGGGACTGTAACCAGTGACATCACAGATCTCTAATCCCGCCTCTTAAATTGGGATCATTGTGCATTTTTTTACCTTTAGGACCAAAATACTTAAAAACTGATTTTCCACCAATCACCCCTTGAGAATTTTGGTCACACCCATGAGGAGCATCTCAATTTTCTTTGAGTCTTTCACTCCGCACCTAGCACGGTCCTTCTCCAAATACTCAAACACTACCAAGTCCCCTAAAAAAACTAGCTACACTTATTGACTGCTGTCTCTACACCTACCTTGTAGACACTCTATTCTGACTACCAGAGGCAATAACTTGAAGTTCCAGGTCCCCAATTCTAAATTTTTACCGGAGCCCCCACTTATTATGTACCATAATGTATATAATCTTCATTGGTGTTGGAGTATCCTAAGGGTCCTCTAGACCTCGGGTCTTCTAGTGACTACTCCCTTATTGCTGTGCCCCTGGCGAGTAGTGAGGGCTCATCTTTTGTAGTGTGGAGATCATATAGACTCAATTAGGTCTTCCATATCAATCAGTGGTGGTCCAGGGTTCCCTTACACATGGACCATAACCAGTGACATCATCAGTCTCTATCGCCCCCTCTTAAATAAGGGACTTGATGCAGTTTTGTTCAGTTTTAGCAGAAATAAAATATAAAAAAATTGGATTTTCCACCAATCACCACTTCAGGTCTTTGGCCATGCCCACGAGGAGCAGCTCTTACACCTTACCCAGCCTGGTCTTTCTCCACATACTCAAACACCACCGTGTCTCCTCCAAAACTGGCCACAAATATGAACTGCCGCCCCCGGACTTGGACCGTGGTGAAAGCCCGAGCCTCCAGGATTTTGAGTTCTTGCAATGGCACCAGAGGTCCTATAGGCCCTTCCTTATCATTGGTCTCCTCAATCTCCCAATGTTTCCATTTCTCCAACTGGTAGATCCAGGTATAGCCAAAGTCGTTTCCTAGAAGGGCATGCCATCTCTGGCCAAGCAACAGAGGCTGGAAGACATGAGACCCCCTGGACGGTAACTGTTGGAGTTGCCGAAACATGGAACCGTCCCATCGGACCAGGGATGAGTCTCCCATATAACGGACCAAGCAGGCGAAGATGCCGTCCTCAGCATCGGTGAAGTGCTTGACGGCATAGACATCCCAAGCTTCTGGGATATCGGTCAGACGTTCTAGATGTTTGTTCTCGAATCGATATACGAGAGGCCTTTGAGAGCCACTGCTCATGATGAGGTGCGGAGAACCGGAGAGAATGAGAGGCTCTGCATCCGTGTCACGGTACCATCGTGGTAGCTGCTGCTGGGGGTAGAAGCCACGACCGTCCCACCGATACAAAGTGCTGGCCCCAGACTTGGCGCTGTCTGCTATGATGAAGTAGTGCTCTCCTTCTGCTGAGGTGAAGCTTTCCAGGTCGTTGGGTTTCCGGATATCGGGGAAGTGCTGGAAGCGATGGAAGGCAGAGGGGCTCCCTGGTGACGGGTCCAGACGATAGACCGACGTGCCACCATAGAGCTGAGCCACCACAACGAAGAGCTGCTTCCCAATAACCAGGGGCAAGCAGGAGACCACCGAGATACCTGGGCAAAACATGACAACTTAAGATAATAACCTTGTAACATTGTCTCGTGGAGGTGGTATCTACTATGCAAATTTATGCAGAAAGTGGGTTTTGCTTTTTGGATAGGGGCGGGGTTTAACATTCTGGGCAGTATGGCGGTATCACAGTAAATTGGGTTGCTCTTTAAAAACAGCGCCACATCAGTTCAGAGGTGGTGTGTGGAATTGCGGATTAGCTTAAGGCACTTTAATGGCGCTAAACTGCAATACCCGACATAACCATGGATAGCTGCGGCGCTGTTTTTGTATCAATACAGCCATGATCCAACACAAGCTGGTGAAGGAAAGTGAAGCTTGAGGGACATCCATAGCACCATGACTCCAGATAAGAGCTGAATGGGAGTTGTAGTAACACAGCTCGGCCACTACATAGAAAATGGCGCTGTGATTCCAACACTGTGATTTCTGTGTTGATACCGGTACCTGAGACTGATCAGTGGGGTCCTCATTGTCACATCTGATACTGAAGACTTATCCTATGCATCAGTCATCGAAAAAGTGGAAACCCCCTTTAATAAAGGGTAACACTGTAACAAGCAATTCTGAACATTTTTCATCTCAATTTAAATTTTCAAAATCTGCTTGCTGTCAGTGAATAAATTCTTCCTATTACACCTACAAATCTTCATAATCTAATACAGCTGAGATTTGTTACAATTGTATCCAGCCTAGACAATCCTCCGGAGCTAAACAAACAAGCAGCTCCTGATGGTTCGTTACAGTGTATCAGCGCAGGTAAAATGTATCATTCTAGAGTCCAGTATGTCTGGCGCACACGAGGCTGGATGTGTCTAGATTGTAACTGTAACAAACCCTCAGCTGAATAAAAATACCAGATTATAATGGAATGTTCACATTCTATGGCAGCAAGCAGAGGAGGGGCAAGTAACCCCAACTTACCTTTAATGGTGTCATAGTATCTGAATTGATACGCCACGTGATCCCACTCCAGGAAGGTGCACCTGCCCTCAAACGGGTGAGTGATCACTACATACTGCTCCGAGTTGTACTCAAAAGCCTTGACCGACAAGGAGGGAAGTTTAAAGGTCCAGCGCTGCACAATATCTGCGGAGAGAGGGGCACGTTACTACCCCCCAATGGGTAGAGACACCCCCACCCATCTCACCAAATAGAAAGTCCTTAAGTGAGAAGGGCTCTGGGGGGCGTTACCATAGCCCCTTCGTGCTATGGGCTGTTACACTGTGCGAGAGCACTCCCCCTCTCCATCTGCATGATGTAATCTCATACAATGTGAAGGGGAAGCTACAGCACGGAGGGGCTCTGCTCATGCCCCCAAGATGCCTTGTGGCTCATTAGCATAATGTTAAAAGTCGATTTTAGAAGGAAGAAGGCCATGGATAAAAAAAAAATATAAGTAGCCCCCCTGATGTTAGATCAACTGGATTTCCTTACAGGAGTTTTGGAAAGTTGGGTGAGCATAACTCTCCATATTTTATATCTCTGTCCCACCTTATGAAAGTATAAAAATGGGGAAAACGCCCACTTATATGAAAATTGTGCAAGCCCCATCCACTTTGTGAGCTTTCTTGCAGTCATAATGGTCACATGGATCATCACCCAGCTTTCCCAGGGACAGATACGCCAAGTGATGTGACACCAGTGTAGGAGTGTTGCACTCACTGCTGCTCATGCAGTAGAAGTCGGTGTCGCTGAGCTCGTGTAGACCCTTCCCCTTGAATTTTGGGGGCTCCTCACAAGGTAGCGGGGGCCACAGCGCCACGTTCTTCCCTGCCCCATGAACCCACTGTACCAGCCACTTAATCTGACAGTCACAGTGCAGGGGATTCCCACGGAGATCTCTGCCGGAAAATAAAAGAAGGTTACGAGTCCAGAATATAAAATTTATTGGCGCTATAACCTCACAATGTTAAGATCTCTGCTTGCTGTCAATGAGTGAATACATTGTTTATACCTGTGAAACGATGACCTGTATAGATC
The DNA here is from genome assembly GCA_019512145.1 of Engystomops pustulosus. Taxonomy (NCBI): domain Eukaryota; kingdom Metazoa; phylum Chordata; class Amphibia; order Anura; family Leptodactylidae; genus Engystomops; species Engystomops pustulosus. The sequence goes on along the minus strand of CM033646.1, from coordinate 168,556,123 downwards.
CAATAACTCATTTCCATTTCCCCCTTATAATCCTGTCAAGGACTGCACTGAATATTGTTTGTATCCATATGGGGAAAATTTGTGAAGACTTTCACCATTACACAGATTCAGTCATTGGGTGCTATATTTTTGTTTTTTTTTTCCACTCCTTACTTCAACATCTCTACTTGCTGTCTTAGAATGAAGGAAATTAGAAATTAGACCTTAGTTTTCACAGCTGTAGGTTTGTGACAATTGTATTCAGTCTAACCACTTCTCTGCTAAACAGTGTGGACTTCAGACTGATACATTGTAACAAACATTCAGTGCAGAGGAAAGAATTGTTCTGCTGAGGATTATCTCAACAAGAAACATTGTAACAAAGCCCCAACCCTGTAAAAATCATAAAATCTACCCAGGAGTTAAGCATCTGAATGTAAACAAGTATGTTTCAATTCACTGACAGCAAGCGAAAGACCATACTAATCCTTCAGCTCTGGGCTCCCTGTATATCACGACAGTGGATTGCACCAGTCTGATACTGGGATAAGGGTCACACTAGGTAAGTCCTCCCCTCACATGTGCTTGATGGCTGTAAGTGTCCGGAACAATCCGCTGGGAAGAGATTCCAAGTGATTATTCGCCAGGCTCCTGCATGGGAAAAAAAAAAAAAAATTATCCATCAAACCATCATGTGACTCCATTTTCTGCAAAGGACTCTGTCTGAAGTATTGGAAACCTGTGTAATCATACATTTGTGCACGTTGTTAGTAGCAGCAGTGCTGTGAAATATACTTTACATTCCAGGATTAAAACTTCTCCATGTGTTCTCACACTGCTGCGCTCTGTTCTCTCTGCAGCAAGCGTTAGGTATTCTGTGTAATCATACAACTGTGTATGGTGTTAGAAGGAATAGAATGGTGAAATATGGATTTGTATTCCAAGATTGTAGAACTGGGGATGTGTCCTCACACTGCTGTGCTCTGTTCTCTCTGCAGCTAGCATTAGGTATTCTGTGTAATCCTACTACAGTGTATGGTGTAAGTAGCCACACAGCTGTAAAATATGGATTACACTGTTGTGCTCTGTTCTCTCTGCAGCCAGAGTTAGGCATTCTCTGTAAACATACTTCTGTGTATGGTGTTAGTAGCCACAGGACTGTGAAAATGGATTTATATTTCAAGATTGTACAACTAGGGGCATGTCCTCACACTGCTGTGCTCTATTCTCTTTGCAGCCAGCGTTAGGTATTTTGTATAACCATACTTTTGTGTATTGTGTTGGCAGCAGAACTGTGAAATATAATTAATATTTCAGGATTGAAGAGCTGGTGATGTCTCCTCACACAGCTGTGCTGAGTTCTCTCTGCAACCAGTGTTTGGTAATGTCCCTGGAGATCTGTGTACGGTAATCATACCTTTGTGTATGTTTGTAGTAGCAGCAGAACTGTGAAATATGGATTTACATTTCAGGACTGTAGCCTTTCCATGCGTCCTCACCCTTCTGTATTATGTGTTCTCTGAATCAAACCCCTACTGTCCCACCTTTAAGTGACTTCCATAGTATGTAACCAGAAATCTTTTACGGGTTTAACTCGTAGAAAGGGGGAGAGCAGAAAGGGGGAGCTGTGGAGCAGTTCAATGCAGAGAGCACAGCAGTGTGAGGACAAAAATTTTTCCACGTGAAGTTCCCACTTCACTCATCATCATTGTGAGTCTCAGAAAAAGCAAAGCCTATAACAGTGATGGCGAACCCAAGCCATGAGACAGAGTGCCCAAGCTACAACCAAAACCCACGTATATGTCGCAAAGTGCCAACATGACAATTTAAGCAGTAACTGATTGATTCTTGCTGTAGCACAGTTTTTAATCGTATTGGTGTCCTGAATTCACCAATATAATAGATGATGGAGAAATTTGGATTGTAGCTTCCCTCCAGGGTCCCCTGAAGAGGAAGAATCAGGGGACCCAGAGCAGGAGCTCCAACGACAATCCATCGCTATCCAGCCCTTCTGGCTCCTCCTGTAGTTCTGGCAGCCAAGGATGTTGCTTTAGAATAGCTCTGAGCTTGGCACGTCCTGGGCTGTATTGGACCACAAGAGAAAGCCTTGAGGCTTAGCTGGGGTGAAGGCCTGGGTGCCCACAGAAAGGGCTCTGAGTGCCACGTCTGGCACCTGTGCCATAGGTTCGCCACCACTGGCCTATAAGATTCCCTACACCCACTGGAGAATAACCATTAACCCCCAAGAGCCACCTTCTACTTACAGATGGATCAGGGACCTCAGGCCTCTCAATGCGTTTCCAGAAATTTTCTTTATGTTGTTGTTTTCAATAAACCTGGAGAAGTTGAAAACGCATATGAGTAGGGATAGATATCAAGAGCAGGATCTAGATTTAGGACCAAGGACTGGAAATTTCAAGCCTCAACTCAAGTCATGCTGACCTATCTGACCTACGAGTCTGCCTTGGCTCCCTTAGATAGAGACCATTGACCATGTCCTCTGGAAATCGGTCTACAGAACCACGGTCTAGAACAACCCCCTGTATTAGGTGTGGAGGGGATTAGGGTTGTTACATGTTACGGGGCGTTCTTCATGGTGGTGGATTGCATTATGTAATGAGACCGAAGCTCTACTATCTTTTTAGGTCATATTCCGGTCTACCAATGCTCGCCCCCCAAGATCTTTGTATCTTCATCCAAGGTTTAAATTTGCTCTTCAGTATTAAGAGTTTATAGTCTAAGGACAATATGATTTGCATCAAATTACCACCCAGTTCTTGACTGAAAGGTAAAGCGTTACATGGTTATTCAGCTGCCTCCCAATCATGTAATTCGCCAGCTAAAAGCTTCCTTGGGGCTGGATTTTCCTGCCAGTGATTTGGTTTACCTACTTGTGTGCTTATTCTGCATGACTTGGATTTCAGTTGCGATTCAGGGAACATCACAGTTGGGGGCCATCATCTAGTAGTGGATTATAATATAGGTAGTAGCCCGGGGGCCAAAGCGTTCTAGGGGGCCTAAGGCCACTCAAACCTCCAACTAAATTTTATACTGAGAAGGACCTTTCAGTATATTTTTGTACATCTCTTCCTGCTCTCAATACACACACACAAAAGACATTTCAGGATCTTTGGAGGTCCTCAGATTAAAAAGTAGGCAGGAGGGTCTACCTTCTCCATTCTCCAAGAAGCTGATTCTAGTACCAGATGTAGGAAGAGATTCCAGACTCGTAGGGGCCATAATATTCATACAGCCCAGGACCATGGCAGTCTTAATCCGCCCCTAACATCATCTGAAGTGGTTGTTTCGTAAACTGGGTCAGCGGGGGAATTTTGTATCAAGGCTCACTCTCCCTTTCCTCCCTCCTGACCTAACAGAAGTCTTCTTGTAGGAGTCAATGCAGAGAATTACCTAGACCTTCTCAAGCAGAACTTACAAGTACTCCAAGTGTTTCAGCTTGAGGAAGGCGTCATCAGAAATCTCCTCAAAGGAACATGACGTGAAGAGCCTAAGAACATAGAAAGTCAGTTAAGCGAATCCGTCAAAAAGATGGAGGCAAAAACCACCAACTCAGGTTTCTATGTTGCCTGTAAAAGTGACTAGTGCTGGGATATACATAGAAGTCCCCTTGCCCCTTGACCACTGCCAACCTACTATGAACATGTCGATGAGTCTTCAATGAAGTTTTGAGCATCACGGCCAATAATTTCTCCATTGAGTACATGCTATAAAATCTAATGTGAAGCTTAGGAAGACCTCAATTATTCAAAAGGATGAGCGTAGTCTATGGCAAGTAGCCTGAACTACCATGAGAAGACAAGTAGCCATAAAGGAAGAAACAAGGGGACACTGGAATATGGAGTAATTAGGATTAGCCCAAGAGGACTTTAAATATCTGTAACGGAATGTAACCAAAAGTCCATGGCTCTGTTGGAAGTGTAACCATCAAACCTAAGTAAAGTGCCATAATCAAGGCTGCCGTCAAGACTTTTTATTGTCCTCCACATTCAAGAGTTGCATAATACCCCTAAAACGGACCGCCCAAGTCCCTAAAAATGGGCATCATAGTCCCTCTAAATCCCACCAAAGGTGTTCTCATTCCAATGCACTCATCCAGCCCCGGAGCCCTCACAAATTGTGCCCCTTTCTTCAATGGTTTCCTAACTATCTTCATACTGTGTCCACCACTTCTTCTGTCCACTCTACCAACTTCTCGTTTTGCCATCTCTGACTACCCCATGTTCTGACCCCAAGGCCATGTGACCATCAATGATACATGTAGGAACAAGGTTAGTTAGGGCCATGGGCTTGTTTATACCATTGGGCCCAAGAACCTTAAGCTACATCTCCTCAGCTACAAGTTGTCACTTTTTTACCTCCTGGCAACTTCACATTCGTTCTCATTTCCTTCATTATTTTCGTTTTTGTTATAAAAATAGAAGCATAAAATTTATTTTTACAAGGGAAAACAATGAAATTAGAAACAAAAGCGGCTTATTAGAAGAAGAATGCTCCCAGCGTCCACAGCGATTGTAATAAAGCGGAATGAAGGCAATAAGACTTTGTCACCAGCAATTAGAAGCTAATGAGAGCACTTACAGGATCTGCAGCGTCTGCGATTGGGCGAAGCTGTCCGAGGGGATAGTCTGGAAGCCGCATCTGAGGAACGAGCTGTGTAAGCATGAGGAAAAGGTATCAGCCAAAGACAAGACCAAGACTCAAGAAATCTCTAAGGCACCATCTTTAAGACCTGAGGTTTTTATTTCTGCCATTGTCTGTGGCCCTCTGGTGACCATAAGATGGACTGGCAAATGAAGGAGAAGAATGAGTGCCCACATCAGGTCTAAATGAGTTTATTAGATAGGGTAAGGAGTGTGGTGGCATCTAAGACAACATTTACTTGGTCTTGCGTGAGAAGACCATCTGTAGTATCTGTAGTATTAGTACCTGCCAGTAGTGAGTACTGGGCTAGACCAAGGAGGCCAAAATATTGAGTTGTAGAAGTGACCCAAGAGTGGTGAGTCTGGGTTGCCTTAACTCATTGGGAGGGGGACCCACTAGGAGTGTTACACACGCTTTGCTTTTTCGGGCTGTCAGCAAGTTACACAACTTTAGGTATTACTCTCCTTTTGTTTAGCATGTTTTTACTTTCAATGTTGTCCTGCCACGAAGACTCCTTCAGGGTTTGGCTGACCCTTTTGGGTGGACCCTCTGTGAGGTCTGAATGGAGAGTTGTTTTGCCTTAAGGTGCACCTAGATGTATCCTAGGCCAACACCAAGACTTATGCCCAACACCAAGTCATGCTAAATCCATTGATGCCGAACCCATGCTGGGCCTTTTGACTTAGAGGATTGGGGCAGGTTTAGTTGGACACCATGAATCCTCAGAGTGGGCCCACAATAGAAAACATTCTGTTCTATAGAAAGACAATAATAGCTTTATGGCTATATTTATATCTTTCTGAAAGCCAAGATCAAGCTTTTTCACACATTACTCACTGATGTGACCCAAACTGATTACCTTCCAAGTATCTGACCATCCAAAAAGATTTGGGACCAAATGGTCTGCTTTTGTCAGGTTGTCAAGACTCCCTGATCAGTTCCTTCCTAGGACTGTCACAGTTGTGATGTTTAGACGTATGAAGAGGCTTGTTAAGACTCACAGGGGGTCAATTACTAAGGGCCCAAATCGCGCTTTCCCGTCGGGTTACCCGTATTTTTCCGATTTGCACCGATTTTTGATGAATTGCCCGTGGAATTTGGCGCACGCGATCGGATTGTGGCGCATTGGCGCCGGCATGCACGCAACGGAAATTGGGGGACGTGGCCTTAAGAAAACCCGACGGATTCGGAAAAACCGCTGTATTAAAAAAAAAAGTGTCGCTTGACACGCACTTACCTGCACCCGGCCTGGCTTGGTGAACTCCAGTGAACTCCGACGGAATTCAGCACAGCAGCGACACCTGCTGGACCTCGGGCGCACTACCTTAGTGAATCGCCGGAAGACCCTCCACACAGAACGTGCCGCGGTACCGCGACAGGACCGGGTAAGTAAATCTGCCCCACAGCCTTGGGAGTGGAGCTTGACCACCTTGAGATAGGTCATCATAGTCTGTAGGTGAGGAACTTTGTGCCTTATACCCCTGTCTAGCGTCTAGTAGATTGAGGAATTGTCTGAATTCTTACAAAATAAGCTCATTTTACAAAAATATCCACTTCATTTTAATGAAAAACATGTTAAAAATATGAGCTAATCCTCATGCCTAATAACTATTCTATCATAGAGAACGCCAGCGGGATAATTATTTCAAGAATTATTTCTCCTATGGGAATTTCCGCCACGAACAGCAGACGAACAAAGTATTTACAGTCTCAGACACGTTAGATTGTAGTGCAGAGATTTAGCAAAACTACTCAAATAAGACAGGAAATTGGAAACGTGTCAATTCCAGGATACACAGTAATGTTCTTGAGATGTTTTGAGGACAGGAGAGAAGTCAGTCTTAATTGCGTCTACTGTTATAGATAGTTCCTTGGTAAACCCTCGAGAATCTGAGAGTAGCATGGAACACCTCAAAGGAACCCCATGTCCAGGTAGGTCACCTTGTTATGAGTGACGTGATCCAAGGAGGATTGAAGGAAGTGATCAAGTATAACCAGTCCTGTTTTAGGAGTGGGGAGCAGGACAATGCCATTGTGAAAACATGTAACGAGATGAACTACATGGACATGGAGATACTTCGGGGGAGCTTCATCCTGCTTTCCGATTCCCTCCAAGACAATTATCATCCATTGTCAGGTCTGGCTAAAATAACTCATCCAGGTTGACAATTGGTCTTGATGGCCAAAACTAAATTAACGATCTCATGATCTTTTTTGAGCAATCTCTTGATCTAGTTCTCTGTTGGACATCCAAGGTTGACTTGAACAACCCCAAAAACCTGGGAGACATTGAGCTTGGTGGATCAGATTTGACTTACACAGAGATGATATCCAATGAATACGTGGTGGGAATGTAGTTGGAGCCATCACATAGGACATTGTCAATGGTGCAGTTGCATGATGTCGGACATTTCCACCTCGGGGGTCTTTTTGGCCTCATCCGACATGAGGGGATGATTCCCAGGAAGAATAGGACACCGACTGATAGGCAGACTGACGGTCTCATGGTTGGTTGGGTCTTCACTTACGTTGCATGTTCATAGTTAAATTGTATCTTCTCATCCATTCCAACTTAGGTCTCTACAGTCTCTACTCATGCCCCATTCTCTTTGGTTTATCTTTAGTCTCTTGTTTTTTTTTTCAAAACCGAAAACTTCTTATCTGTAATTAGAAAATCACGGATGTTACGTAACATCTCATATACATAACAACCTCATAGATGGGGCATTGGGAAGACAAAAGATCCGGAGCTAAATATTTTGTCTAGTGCCCTAAATGTTCCTCAACCTCATAATCAACTATATCAGTATAGGGTGATCGGTTAACAATGGGGATGGGGTAACATTAGGGGAGCATTATTATTATGGGGAGCGTTGCTACTTATAGGGGGGGGCACACTTTCTAAACGCCCATAATCCACCCCTTATGGAGTTTGTCCAGCCGCGTGATCTTCTCCTCCATGAGAATCTATATAGTTAGAAGTCATTGGGGGTCATTTATTAAGGGCCCGATTTGTGTTTTCCCGACGTGTTACCCGAATATTTCCGTTTTGCGCCGATTTCCCCTGAATTGCCCCGGGATTTTGGCGCATGCGATCGGATTGTGGCGCATCGGCGCTGGCATGCACGCGACGGAAATCGGGGGACGTGGCCGAGCGAAAACCCAACGGATTCGGAAAAAACGCCGCATTTTTTTAAAAAAAAAAGTGTTGCGAAACTTGCACTTACCTTCACTAGGAATAGTCCGGTGTACTTGAGTGCATTTCGGGGAACTTCAGCGGAGGAACTGCCTAATGAATCCCGGCCGGACCCGAATCCACCGCAGAGAACGAACCGCTGGACCGCGAATGGGCCGGGTAAGTAAATCTTCCCCATCTAATCAAAAAGTTGAGTTGGGGTCGGCAGGGTAAGACTTCAATCTCCGGTGATCTTTGAATTATTTTGTCTTGCACCAGATGGAACACATCAAATCAGTGTTTCCCACAAGGTTTCTTTAAGGGCTCCAGGTGTTTGGGCCTTTGGTATCTTTCGGATAGCTTCACCTTTGACCCAAGTCTCATAAATATGTAAAAACACTTTCAAAGTTCATGAAGGTGGAGAGATATCTACTCTGTGAAGGCCCCCATGACCTCTCAATATATCTGCTATACAGTAGACTGCCTCTGCATGCTATTGTACAATGGCTTATTATAGGCTAGATTGTGACTGTCTCTCCAAAAAATTCTGGCTTATTATCCAGCCTCACTATACTATATCGTCTTGTTATACCGTAGACTGTCTCTCCTTTCCATACATTAAACTCTTAATGCTACACTGTAATGCTATACAGTAGACTGCTTCTCCTTGCTATACAGTAGACTGCTTCGCATGCATATACAGTAGAACTGCTCTTCTTCTCCCTTTCTATAACAGTAGACTGCTTCTTCTCCTTGCTATACAGTAGAACTGCGTCTCCTTTCATAACAGTAACTGCCTCTTGCTTCTCCGTGCTTACAGTAGACTGCTTCGCCTTGCTATACAGTAGACTGCCTTCCCTTTGGGCGATACAGTAGTCTGCTTCTCCTGCGATACGTAGACTGGCTTCTCCTTGCGATACACGAGACTGCCTTTCTCCTTGCTAGACAGCAGACTACTTCGCCGGGCATAAGTGAGACTGCTCTTCTCCTTTCTATACAGTAGACTTCTTCTTCTCCTTGCTATAACAGTAGACTGCTTCTTCTCCTGCTATACAGTAGTCTGCTTCTCCTTTCTATAGCAGTGAAGACTGATTATTCCTTGCTATAACAGTAGTCTGCTTCTCCTTGCTATACAGTAGACTCTGCTTCGGTTTTTTTCTTTCTTTTCTCCATGCTATAACAGTAGACGGGGTGCTTCGTTCTCTCCTGGCTATAACAGTATACTGTTCTTCCTTGCGTAGAACAGTAACTGGCTTCTCCTTCTATACAGTAGACGCTTCTCCTTGCTATAAAAACAAAGTAGACTAGCTGCTTCTCCTTGCTATACAGTCGACTGCTTCTTCTCCTTGGCTATACAGGCAGACTGCTTCTCCTTGCTATAGGGGGAGTAGACTGCTTCATCCTTGTATACCGTAGATGCTTCTCCTTACTCTACCGTCACACTTGTGTTTCTCCTTGCTATAACAGTGAAACTGCTCTCCTTGCTATACCGTGTCGCTTCTTCTCCTTGCTATACAGTAGACCTGCTTCTCCTGCAAAACATAGAACTTCTGCTTTTCCTTGCTATACTTAGACTGTTCTCCATGCTATAAACAAACGATGGAGTAAGGAGAAGGGTGGAGAAAGCAAGAAAGGGAGGTGAAAAAAAGAGAAAAAAAGGGAAGAAAAGAAGGAGGGAGACAGTTAGACTGGCTTCTTCCTTGCGTCAGGAGACTGCTTCTACTGCTTCTTCTCCTTTCTAATACATAGACTGCTTCTCCCTGCTATAACAGTAGACTGCTTCTCCTTGCTAGAACCGGACTGCTTCTTTCTTCTCTTCTCTCCTGTGCTATAACAGTAGACGCTTCTCCATTCTCCTTGCTAAAAATAAACAGTATACTGCTTCTCCTTGCTATAACAGTAGACCGCTTCTTTCTTCTCCGCTATCAAGTAGCTGCTTCCCTTGCTATAACCGTAGAGACTGCTTTCTCCTTGGCTATAACAGTAGACTCTTCTCCGCTCCCTGCTTTATACAGTAGACTGCTTCTCCTTCTATCACAGTAGACGCTTCTCCTTTGCTATACAGTGACTGCTTCTCCTTGGCTTTGAACAGTATCACTGCTTCTCCTGCTATACAGTAGACTGCTTTCCTTGCATAACAGTAGATGCGTCTCCTTGCTATATCAGAGCGTTCTCCTGCTAGTACAGTATACTCGCTTTTTCTCCTGCATATACGACTAGTAACCTGCTTCTCACTTGTAACAGTGACAGGTCCCGACTTCTCCTTGCTAACAGTAGACTGCTCGTCTTGACTATATGAGCTTGCTTATATCTATACAGTAGACTGCTTCTCCATGCTATACCGTAGACTGCTCTCGCCTGGATAAGCAGTAGACTGCTTCTCTTGCTATATCGTAGAAGCTGCTTCTCCCTTGCTATGACAGTAGACTGCTTCTCCTTGCATACTAGCTCGTCTTCCCCTGCTATAACTTAGACTGCTTCTCCTTGCTAGTCAGTAGTCGCTTCTCTCCTTGCTGTCAGTAGTCTGCTTCTCCTTGCTATAACACTAGAACTGCTTCTCCTGGGTGGCTATAAGGACAGTAGTCCTGCTTCCCTTGCTATAACAGTAGACTGCTTCTTCTCCTTGTCGATACCTTAGGACTGCTTCTCCTTGCTTTAACAGTAACTGCTCTCCTGCTATACATACCGTAGACTCTTGCATCTCCTTGCATACAGTAACTGCTTCTCCTTTCTCCTTTCTCCTGCTCTACAGTAGACGGCTTCTTCTTTCTCCTTGTTAATAGACCTGCTTCTCTTGCATACGTAGACTGCTTCTCCTTGCCCCCTAATAACCAGTAGACTGCTTCTTCCTTGCTATACAGGTAACTGCTGTCGCCTTGCTAGACAGTAGACTGCTTCTCCTGCATACAGTAGACTGCTTCTTCCATTCTATAACAGTGACTGCTTCTCCTTGCTATACAGTAGACTGCTTCTCCTTGCTATACAGTAGTCTGCTTCTCCTTTCTATACAGTAGACTGCTTCGCCTTGCTATATAGTAGACTGCTTCTCCTTGCTATACAGTAGACTGCTTCTCCTTGCTATACAGTAGACTGCTTCTCCTTGCTATACAGTAGACTGCTCTGCTTCTCCTTGCTATATAGTAATGCTTCTCCTTCTATCAGTAACGGTCTTCTCCTCTCCTTGCTAGTACAGGTACTGACTTGCTCTCCGTTGTTCTCCTCGCCTTTACAGTAGACTGCTTCTCATTGCTACAGTAGACTGGCTTCTCTTTCCCTTACTCTACAAGAATCTTCTTCTCCTTGCTTTACAGTGAACTGCTTCTTCCTTTTTTTGCTATATAGTAGGACTGCGTCTCAATCTAAATACAGTAACTGCTTTCTTTGCTTCTCCTTGCTATACAGTAGACTGCTTCTATCCCTTGCTGGAACATAACTGGGCTTCTCATTGCTATACAGTAAACCAACTGGGGGTTGGCTTCTCCTTCTATATAGTAGACTGCTTTTCCTTGCGGTATACAGTAGACTGTCTTCCTGCGCTTGGATCGTAGACGTTCTCCTTGCTCTACAGTAGACTGATTCTCCTTGCTATACAGTAGACGCTGCTCTCCCTGCCCCCTATATCGTAGACTGCTTGGCTCTTGCTATAGATAGAGAGGACTTGCTTCTCCTTGCGATACATAACTGCTTTCTCCCTTCTACGTAGCCTGCTTCTCATTGCTATACAGTAGACTGCTTCTCCTTGCTATACAGTAGACTGCTTCTCCTTGCTATACAGTAGACTGCCTTTTAATATTATACAGAACAGTGTTAAATATACTATACTGTCTCAGTATACAGCCTCTACAAACTGGTTTGCTATACATTAGACTGCCTCTTCATGGTATATCCTACTGGCATACAATTGATAGAGTGGACCTAGCACAACGCACAAGGATAAGAAGTATGTCGAGAAATACACAATAGAAAAAGAAGTGTGTCACATGACAATTCAATAAGCAAAATACAATAATTCTTTATTAAAGCCAAACAAATACAAAAATATCTCCCGACAAAGGATGGTAGACATAATAAAACCAATTAAAAGTGTACAAAGCACACAAGATATATACAACTAGTCAGGACAACCATGTAAGGTTGGCCGACTAAACACCTCCTCCATTACATGGTATATGTTATCTGAACACCTATAGGAAATAAAACATATCAAGGAGTAAATGTCTTATACAGGGCCCACAATAGCAATGTAAATCAATGCATAGATGGAAAAGCAATACGGCTGAAATACCGAACCAGAGTAGTTATGCATTCAAAAACCCTGATACATTACAGGTCAAGGTAGTCGGTCATATATGTCAGCGTTATGGGCAGTGCATAATGGAGGTGATTTAGAAATCAGGTGGAGGTGGAGGGCTCCCAGGTGTCTCCTGAGCCGTAGGTTCCCTGCCCCTGCATTAGTCTCCCCAGGCTATATCCATGTAGCCCTGGTTTGCTGTACATTTCGCTGCTATATAGTACTTGCTTGCTATACATTAGATTGCCTCTACTGGTCTATCATATACTGGAGAAAGTTAGCCAAAAATGTAGCAACCTGGGGGCACATTTACTTACCCGTCCTGACGCGTTCCCTGATGTGCATTGTCCGACCGGAATGCACTGTGCCGCGATTCACTAAGATCTTGCGCCCGATATCCTGCATGTGTCGCTTCCCCGCTCAGATCCGCCGGAGTTCACCTTCTTCTTCCCGGTGCATGTAGGTGCTTGATCTTGCGACAATTTAAAATGTTAAATACCGCGCTCAGTCCTAATCAGACGGATCGTCTGGCGGCCCACCCCCCGATTTGTGTCGCACGAAACCAGAGCAGCTGCACCGAAATCCAACCACAATCCCCTTCTTAATACTTGTCACAGCGGCGCAAATCCGGGAAACGTCGGGAAGTCGGATGGAAATGCGATCCACGGACCCTTAGTAAATAAGCCCCATGGCGTTTACTTATGTATTAGGCGGAGGCTGTGGGGTTATACTGAGTTAAAAGTGGATAAAAATTTAAAGGGGTGAATATCACTCAATCCTCCGACCCCTCCACTGGTAACAATGAAGCTTCCTGTGTGACGCCCCTACAACGTGTGCATTACAAAGTTCTGGGATATTACGCTCCGGGATATTATAAGAAAGGAGACATCACATTCTGATTAACTTTCCTTCTTTCTTACAATCCTCCTCACAACTCTGCGCCCTTAAGGGATCAGCGGCGTCCGAGCAATGAACAATCAGGGCGGTGACATCTACAGATCACCCGCCTGCCCGGGGTCAGAGAGCAACAATGTAATTGGCCATGAGGAAGAGAGACAATTATGTTGCTAAATTTAACCAGAATGTCCAATGTCCGGGTGCTGGGGGGATAAGGAGCGTTATTACTGAGGATGGCGAATCCGAAAAAAAGACAAACCGTCCAGTATTCTGCCTCTTCCTGTGTAGCATCGCGCCAATCTAATCTAATCTGAAAACTGATTACAGAGTGCAGAAGATTTGGGGCAGATTTTAGTAAAGTGGCTTTTAAGATGGGAACATAAGGGGGGGTTGTCATCCCTGTCATGGAATATGCTGTTAATGAATGGGGGTCTTGCAATCAGGACCACCATGATGTAGTTAGAGAGTGACTACAAAGTTCACTTTACTATGGGAGCCTGACATGTCCATGTGTTACATAAATAGCTTCTTCATTTCAGTGAGAAATGTGCAATTCCTCATTTCACCTGCGGAGGAGCTGCAGGAAAACTATTGTTATATTTATTGTAATTGCCCTGATTTCTAGGAAAAAATAAGCCTTCCATCAGAATGTGGTCAGCAGACCAAGACCTATGTGTAATAAGAGGTGTAACTGGACGTTTCAGGGGACCCCAACTACAATGTATCATTTATATTATGAGGAAGAAACCGCTTTGTAGGACCTATCACTATGTAGAGCCATTAACACATAGTTCGTACCCCATAGTACTATGCTGTGCCACTCCTATGCTCAATATATTCAGCATAGGTGCCCATATATGGAGAATTGGAGAAGCAGTACTGTGCTGTACCCATATACACAGGATAGGAGTAGTAGTACTGTGCTGTGCCCATATATACAGGATAGGAGTAGTAGTACTGTGCTGTGCCCATATATACAGGATAGGAGTAGTAGTACTGTGATGTGCCCATATATACAGGAGAGAAGTAGTAGTACTGTGCTGTGCTCACATACTGTATACAGGATAGGAGTAGTAGTAGTAGTAGTAGTAGTAGTAGTCTGATGTGTCTATACTGTACTTACCAGATAGGAGTAGACACATTCACAGATTGTTATTGTCACTGCCCTCAATGATACCTGTGTCCTGTAGCTGTGACCGGGGCTCCATAGTTATCATGGCCTCCTGGGCACAGGTGTGACCATACCTCACATCCTCTGCACCTCCTTATACTATTCTCCTGACTTTATTGTAATAGGGTTTACTGAGCAATGTGCTGGTAGCCAGATCAAATGGTGTAGTAGATGGACAGATGTCTGACTTATGGAAACCAAGTGCATGTGTTTTATTGATGTCTCAATGGTCTATTCTCCATATAAGGAGACTATTAATGTAAATGATACAGTATGGTCGGTGTCCTGGAACAGATTTAAAGTAATGTTTATGACGGTAAGGGTTAATGAAAGTGAAGAAAGAACTCTGAATACTCTAAAAATTCAAACTCATATCAGTAAGTCAGTCAGACTTGTTCCTGAGACACCTGACAGAGGGGGAAGGTCAGACTACCCCGGAGGGACCACCATTAAGATTCTTTAACCAGTCATCCGTCTAGAAGAGACATTAGGACCTGCTTGTTTATACCCGTCAGGAGTTTACTTGTTGTCTTATTTCAACTTGGAATCATTAAAATAATATCATTTAGGAGCCAAATATTGTGACAATGCTTATAGTGATGATATAAAATAACAGCAAAAGCAACACAAAAACTGCAACAAAAATCAAAGAGAAGATCTGAGATGTTCTACACAATATGCTTTACTGTTGCAATAACTATTGGAAAACTTCCATCGACTTCTCCAACATCTTCCCAACCACCAGAAAAGTCATAAGAAAGATGTCTTCTTATGATATAATATGACTTACCACATACAGTGCACCCCTGGTCTGGTCTAGACTTATCTTCTTGGCATCTCCATTGTGTCTTATGTTCCTTCTCTCTTGAGTCCCAGTTCTTCTTCTCCGTCTTCTTCTTCTCCTCGCCTCCGGTCCCCCATATGTCCCCTGCCCCCCCTCTTTCTGGCCGTGCCCTCTTTTTATGTGTTCTATTTTCGCACTTTCCCCCCTCGTCTATAGAGTGTTGGTGTCTTGCAGCCTCTGACACAATGTGTCGTTTGACAGACTCCTTGGGATGGCTCGGAGGGAAGGGCTGGATGATGTGTGTTTGGAACATGCTCGTGCCAAATTGCTCCTCTGTTTGTCAAAGCTTGTGGTTACATTGTTGTTGTTAATAACTGTGAAGTATGAGGTCTTGTCATACTTTTGGAATTACAACTGGTTTTGCTGCAACAAAAAAAAAATAGGAAAAAACAGACAAAAAAGTTTAGTTTTTATTTTATGTCAACAATATACCATAAAAAGACCATCAAACATTAACCGAGGAGACTGCAGGTCATGTGAGAGGTGGCTGCAGGTTAATCTACTTTTCCCATCAATGTCAAACTGGGGTTCCTTGGGCCCACCAGATAAAATTATTCTAGGGGCCAACACTTCAACATCCACTAGGACAGTGGTGGCAAACGTATGGCACGGGTGCCAGAGGCGGCACTCAGAGCCCTTTCTGTGCGCACCCGGGCCATCACTCCAGCACACCAGACAGAACTCTTCCTGCAGTTCCATGCAACTTAAAAGATGCTGCTTTCAGTCATATTTTGATACTTACTTCGCTACTTGGGACTGTAGGAAGAGGGAAAATGAATAGACAGGGCCGAATTATCTTTGGAGGACCTCCTGCTGGCCCCTACAGGTCTACAGAGGGACCCTGGAAAGAAGCTAAAATGATGCAAATTTTCCATCTTTCTACTGTGTTGCTGTCCTCAGGAGGCCAATATGATTGTTGAAGAACAGGGAGCAGTAAGTTACTGCTTTAATTTTTGGTTGGCACCTTGCAATAAATAAGGGGGGTTTTAGGTGTCTGTTTGGGCACTCGGCATTAGGAAATAAACCCTACTAGCCTCCAAATTAGGTTGTCTTCTACTGTATCTCTGGAGCCCAGTATTTGGTTAGAGCCTGGGCCCACCTAAGGATCCTCTGGTAGGCCAGTCCAATATGGTTTCTAATCTCATAGATTCCTGTAAACTCAACATAAAACTTCATAGTCCCAACTAGAAGAAGACTTGTGACGGAGCCCAAGACAATGGAGAAGATTATGTTCCTCTTGCGGAATATAAGCCACCACCAGATGGACTTGGCTTCGGCTTATTCCCTTCTACATTTAGAACAACACATGTATGCTCAGTCATGCTTGAAATAGACGTTGATGGACAAGGGAATGGTCACCCCCTAAGTCATTTTTCAGTTGATGGAAATGTGGCAACTTTGTCTCATCTGACCCAATCGATCCACATTGTAGAAATCCTGGGATACAGTATATTGTTCAAGCTGTCAAACCAGTCGGGACAAGACTTGAAGTCAAGTTAACCAGAACTAATTCACTAATAGCATGTAATATCCATAATTATTAGGCACAAATAATCCATTGCTTTATTTTTACCATTATGAGGGACCAGGAGATGAGGGATCCAAAGAGGAATGGAGGGCACACGTTGATCATTTATATCTACTTTATAGTCAAAATTGCTTTAGTAGAGGGCTTTATTCTCGGTTATGGAAAGCAGTTTACTTTGTCCCCGATCAATTCATAAAAGGTTGGTTAAATATGCAGGGGAGAAGTTATAGTAAGTAGCAGCATTCGAACCCTGGTGCCGGAGGAAGCCAAAAGTCACTTTTACCCTGCACCTGATCTATAGCATTTTGGGGGGTCAATAAAGATGTTATACTAGAACTTGGGAGCTTTACTTTCCCTCTTTTGGAGATATTAACTTGAACCTCCAACACTTTCCGTCCAGGAAGTAAAAGAGAAGTGACTGATTGAGGGCCACCCATATATCCACTGGACCATACCATTGAGTCACAAGATGAAACAGCAGCAGATGTGGGCTGGAGGGTAAGAGGTTACTTCCGAGCCCTCCAAAGTGGATGTACAGAAAAAAACATCTGGATCTATGGAGGAGGAGACCACAGTGGAAGACGACCTGACAATCAGAAGAAACACAAAGGTCACTTGGAAGGGAAATTAATTAGACATTGGGGAATAAAAGTATGATTTCAGCAGATCTGAGGATTCTCATTAGAAAGATGATGCTGGAAACTTAACCATGACACCTTGAGTGAAAAAAGGTGGTAAAAAGTTTCAAAAACTTCTGCAACATTTGTAGAATACAAAGTTGCCAGAGGGTTAACTGACCATTCCAGAGGCTCCGCCCCTTCCATTTCCCTCTATTCTTTAATCACATAAAGTGTCTCTTTGTTACTGACCCATCTCTGCTCCGATAGGGTCAACCGTGGCCTTGAGCCAAGCTACGCTCAATCCGACGGCCTTTCCTGGTGCCCAAAACAAGTCGTCAGCGGAGGGGAAACATACAGTGGTCTTTGTGTGCTGTCAGCTCTCACAGCGAAGGAGTTAAAGGTGCCAAGAGGGCAACACTAGGGTGGTGGGGGGTGGGAGCGCCAGGGGGGTGATCAGTGAGGGAGGGGAAAGTTCTCCACCATCACAGGAATGTGCAATTATTCGTCAGGACTGCGGGATGTAAAAATACTGCAGGATTTCGAGGATTATGATGTATTATTTCCCCAGTTTGGACTTGATTTGATGGTTAATGCATGAGGAAGGGGAGGTGCCTGAGCAATATAGTCCCTGCTTCCTTGTTCCTGCTTCCAGTGTTTGACCCCTTCATGTTATCTGACTCCATACCTGACCTGTATCCTGACCTAGGCTTCAACTCTGTACTACCGGCCCTGACCTCGAGTCTGTAGATCATGATGAACAATCTCCACCTGCCTGACCTTTTGGTGCCTGGGTCAACTGTTACTGAACAGAGACTTCTCCAAGAGGTAGTGACCTGGTGGTTCCCTGCAGGGAAGTGCAGTTACCTGTATAGGGGGTTCAAGGGTGAATGCCTGAAGACCACTTAAACTAAATTCTAATTTGTGGTCTACCAAACTTTAGTAAAGTGATTTACTCATTATTAGGTACCATGAAGGTCATACAGGAGTTTTAAAAGAGGCAAGAGGCTTACTGGTTATTATATAGGCATCCACTTTACATAGAGCTGCTGTATCTAAGCTGCCATTGTATAGGCATCCACCTTACATAGAGCTGAACTGCTGTATCTAAGCTGTCATGTTATAGGCACCCACCTTACATATATATGATGAGCCTGGAAGAAGAGCTGCGCTAAATTTTATATTGATTCTTTGGTAATTTTGTAAACCCCTGTTTTATGGAATGGTGCGCCCTTACAAAAAAAATGGAGACGACATTATTTCTGAAAAAAATGAAGTCATCATACATTGGACCGGGTTCCAGTATTGTGGCTGTACCAGTTTCTCTGTCGTACTTTGAACTGAAAATGGCTTTCCCATGTATTAATGAAGTGCTTGCGCCAGTTTTGTGCACCTTAAGGGGCTGTTACTGCTTAGTGGGAGTTTGGGACACATTTGATACAGCAACTCATCAAAATTGTGTTGTACGCTCTATGTTTAAGGTGCACCAAAAAAAAATAGCGCACACTTCCCGAGCAGTGCAGGGTGCGCCAGGTAATTGAAGACCGAAGACCGGTGATAAATCTCAGCCAGAGATGTACACTCACCGGCCAGTTTATTAGCTACACCATGCTAGTAACGGGTTGGACCCCCTTTTGCCTTCAGAACTGCCTCAATTCTTCGTGGCATAGATTCAACAAGGTGCTGGAAGCTCCTCAGAGATTTTGGTCCATAGTGACATGATGGCATCACACAGTTGCCGCAGATTTGTCGGCTGCACATCCATGATGCTAATCTCCCGTTCCACCACATCCCAAAGATGCTCTATTGGATTGAGATCTGGTGACTGTGGAGGCCATTTGAGTACAGTGGAACTCATGTTCAAGAAACCAGTCTGAGATGATTCCAGCTTTATGACATGGCACATTATCCTGCTGAAAGTAGCCATCAGATGTTACAGGGTACATTGTGCTCATAAAGGGATGGACATGGTCAGCAACAATACTCAGGTAGGCTGTGGCGTTGTACCAAGGGGCCCAAAGAGTGCCAAGAAAATATTCCCCACACCATGACACCACCACCACCAGCCTGAACCGTTGATACAAGGCAGGATGGATCCATGCTTTCTTGTTGTTGACGCCAAATTCTGACCCTACCATCCGAATGTCGCAGCAGAAATCGAGACTCATCAGACCAGGCAACGTTTTTCCAATCTTCTATTGTCCAATTTCGATGAGCTTGTGCAAATTGTAGCTTCAGTTTCCTGTTCTTAGCTGAAAGGAGTGGCACCCGGTGTGGTCTTCTGCTGCTGTAGCCCATCTGCCTCAAAGTTGGACGTACTGTGCGTTCAGAGATGCTCTTCTGCCTACCTTGGTTGTAACGGGTATTGAAGGAAATACTCCCATCTAAGCAAAAAGTTGAGTGGGGTCGGAGGGTAAGATCTCAATCGCCGGTGATCTTTGAATTATTTGCTTGCACCAGAGTGGCCACCACAATGTGAACCATCCCGTGTTTTTCCACAATCAAGGTATTCGAGAATAAGTGGTTGTTAGTAGACCTAGTGTGTGTTGTTTTGGGCCCTTAATGTAGTTGGCGTGAAACGATTTCGATTTCCCCCACCACTTCGGACCCATTCCTAGCTTGTGACATAACGATATTGCGTACAACAATCACAAACATATAAAACTAAATCTACTGCTTGTCTACACGTTCATTGAAAACTCGTGTGCACCCTGACTTGCACCACTTGCACTCCATCTCCTTGCCTTTCGATCACCGGCCAACCCTATTCCAGGACCCCTCCCTCAACCCCTACGCACCTCCGGCCCCCTCCTCCCCCTTTTTTCTTTTATACAGTAGACCTTCCTGCCTCTGCAGCTTATTGACAATGGCTTATTTATAGGCTTAGATGGACTTGTACTCTGCCAAAAATTATGGCTTATTATCCAGCCTCCATACTATACTTTTTCGTCGTTGTTATTATCCGTAGACTGTCTTCTCTTTCCATACATTACACTCTTAAATGCTACACATGTAATGCTATATACAGTAGACTGTCTTCTTCTCCTGCCTAAGTACTAGATCTTTCTTGCTTCAGTAGACGCTATACCCATGCTATAACAGTAGATGCTTCCCCTTTATACAGTAAGACGCTTCTCCTTGCTATAACAGTAGACTGCTTCTCTTCTTTCTACACGTAGACTGCTTCTCCTGCTTCAGTAGACTGCTTCTCCTTGCTAACAGTAACGCTCTCTTGCTATACAGTATCTCCGCTCCTTGCTATACAGTACTGCTTCTCCTTGCTAATAACAGTAGACTGCTTCTCTTGCTACTACTAGATGCTTCTTTGATACCGGGACTGGCTCCCCTTCTATACGTAATGCTCTCGGCATGACTTCTCTCTACAGTAGACTGTCCTTCTTGTGCCTTCCTTGCTATACAGTAGTCGCTTCTCATTGCTATACAGTTAGGAATGATATCCTTGCTATACAGTAGACTGCTTTTCCTTGCTATACAGTAGACTGCTTCTCCTTGCTATACAGTATGACTGCTTCTCCTTGCTATACAGTAGACTGCTTCTCCTTGCTATACAGTAGACTGCTTCTCCTTTGCTATACAGTAGACTGCTTCTCCTTGCTATACAGTAGACTTCTTCTCCTTGCTTTACAGTAGACTGCTTCTCCTTGCTATAGCAACTGCTTCTCCTTCTATAGAGTAGACTGCTTCTCCTTGCTATACAGTAGACTGCTTCTCCTTGCTATACAGTACACTGTTTCTCACTTGCTAACCGTAACTGCTTCTCCTGCTATACAGTGTTGCTTCACCTTGCTATACAGTAGCTGCTTCTCATTGCTTACAGTTAGACTTGCTTTTCCTTGCTATGACAGTAGACCTGCTTCTCCATTGCTATACTAGACTGCCTTTCTCCTTGCTAGACTTAGTTCTTATAGAACGGCTTCTCTTGCTATACAGTAGACTGCTTCTCCTTGCTATACAGTAGACTGCTTCTCATTGCTATACAGTAGGTCTTCTCCTTTATACAGTGACTAGATCTTCTCTTGCTTATACGTGCTGTTTCAAAATTCTCCTTGCTATACAGTAGAAGCTGAGTTTCTCCTTGGCTATACAGAGGACTGCTTCTTCCTTGCTATACAGTGAGACTGCTTCTCCTTGCTTATACAGAGAGCTTCTCACTTGCTATACGTAGGACGGCTCCGTGATACAGCTTCCCTTGCTAACAGTAGACACTGCTTCCTTGTCTATACAGTAACTGCTTGCCTGCTATACAGTAGACTGCTTCTCCTTGCTAACAGTAAGCTCTTGCGATGACGTACGTCTTCTTGCTATACAGTAAGACTGCTTCTCCTGCTATAATAAGTAACGCTTCTCCATTGCTATAAGTAGATGCTCTCCTTCTATACAGTAGACCTGCTTCTCCTTGCTATACCAGTAGACTGCTTCTCTTCTTTGCATATCCAGTGAACTTTTCTTCTTGAGTACTTAGCTTCTCCCTTGTATACAGTGACTGCTTCTCCTGCTTAAAGTAGACTCGTGATTCTCCTTGTCTATACAGTGAGACTGTTCTTCTTGCTTATACAGTAGATGCTTCCTCATTCATGGCTGACTCGTCGCTTTGACAGTAGTCTGTTCTCCTGCTATACAGTCACTGGCTTGCTTCTCTCTCTGCTATACAGTAGTATGACTTCGGCCTTGCTAGACAATAGACTGCGTTGCTTACGCATACTGCTTCTACCCTTGCTATACAGTCAATGCGTCTGTTCTCCTTGACTATACACGTAGGACGCTTCTCTGGATATACGTAGATGCTTCTCCTAGTTACAGTAGACTGCTTCCTTCTTGACTTTACGTAGACGGCTTCTCCTTGCTATACAGTAGACTGCGTTCTCCTTGCTTACAGTAGACTGGCTTTCCTTGCTTATAACAGTAGACGGCTTCCCTTGCTATCATAGAGCTCTGCTATACATAGACTGCTTCTACCTTTCTATACAGTAGAACTGTCTTCCTTCTCGTGACCTTTCATGCATAGACTGCTTCTCCTGTGTTTATACAGTAGACTGCTTCTCATTGCTATAAAAGACTGCATGTAGACATAGATTTTCTCCTTGCCTCTACAGTCAACTGCTTCTCATTTATACAGTAGACGCTTCTCTCTCTGCTAATATACCTCCCTGTAAACATGACTCTCTATCTTACCATGCTGCTAGGATGCTACTTGCTTACTCAACAGTAGACTGACTGTTCTTGCTATACAGTAGATGCTTCTCCTTACTCCTAAGTAGACTGCTTTCCTGTTACAGTCTTATGCTATAGTAGACTGCCTCTCTCCTAAATGCTGCTTATCACGCATCTCTTGCCTATACATAGATTGCTTCTCCTTGCTACAGTAGACTGTCTCCTCTATCCTAGTGCTATGCTGTATCAGTAACGCTTCTCCTTTACCTTCGATACTAGTAAACTTCTTCTCCTTTACTAGACTGCTCTCCTTGCTATACAGTGACTGTCATTGCTCCGTAGACTGTTAAGTAGCTATTTCCTTGCTAATACAGTGAGACTGCTTTTCCTTGCTATACAGTAGGACTTGCTATTGCTATCGAGCTTCCTGCTATATAAGTGACTGCTTCTCCTTGCTATACAGTAACTGCTTCTCATCTTCTCTCTCCTGCTATCAGTAGGACTGTTCTTTCCATTGTACTTACAGTAGACTGCCCTGATTTACGCGCTATTCTATACAGTAGACTGCTTCTCCTGCTATAAGCTAGTACAGTCGCTGCTCTTTATGCCAGTTAAATCTACATAGCTCGATCTCGCTCTACAACTGGGTTTGCATACCAGATAGACTGCTCTTACTCTCTGTATATGATTCTGTACAGTACTGCTAATAATCGAACTTTATACATCTGTAGTAATTAAAATGGTTGTCATAGGCGGCATCTTAGGTCTGGACACATATAGAGTGACCAGCAACGCAAAGGATAAGAAGTATGTTTCGAGAATACCACATAGAAAAGAATGTGTCACATGACATTCAATAAGCAAAATACAATAATTCTTATAAGCCAAACAAATAACAAAAATTCTCCCGACAAAGGATGGTAGAACATAATAAAACCATTAAAGTGTACAAGCACACAAATATATACAAATGTCGGAACAACCATGTAAGGTTGGCCGACTAAACACCTCTCCATTACATGGTATATGTTATCTGAACACCTATAGGAAATAAACATCAAGGAGTAAATGTCTTATACAGGGCCCACAATAGCAATGTAAATCAATGCATAGATGGAAAGCAATATACGGCTGAATACCGAACCAGAGTAGTTATGCATCAAAACCCTGTACATTACAGGTAAGTGTAGTCGGTCGTATATTCCGTTAGGGCAGGTGCATAATGGAGGGGATTGAAAATCAGGTGGAGGTGGAGGGCTACAGGTGTCTCCCTGAGCCGTAGGTTCCTCGCCCTGTCATTAGTCTCCCCAGGCTATATCCATGTGCCCTGGGTGCTGTTTAAGTCGCTGCTATATCAGTACGTGCTTGCTATACTTGATTGCCTCTATGGTCATATATAATGGAGAAAGTTAGCCAAAAATGAGCAACTGGGGCACATGTACTTACCGTCCTGAGCGTTCCTGATGTGCTTGTCCGACGAAGCACTGTGCCGTCACTAAGATCTTCGGCCCGATATCTGATGTGTCCTTCCTGCTCAGATCCGCGAGTTACCTTTCTTCCCGGTGCATGTAGGGCTGATCTGAACAATTTAAAATGTTAAATACCGCGCAGCTAATCAGACGGATGTACTGGGGCCACCCCCCGATTGTGGTCGACAAACCAGAGACTGCTACGAAATCAACCAAAATCCCCTTCTTAATACTTGTCACAGCGGCAATCCGGTGAAACGTCGGGAAGTCGGATGGAAATGCGATCCACGGACCCTGTAAATAAGCCCATGGCGTTACCATGTATTAGGCGGAGCTGTGGGGTTATACTGAGTTAAAGTGGATAAAATTTAAAGGGGTGACTATCACTCAATTCCTCCGACCCCTCCACTGGTAACAATGAAGCTCCTGTGTGACGCCCCTACACTGTGCATTAAAAGTTCGGGATATTACGCTCCGGGATATTATAAAAGAGACATCACATATTATAACTTTCTTCTTTCTTACATCCTCCTCACAAACTCTGCGCCCTTAAGTGGATCAGCGCGTCAGCAATAAACAATAGGGCGGTGACATCTACAGATCACCGCCTGCCCGGGTCGAGAGCAACAAAATGTAAATTGGCCATGAGAAGAGAGACAATTATGTGCTAAATTTAACCAGAAGGTCCAAATGTCAGGTTGCTGGGGGGATAAGGAGCGATTACTGAGGACGGCGAATCCGAAAAAAGAAAACCTCAGTATTCTGCCTCTCCTTGGAGCTCGGCCAACTAATCTAATCCAAACTGATACAAGTGCAGACAGATTTGGGGCATTTTAGTAAGTGGCTTTTAGATGGGACACATAAGGCGGGGGTTGTCATCCCTGTCATGGATATGCTGTTAATGAATGGGGGTCTTGCAATCAGGCCACACATGATGTAGTTAGAGAGTGACTACAAAGTTCACTTTATATGGAGCTGACATGTGCCATGTGTTTAATAATAGCTTCTTCATTTCAGTGAGAAATTGTGCAATTGCCTCATTTCACCTGCGGGAGGAGCTGCAGGAAAACTATTGTTATATTTATTGTAATTGCCCTGTTTCTAGGAAAAATAAGCCTTCCATCAGAATGTGGTCAGCAGACCAAGACTATGTGTAATAAGAGGTGTTAGACTGGACGTTTCAGGGGACCCCAACTACAAGGTAGCATTTATATTATGAGGAAAAAACGCTTTGTGAGGACCTATCACTATGTAGAGCCATTACACATAGTTGTACCCCATAGTACTATGCGTGTGCCACTCCTATGCTCAATATTCAGCATAGGTGCCCATATATGGAGAATCTGGAGAAGCAGTACTGTGCTGTACACCATACACAGGATAGGAGTAGTAGTACTGTGACTGCTGCCATAATACAGGATAGGAGTAGTAGTACTGTGCTGTGCCATATATACAGGATAGGAGTAGTAGTACGTGCTGTGCCCATATATACAGGATAGGAGTAGTAGTACTGTGCTGTGCCCATATATACAGACAGGATAGGTAGTAGAGAGTAGTACGTGCTGTGCCCATATATACAGGATAGGAGTAGTAGTACGTGCTGTGCCCCAATATACGGATAGGAGATAGTAGTAGTACTGTGCTGTCCCATTTACAGGATGGAGTAGTAGTACTGTGCTACCCATATATACAGGATAGGAGTAGTAGTACTGTGCTGTGCCCATATATACAGGATAGGGTAGTAGTATGTTGCTGTGCCCATATAGTACAGATAGATATAGTATGTGCTGTACCCATATATACAGGATAGGAGTAGTAGTACGTGCTGTGCCATTAACGATAGGAGTAGTATACTATGCTGTGCCCATGTACAGATAGAGTATAGTACTGTGTCTGTACCCATATTACAGGATAGAAGTAGTTACGTGCTGTGCCCATATTACAGGATAGGAGTAGTAGTACTGTGCTGTGCCATGTACGGATTAATAGTAATAGTACTGTGCTGTGCCCATATATAAGTAGAGTAGTAGTTACTGTGCTGTGCCCATTTACACAGGATAGGAGTAGTAGTACTGGTGCTGTGCCTATATACACGAGGAAGTAGTATTAGTACTGTGCTTGCCCATATATAAGGATAGGAGTAGTGTACGGCTGTGCCCTATATACAGATAGGGTAGTAGTACTGTGCGTGCCCCCCCAATATACAGGACGTGTAGTTGTATTGTCATATAAGGCGGTAGTAGTGGCGTCTTCAATATCAGGATAGGAGTAGTAGTACTGTGCTGTGTCCATATATACAGGATAGGAGTAGTAGTGTGGCGTCTTCATATATACAGGATAGGAGTAGTAGTACTGTGCTGTGTCCATATATACAGAATAGGAGTAGTAGTACTGTGCTGTGTCCATATATACAGGATAGGAGTAGTAGTACTGTGCTGTGCCCATATATACAGGATAGGAGTAGTAGTACTGTGATGTGCCCATATACAGGAGAGAGTAGTAGTACTGGTGTGCTCACATACTGTATACAGGATAGGAGTAGTAGTAGTAGTAGTAGTAGTAGTCTGATGTGTCTATACTGTAACTTACCAGATAGAGTAGAACATTCAAAGATTGTTATTGTCACTTGCCCTCAATGATACCTGTGTCCTGTAGCTGTGACCGGGCTCCCTAGTTATCATGGCCTCCTGGGCACAGTGTGACCATACCTCACATCCTCTGCACCTCCTTTAACTATTCTCCGACTTTATGTAATAGGTTTACTGAGCATGTGCTGGTAGCCAGATCAAATGTGTAGTAGATGGACGAGTCTGACTTCATGGAAACCAAGTGCATTTGTTTTATTGATGTCTCAATGGTCTATTCTCATATAAGGAGACTATTAATGAAATGAACAGTATGGTCGGTGTCCGGAACAGAGTTTAAAGTAATGTTTATACGTAGGTTATGAAAGTGAAGAAAGAACTCTGATACTCTAAAATTCAAACTCATATCAGTAATCAGTCAGACTTGTTCCTGAGACACCTACAGAGGGAGGCTCAGACTACCCCGGAGGGACCACCATTAAGATTCTTTAACCAGTCATCGTCTAGAAGAGACATTAGGACCGCGTTGTTTATACCCGTCAGGAGTTTACTTGTTGTCTTATTTCAACTTGGAATCATTAAAATATATCATTAGGAGCCAAATATTGTGACAATGCTATAGTGATGATATAAATAACAGCAAAAGCAACACAAAAACTGCAACAAAAATCAAAAGAGATCTAGATGTTCTACACCAATATGCTTTACTGCTTGCAATACTATTGGAAAACTTCCATCGACTTCTCCAACATCTTCCAACCACCAGAAAAGTCATAAGAAAGATGTCTTCTTATGATATAATATGACTACCACATACAGTGCACCCCTGGTCTGGTCTAACTTATCTTCTGGCATCTCCATTGTGTTTATGTTCCTTCTCTCTTAGTCCCAGTTCTTCCTTCTCCGTCTTCTTCTTCTCCTCGCCTCCGGTCCCCCATATGTCCCCTGCCCCCCCCCCTCTTTCTGGCCGTGCCCTCTTTTATGTGTTCTATTTTCGCACTTTCCCCCCTCGTTATAAGTGTTGGTGTCTTGCAGCCCTCGACACAATGTGTCGTTTGACAGAATCCTTGGGAGGCTCGGAGGAAGGGCTGGATGAATGTGTGTTTGGAACATGCTCGTGCCAAAATTGTCCTCTGTTTGTCAAAGCTTGTGGTTACCTTGTTGTTGTTAATAATGTGAATTATGAGGTCTTGTCTACTTTGGAATTACAACTGGTTTTGCTGCAACAAAAAAAAATAGGAAAAAAAAAACAAAAAGTTTAGTTTTTATTTATGTCAACAATATACCATAAAAAGACCTCAAACATTAAACCGAGGAGACTGCAGTCATGTGAGAGGTGGCTGCAGGTTAATCTACTTTTCCCATCAATGTCAAATGGGGTTCCTTGGGCCACCAGATAAATTATTTAGGGGCCAACACTTCAACATCCACTAGGACAGTGGTGGCAAACGTATGGCACGGGTGCCAGGCGGCACTCGAGCCCTTCTGTGCGCACCCGGGCCATCACTCAGCACACACAGACAGAACTCTTCCTGCAGTTCCATGCAACTAAAAGATGCTGCTTTCAGTCATATTTGATACGTACTTCGCTACTTGGGACTGTAGGAAGAGGGAAAATGAATAGACAGGGCGAATTATCTTTGGAGGACCTCCTGCTGGCCCCTACAGTTACAGAGGGACCCTGGAAAGAAGCTAAAATGATGAAATTTTCCATCTTTCTACTGTGTCTGTCTCAGGGCCAATATGATTGTTGAAGAACAGGAGATAAGTTACTGCTTTAATTTTTGGTTGGCACCTTGCAATAAATAAGGGGGGTTTTAGGTGTCTGTTTGGGCACTCGGATTAGGAAATAAACCCTACTAGCCTCCAAATTAGGTTGTCTTACTACTGTATCTCTGGAGCCCAGTATTTGGTTAGAGCTGGGCCCACCTAAGGATCCTGGTAGGCCAGTCCAATATGGTTTCTAACTCTATAGATTCCTGTAAAACTCAACATAAAACTTCATAGTCCCAACTGAGAAGAAGACTTGTGACGGAGCCAAGACAATGGAGAGATTATGTTCCTCTTGCGGAATATAAGCCACCAACAGATGGACTTGGCTTCGGCTTATCCCTTCTCACTTAGAACAACACATGTATGCTCAGTCATGCTTGAAATAGACGGTGATGGAAAGGGAATGGTCACCCCATAAGTCATTTTTCAGTTGATGGAAATGTGGCAAATTTGTCTCATCTGACCCAATCGATCCACATTGTAGAAATCCGGGGATACAGTATATTGTTCAAGCTGTCAAACCATCGGGACAAGACTTGAAGTCAAGTTAACCAGAACTAATTCACTAATAAGCATGTAAATCCATAATTATTAGGCACAAAATAATCCTTGCTTTATTTTTACCATTATGAGGGACCAGGAGATGAGGGATCCAAAGAGGAATGGAGGGCACACGTTGATCATTATATCTACTTTATAGTCAAAATTGCTTAGTAGAGGGTTTTATTCTCGGTTATGAAAGCAGTTTACTGTCCCGATCAATTCATAAAAGGTTGGTTAATATGCAGGGGAGAAGTTATAGTAAGTAGCAGCATTCGAACCCTGGTGCCGGGGAAGCCAAAAGTCACTTTTACCCGCACCTGATCTATAGCATTTTGGGGGTCAATAAAGATGTTATACTAGAACTTGGGAGCTTTACTTTCCCTCTTTGGAGATATTAACTGAACCTCCAACTTCCGTCAGGAAGTAAAGAGAAGTGACTGATTGAGGCCACCCATATATCCACTGGACCATACCATTTAGGTCACAAGATGAAACAGCAGCAGATGTGGGCTGGAGGGTAAGGTTACTTCCGAGCCCTCCAAAGTGGATGTACAGAAAAAACATCTGGATTATGGAGGAGGAGACCACAGTGGAAGACGACCTGACAATCAGAAGAAACACAAAGGTCACTTGGAAGGGAAATTAATTAGACATTGGGAATAAAGTATGATTTCAGCAGATCTGAGGATTCTATTAGAAAGATGATGCTGGAAACTTAACCATGACACCTTGAGTGAAAAAAGGTGGTAAAAGTTTCAAAAACTTCTGAACATTTGTAGAATACAAAGTTGCCAGAGGGTTAATGACATTCCAGAGGCTCCGCCCCTTCCATTTCCCTCTATTCTTTAATCACATAAAGTGTCTCTTTGTTACTGACCCATCTTCTGCTCCGATAGGGTCAACGTGGCCTTGAGCCAGCTACGCTCAATCCGACGGCCTTTCCTGGGTGCCAAAACAAGTCGTCAGCGGAGGGGAAACATACAGTGGTCTTTGTGTGCTGTCAGCTCTCACAGCGAAGGAGTTAAAGGTGCCAAGAGGGCACACTAGGGTGGTGGGGGGTGGGAGCGCCAGGGGGTGATCATGAGGAGGGGAAAGTTCTCCACCCATCAGGAATGTGCAATTATTCGTCAGGACTGCGGGATTAAAAATACTGCAGGATTTCGAGGATTATGATGTATTATTTCCCCAGTTTGGACTTGATTTGATGGTAATGCATGAGGAAGGGGAGGTGCCTGAGCAATATAGTCCCTGCTTCCTTGTTCCTGCTCCAGTGTTTGACCCCTTCATGTTATCTGACTCCATACCTGACCTGTATCCTGACCTGGCTTCAAATCTGCTACTACCGGCCCTGACCTCGAGTCTGTAGATCATGATGAACAATCTCCACCTGCCTGACCTTTGGTGCCTGGGTCAACTGTTACTGACAGAGACTTTCTCCAAGAGGTAGTGACCTGGTGGTTCCCTGCAGGGAAGTGCGTTACCTGTATAGGGGGTTCAAGGGTGAATGCCTGAGACCACTTAACTAATTCTAATTTGTGGTCTACCAAACTTTAGTAAAGTGATTTACTCATATTAGGTACCATGAAGGTCATACAGGAGTTTTAAAAGAGGCAAGAGGCTTACTGGTTATTATATAGGCATCCACTTTAATAGAGCTGCTGTATCTAAGCTGCCATTGTATAGGCATCCACCTTACATAGAGCTGACTGCTGTATCTAAGCTGTCATGTTATAGGCAGCCCCACCTTACATATATATGATGGCCTGGAAGAAGAGCTGCGCTAAATTTTTATATTGATTCTTTGGTAATTTTGTAAACCCCTGTTTTATGGAATGGGCCCTTACAAAAAAAATGGAGACGACATTATTTCTGAAAAAAATAGAAGTCATCATACATTGGACCGGGTTCCAGTATTGTGGCTTACCAGTTTCTCTGTCGTACTTTGAAACTGAAAATGGCTTTCCCATGTATTAATGAAGTGCTTGCGCCAGTTTTGTGCACTTAAGGGGCTGTTACTGCTTAGTGGGAGTTGGGACACATTTGATACAGCAACTCATCAAAATTGTGTTGTACGCTCTATGTTTAAGGTGCACCAAAAAAAATAGCGCACACTTCCCGAGCGTGCAGGGTGCGCCAGTAATTGAAGACCGAAGACCGGTGATAATCTCAGCCAGAGATGTACACTCACCGGCCAAGTTATTAGCTACACATGCTAGTAACGGTTGGACCCCTTTTTGCCTTCAGAAACTGCCTCAATTCTTCGTGGCATAGATTCAACAAGGTGCTGGAAGCTCCTCAGAGATTTTGGTCCATAGTGACATGATGGCATCACACAGTTGCCGCAGATTTTGTCGGCTGCAACATCCATGATGCTAATCTCCCGTTCCACCACATCCCAAGATGCTCTATGATTGAGATCTGGTGACTGTGGAGGCCATTGAGTACAGTGAACTCATGTCATGTTCAAGAAACCAGTCTGAGATGATTCCAGCTTATTGACATGGCGCATTATCCTGCTGAAAGTACCATCAGATGTTACAGGGTACATTGTGCCATAAAGGGAGGACATGGGCAGCAACAATACTCGGTAGGCTGTGGCGTGTACCAAGGGCCCAAAGAGTGCCAGAAAATATTCCCCACACCATGACACCACCACCAACCAGCCTGAACCGTTGATACAGGCAGGATGGATCCATGCTTTCATGTTGTTGACGCCAAATTCTGACCCTACCATCCGAATGTCGCAGCAGAAATCGAGACTCATCAGACCAGGCAACGTTTTTCCAATCTTCTACTGTCCAATTTCGATGAGCTTGTGCAAATTGTAGCCTCAGTTTCCTGTTCTTAGCTGAAAGGAGTGGCACCCGGTGTGGTCTTCTGCTGCTGTAGCCCATCTGCCTCAAAGTTGGACGTACTGTGCGTTCAGAGATGCTCTTCTGCCTACCTTGGTTTGTAACGGGTGGCGATTTGAGTCACTGTTGCCTTTCTATCAGCTCGAACCAGTCTGCCCACCTTCTTCTGACCCCTGGCATCAACAAGGCATTTCCGCCCACAGAACTGCCGCTCACTGGATGTTTTCTCTTTTTCGGACATTCTCTGTAAACCCTAGAGATGGTTGTGCGTGAAAATCCGAGTAGATCAGCAGTTTCTGAAATACTCAGACCAGCCCTTCTGGCACCACAACCATGCCACGTTCAAGGGCCTCAATCACCTTCTTCCCCATACTGATGCTCGGTTGAACTGCAGGAGATTGTCTTGACCATGTCTACATGCCTAAATGCACTGAGTTGCCGCCATGTGATTGGCTGATTAGAAATGAAGTGTTAACGAGCAGTTGGACAGGTGTGCCTAATAAAGTGGCCGGTGAGTGTAGAACTAGTATCACTGAGGCTGTGTTGTGCAGAGTCGCAGGTGGCCAGCAGGAGGAGCATGTTCATCAGACAAAGTATTCATCATGACTACACAGTCTTCTCTTTTCATACACCCTGACTGCTGAACGGTGAAAATACCCGCTCTGAAGTCCAAACACTAGGGGGGGGGGGGGCATTTATTATCGACTTTTTTCAGGCAGTTTTTTTCCCCTTATTTATGAAGTGTCATGTACAATATTTGCCTTTTTCCGACGCATAATAATAATAATTCTTTATTAGCACCTACAGATAACGCAGCGCTGCACAGAACTTTCCAAATCAGTCCCTGTCCCTATGGGCATCACGATCTAAACAACCTACCAGTGTGTTTTGGAGTGTGGGAGAAAACCGGAGGACCTGGAGGAAACACACGCAAACATGGAGAGAACATACAAACTCTTTTGCTGATGTTGACCTGGATGGGACTTAAACCCAAGACCCCAGCACTGTAAGGCTATAGTGCTGACCACTCAGCCACCGTGCTGCCCTACACTTGTGCCTTTTGTTATTCTGGGCGCACAATCCTGTTGCTTTTCCTGCGCTTCCAGTTACCCGACACTGTTTTTGGCGCAATTTTCGGCACACCCCTAGAACTGCAAAAAGCTGGTCTGCGTTGTATTATTTTACCATCATGAATGCGGAGACCTTTCTAGCCGCTTTTGATTGTACGCCAATGTATTAACGCCCCGATCCAACATCACAGTGTAAATTATAGCATGATTCGTGTACCCTGCAACACAATCGGTAAACATATCCCTATGTGCATGTGCCGTTCAGCATCCTAGGAAAGTTGAGCTGGATCCAGCTATCACCCAGCTCTCCCATATGCTGATCTTAAAATGTAGATAATTAGGTAACAGGAGGTCCCTGCACCGTACAGAATTTACAGGGAAATTATCGCCTTTTAACCCTCATCCGATTACAATAAAAGGATTAGGACTTAAGCCTGGGAAAAATGTGGATACAACACGTTTCACGGATCCGGATAAATGGCCTCCAGTGTGACACAATCCAGTGACCGGAGCGGAGGATTAGGAGGGATAGAAAGTCAAAGCGATAAGCGAACAGTTTATAAGCAGAGGATTATAGGACGGATGGACAGAGGGGGGCGCTGTGCATTGTCATCCAGGACCACACCATGGATAAAAGAAAATGGGGCTCATTTACTAAGGGTCCGAACGCCGCACTTTCGTCGGGTTTCCCGAATATTTCCGATTTGCGCCAAATTACCCCGGGTTTTTGGCATATGCGATCAGATTGTGGAGCATTGGCTTGGGGGGCGTGGCCGTCGGACAACCCGGCGGATTCGGACAAACCATGGAATTTAAAAAAAGAATTGTGTCTCGAAATCAAGCACTCGCATGCACCAGGAAGAAGAAGGTGAACTCCGGCGGACCTCAGTGCAGAAGCGACACATGCAGGAACTCGGATGCACGATGTTAGTGAATCGCGGCAGACCCGAATCCTCGTCGGACAACGCACCGCGGGATCGCGACAGGACCGGGTAAGTAAATGTGCCCCAATATGTGGAATTATTTGCAGATTGAAAAAATTACTCCATTCATTCATTGGAGGCTCCGGGGAGTCTGTGAAGCTGCAGCACCCTCAGTAGCTCACTTGTGGCTAATTAGCATAATAAAAGTTGATTTTAGAAGGCAGGAGGTCATGGATAATAAATATAAGAAGTTTACCACAGTCACGGTCCCCAGTTTAGCATAATGGATTGTAATGGGAGATTTCCTTTACTAGAAGTCTCCTACAGCAGTTGCACAGATGGGAGGAGCAGAGGGTAGCGCAGTGCAGAGAGCTATGAGCACAGCAGTGTGAGGATACCCTTCCACTGCACTTAGAAAAGCTGCTGCTATCAAAAAGTCACATAATGGGGCAGCTATTAAGCAATGTCTGCGTTCTGCTTTTTAAGTAGCAGCAGGTCTGTGAACATAAATTTATATTTAATAGGGGCGTGTCCAGTGCCGATTCTAGACCGTTTTCTGCCTAAGTCAAAGGTTGAAATGCAGCCCAGTTACAGTTATATTAAATTATATAAAGCCCCCCACTTCCCATGCATATCCTCCAAACACAAATGCTTCCCAAAGTAAAATCATTCTTCCTCCAGCAGTGGCACATTTTTCCTCAACTGTCCCACTCTGTCTATCAATCGCATCTGTGCTTTACAAGCAATGATGGTGGGTAATTTAGAAGGCCATGGGCACCTAAATCACCCACATTTTAATAGAGCATTCTGCCGTCCCCGAAAAGGCTCAGAAATCTGCCGCCTGAGGCGGAAATCTTCATCCTGCCTCATGGCAGATGCATCCCTGTGCTTGTCCATATACTGCTTAGCTCTGTGCATTGAGCAGCTTTAAAGTTTCTCCGAACTCTGTTGGACCTGAGCGTGGAAGCGACACATGGAGGATACTGGGCGCACAATATTAGTGCATTATACACGGACAATGCACTTTCCGTGAACTCCAAGGAATGGGTAAGTGAATGAACCCCTGTGTGTTAAAGGAGCGCCTGAAAAAAGTTAGTGCAAACCTCCCGGTATCCACCAGGATTCAATAACCTGTCGCACTCTGCACATAGTGCAGTATCCAACACTTTAGATACATCTGGGCCATTGTGTTTCCCTTTAGACCAAATTGTACCATGTTACATGTAAGTAATTATTAATCACATGCAACAGACCTGAGACATGACAGCAACATAGAACAAAGCGAAGATAAGACTGTAAGATCTATAGGGTATTATTTTGTGAGAACCCACTCAAAACCATCCTCCTATTGTCCCGTTTCCATGGTAACGCTGCATATTTGGACTGAAGCGTTGAAGATACATTCCGATTCGCTCAGTATAACGTTATCACCAAAAGTTCCAAATGAGAAAAGAAAAAAAACAAGATCTGCAGTATCACATGATCCGAACAATTACTGCAGCCAGAAACTGAACCGTGTAAAGGAGGTTACATAACAGTGTGAGACGCCGATATACACAGCACACGAGTCTCACTGATATCTACTGCTACATCTAACCAGACACAACCCAGGAGAGTCTCATGATCACCCAGACAGCCACCCGCCAACCACAGCATATCACAGAGAGACCGCTACAATCTGTCTACTGCACAAATCTACAACATTAACCTTATTATTCTACTACTTCATAAATACTAGAATATAACTACTATAATACTGCCCCCTATGTACAAGAATATAACTACTATAATACTGCCCCCTATGTACAAGAATATAACTACTATAATACTGCCCCCATAACAGTGTCATCTACACATCCCCCCATAACAGTGTCACCTACACATCCCCCATAACAGTGTCACCTACACATCCCCTATGGCTTCCTCTGGGCAGTGGTTACTACTCCATGAGTCTGTGAGGAGCATTATTAGAAGATTGTTGCCTGAGTTCTCTATGGAGAATATTTTGGGATTGTTTTCCATTCTGTGTCCTCTTGTGGTGACCCTGACAATAGAGGAGGCGGTCACATTATTCAGCAGGGGGGCTGCATACAATCTCCTCTCAGACCATAAACAGGACTAATAGCTGATAAGGACCTCAGAGGACAAATGTTTGTATTTGCCTAATCCTTGACCTCTTGTATACACAGGGGGACAATAGGGGGCAGTAAAGATTACAGCCCTCTCCTGTGTCTCTCCTCCCCCCAGGTCCAAAAAGTTACAAGAAACAAAGGAGGGAATGGGTGCCAGGACAGGTGCCACCCAGCCAGGACAAGCTCAGCCTATGATCCCAGGGTGCGCCTCTAGTAGGTCATGTGTACACTGTAGGGACCTCCAGACGTGTCACCCTACAATAAGTACAGTGACCCCCCCAAATAGCGCTACAAGGACCAAAATCATCTCCTGGCTGCAGATCCACCATCTAGAGAAGCTAATTGTCGTTACCCAACTTTCCTAGAAGCTGAAACACCAGATATAACCTTGTGCCGAAGGACCCGTCACCTTCTCCCTGGTCCTCCTGGTCCTGCAGTCACATGGCAATCACTTCTCCTAATCGTCTTCATAGGGTCATTAGTTTCCACTCCGTCCCAATGTATCGAAGGGACCTAGAGATACCGGTCCCCTGTCCATGTATGTGAGAGGTCCTCACCTCGCTGCGTGAGTCTCAGCTATTGTTTTCCGTTATCACCCACCTGCTACATATGATTTGTAGGAAAAATATAATGACTGGAACATCGGAGAACCTGATGGACAAGCAATGAAATTACCTCCACCATAGATTAGCTGCCAAAAATCTTAGTTTTCGCCCTCTACTAGAGCCACTCTGACCCTACAGACTACCTCTAAATCTCCACAATTAAGGGGTTAACATTTTGCAGTGTGAAGAATGCAGCTTCTACTGTTGGGCTGAGATCTAGGTGGCACCAACATGGGTTCCTCATTGATCTCGTCTACTGCAGAACCATTGGGCAGCTCCCGGGTCTTCTGACATATCTCAGCCTCACCACCCGTCCGTCCAGTCAGGTGGAGTCTGGGGCTTCCCGGTAGACAGTGTCAGACTGTGATGTCCTCAGTCCACAACATAAGATTCTGGTGCCCAACATTCATCAGCCCATAAGAAATAGACCTTAGTATCCTTCGAATTGCATTGTGTCCAGTGGGACCATTGGGTTCCAAAATTGTGCTCGAGTTTGGACCTTCTGGTTGGCAATTCCAACCCTGCCTGAAGACTGTCAGAAGATCAGTACTCTGACACAGTCTTGGGCTGGGGTATCTTGGGCCCATCACAATGGTCTGCCCTTCATCATTCTCAAGGAAATATACCCTACTAGCCTACAAATTAGGGTGTCTTCTGTTGTATCTAAGGAGTCCAGTATTATGTTATAGCCTGGGCCCACTGGAGGATGCTCTGGTGCTCTGGCAGGCCTGTCCGACACCCTCGGCTTTCCAGTCCGATACATCAGGCGCACAGAATTTGGT
The DNA here is from genome assembly GCA_019512145.1 of Engystomops pustulosus. Classification (NCBI taxonomy): domain Eukaryota; kingdom Metazoa; phylum Chordata; class Amphibia; order Anura; family Leptodactylidae; genus Engystomops; species Engystomops pustulosus. Next base: position 168,519,053 of record CM033646.1, on the reverse strand, counting down.
ACCACTATCCTAAACTAAACCTTCACCAGCTCCACCACCCATGTCTTCATATATGGAAGTGTAACCTGCTGTATTAACATTTTCACAGCTGCTTGAAAATGGAAAAATGAATTCAAACCAGCCAAACGCATGGTAAACTAGCAAAAACGCACCAAGAACGGTTCTAGAACACACCATGTAGTGCTCAAAAAGTGAAGGATGTGTGGTTGAAAGTTGAGATCTTAAGCATACAATGTCCTTTGAGACAAAACAAACATCTCTCTACAATCTCCCCTTCACAATGACAGATCCTTAGATTTCTTGGTATTTATTGGTCACACTCCCTCCCCTAAACATAGAACAGGGGTAGAGAACCTACGGCTCGGGAGACAGATATGGCTCTTTTGTTGGCGGCATCCGGCTCTCAGACAGATCTCTAATAAATAATGATGGCTGCTGTGTGTCTTATACTGATCACTGGACACAGGCAGCAATGTTACCGCTTCCTACATCCTTTGTACGACCCAGGCGCCATCACCGCCACGTCTTTGTCAAAGAGAAGAGCCTGGGAGCGATGGGGAGCTGGCTGCAGGGAGCGCAGGTTGGTTAATATTCTTTTTTTTTTTTTTTTTTTTTTTGCGGTGACTACTTTTCTTCTAGGAAGCAGGTGCTGAGGCTACCTATATACTGGGGGGCATGTGTTGTGGCTACCTATATACTGGGGGGGTGGGCATGTGCTGCAGCTAGCTATCTACTTGGGGGCATGTGCTGTGGCTACCAATGTACTTGGGGGGATGTGCTGTGGCTACCGATCCACTTGGAGGCATGTGCTGCGGCTACCTATCTACTAGGAGGCATGTGCTGCGGCTACCTATCTACTAGGAGGCATGTGCTGGGGCTACTTACCTACTGGGAGGCATGTGTATATTGTAGGGCTCTTATGGAATAATATTTAAAAATATGTGGCGTTCATGGCTCTCTCAGCCACAAAGGTTACTGACCCCTAACCTAGAAGTTACGAGTTGTCCTCAACCACAATGGTGGCTATCTCCATCACCAACGTGATTTGTACCCTGATCTCCTTCTGTGCCCCAACAAAAGCAGATCTGATTTTTCTAGAAGGTACTGAAGATGATCTCAGGAACATGTACAGGAACATGACCACCATCGTTGATGTACACTGGGATACAACTTTTGGGTCAATGAAGAACATTCAAGCCTAGAATGATCTTATCAATCCAAAGACATAGCCCCAACATCACAACATGTAGAGGGACCCTTCCAACTTAAATGTCATCTCCAAGCCTTGGAGACTCCTGAAGTTCCTCACAAAATGTACTGATAATATATGAAATTTATGGAGGACACATTCTTTTTGGCTAAGAAACACCAAGCTTGTTGCATTATGGGAAAAACCATGACTATGAGGGTGCGTTCACACAATGCACTTTGGTTGCGGTTTTTTATTACATTTTAAAACGCATTACAACAGGTGATTTGCATAACTACATTACTGTTAACATTTGCGTTAACAAAACGCATTGCAAACACAATTTTAATGCATACGTTAACACATGTGATTTGTTAAGGCATGTGTTAACGTCATGTTAACAAATGTAAATAGTAATGTAATTAGGCAAATCACCTCTCCTCAGCTGTTGTAATGTGTTATAAATGCAATGCAACCAAAACGCAACGTGTGAACGCGCCCTGAGGGTACGATCACACAGTGCATTCTTGGTGCATTTTTAAACAGACTGAAAATACATGTGTTTGTTTGTTTTGAATCCGTTTATCTTCAATTCTGGAAGTGTAAGCAGCTATGTTAACATTTTCACAGCTGCTTACACTTCTAGAAATGAAGAAAAACGGTTAAAAACCAGCCAAACACATGGTAATCATACAAAAATCCATGTGTCTTCAGTGCCACACCAAGAACGGACCAAGAACTGATCAAAAACGCACCGTGTGACCTCACCCTTATCTAATTTGGTCCTAGGAACTCCCTCTGTGCAGTCCTGCAGTCACCATTTTGTCCTGATGTTCTACAAATTATGGCAAAACTTGACCAAATATTACAAATGATAATGTAGCGCTCTTGCAGCTCTCGGAGTGAGCTGTGCAGGATCGTGACATTCTAAGTGTCCTTGGGTCTGGAGGACGTTTCACACACATAATAATGTGACTTATGTCAAAATGTCAAAATGTGATGAATTGAACCAATTTTTCATGCTCCTCCCAAGCCCTGTCCTCGTACTTCTCACAGCTGTGGGTTTGCTGCAATTGTGTCCCTCTGGGACTCATCAGCAGCGCTCATCACTCTCCTGTCCTGATGGTTTGTTACAATGTAGCAGACTGGAATATACACTGGATACAATGTAACAACTGTGAGGGATTAAACAAAGGGGATGTTTTAAGATTTAAAGTCATCCTTAATCCATGATATAGGGGATCCCAAGCTTATCGGAGGGATCAGACTACAGGACCCCCTAAAAAATTTCCCCAAATTTGGGGTTTCATAAAGTTGTATTGCATTGTGTTTAAGAAGGAGGTCCAGCCAGTGTCCTGCAGCTCCATTCATTCTCTATGGGGCAGTGCTGGTGATGGGAGGGTTAATATCAGCTGCAGCATCCTCTGGTGGGTGGAGGTGTCAGTGTCAGCCAGGGAGGGAGGGGCTGTCTGTGGGACTTGTTCTCACCTGCACAGGGAGGGGCAGCACATAGATTGGGGTTAGCAGGGGCTGTGCTGGGCTCATCACTTCTTCTGCCTCCTCTGGACTGTGCTCAGCTCCTGATCCCCCTCATCCCACCCCAGGTAAGTGACCCTGCAGCAGGGGCTCTGGTACTTTACAACATGTTTTGTCTCTTTCCACCCTTGTGTTGCTGTTAGAGTGTCAGCTCTTTGGGCAGGGGATGCTACTTTAGGCAGTCGGGTGTTTTGTTGTTTGTGCTTTTATAACTTTATAGCCTGCAGTTTTATAGTGTGATGGCTGTGACTGGGACAATCGACTAAACATAGTAAAAATGTTACAGGGAGCGGATGGGGTATGAGTTTACAGCGTGTTCACACCTTGCAGCACAACCGCACGGTAAAGATCCATGTGCAGGTCTGATGCGGTTTTGGGTGCAGTTTCTGAATGTAACAGGTGAAATGCACTTACTTAAATCAAAAGCAGCATCAAAACTGCAAAGTGTGAACACACCTTCGGGTAATTGCTCAAATAACAATTCCTAACGATCTGTTTGGACCGGTTTATTGGAGATTTTAGGATTTTGCAGTCGATCACTGATCACATCTTTGTAAATGTCTATCTGCATGTGTGATCGTATTTGTAAGTCACTGGGGGGTGGTAGACGTGGGGTATCACAGCTCTGATGTATTTGTTTTTGTAGCCAAAAAGCCGCATGTCAGCATTTTGTGCCATTTTCACAGCAAAAATTACGCATTTAAGGACATGACTTTTTGGGTGCAACAGATCAGTGATAGTTCTGATATCTGAAAAACTGAACGTGTGAATGCACCCTAAGCCTGCCATGTGTGATACTGTCTGCTGAGATGTAGTATCTAAACATTTTGAGTGAGCAGAATACTTTCTGAAGGTCCACCGTATCTAATCCTTTCATGTGTGATACTGCCTGGTTTTGGATCTTTGTGTGATACACTCTGCTTAGCCCAATATCTAATTGTAGCTCATCTGATAAATTCTGATTAGTCAGTGTATCTAAGCCTAGTGTGATACAGCCTGCTTCTAGCCTTGTTTTTGAAACCTATTGAATGTATGTTCCTATGTGCTGAAACATTGTATCTAAGTTAATCATGTGTGAAACAGTCTCAGAGAACCCCATTGGATTACAGCCTTGATAATGATATATAAAGTACTACCCCCCAAGATGTTATATACACTAGTACCCCCACATCCTATCATGTCCTATATAGTAGTGCCCCCCATAATGTGATGTACATTAGTCCCCCCTCCACGTTGCTCCCTATAGACCAGAACCCCCACATCCTATCATGTCATATAGAGTAGTACCCCCATCATGTGATGTACATTGCTCCCCATAGACGCCCGATTCGCGTTTTCCCGACGTGTTACCCGAATATTTCCGATTTGTGCCGATTGTACCTGAAGTGCCCCGGGATTGTGTCGCACGCGATCGGATTGTGGCGCATCGGTGCCGGCATGCGCGCGACGGAAATCGGGGGGCGTGGCCGAACGAAAACCCGACGTATTCGGAAAAACTGCCGCATTTAAAAACCGAAAAAGTGTCGCTTGGGGAGCGCTTACCTTCACCTGGTCCGAGGTGGTGCATTCCGGCGCGATGAGATGACTTTCAGCGCAGCAGCGCCACCTGATGGACGGCGGAAGAACTGCCTTCATAAATCCCGGCCGGACCCGAATCCAGAGCAGAGAACGCGCCGCTGGACCACCTAGTGGTAGCATCAGGAGACAAAAATCAGAATGTGTCCTCACCCAGCGCCATCTAGTGGTGGCATCAGGAGACAAAAATCTGAACGTGACCTCACTCAGCGCCACCTAGTGGTAGCATCAGGAGACAAAAATCAGAATGTGTTCTCACTCAGCGCCACCTAGTGGTAGCATCAGGAGAAAGAAAAATTAGAAAGTCTTCTTACTCAGCGCCGATAGCAGATAGGGTTATAGAAACACACTTAGCTACAGCAGAGCTGACAATACATAATAGGCTTCAATACACGCTGTCAGTATCACACATGGAAGAATTAGATACAGCAACAAAGCTGACAATATCAAGCATGATAAGCTTAGATACACTACTCAGGAGACATTATCACACAAGATAGGATTAGATACACAACTAAGTAGAGTGTATCACACTTTAAAGGACTAGATACATCAACAGCACAGATAAATATCAAGCACGATAGGCTTAGATACACAGCTCAGCAGACACTATCACACATGATAGGCTTAGATACACAGCTCAGCAGACACTATCACACATGATAGGATTAGATACTCATGTATCACATTTTCCCCAATACTTCAGATATTATTTTGGTGTAGACTGTGACCTGATCACTGATCCTCAGTCTTCACATTCATCTAGAAAGCATCAAATTGAATTTGGTAACAAAACTGCAAGAAAAGCTTCCAGCACTTCCCACTACAGGGGGTCGGGCGGCAGGAATTTTGGGGGTGATAACAAAGAGGGAGTGTTGGAATTCTCCGGCAGGCAGAGAACAAATGGGTCATTTAAGAATCTCTGGGAAGCGGCTGCAAAACACATTAATGCTGAAGAACATGAGCCAGGAATCTATTATTTCTGTTATTCTATGTTTTGCAGATGAAAATCATTTGGACTCAGCGCAGGAGGAATAAGGGCACAAGAAAAAGTTAGGAGAGGAGACATCTACAGTGACACATCTACATCCTGATCTTCAGTTACATCCTGTAAATCTTTTATTTTATATATAAGAATGAAAAACATTACAATCATAAACATAAATCATGCCATAACTTCTAGCAAAATAATACAGAATAATAATAATAATAATAATAATAACAAAGCAATAATATAAACTGAAAGAGACTTACAAAAATCTCCTGGCTCAGCCACACACACACTCAGCATTATTAAACAAAACCTTCACCCAGTCCCACCACCTAATTAATTTTTATTTATTTTTAGGTTAATTGTTTTGTTTTGTTTTCATTTTTTTTCTTTCCTAATAAATAACTAAACAACACACATCAAATTACACATAAACAGGAAAAAGCAAACAACAAAAAAATAAATAAATTTGAATATAACTAACTAAATCCCACTCCAATCACCCTCCCACCCAGACACTGGTCTAACGTCTAAAGTTTGCGTTGAGTAGTCCAGACCAGTGCCCAGGAACATAGTATCAAAATCCTGTCCACCCCCCTCCCAACCTCAAATCCCTACACCTCAAACCAACACAAATACTATAATATTCTATATAAAACAATACACTATAACACACATCAAATCTCTAAACAAATACAAACCCCATAAAGCCCAGGTTCGGCGCCTGCAAGCCCAACCTCACTATAACCTCAGGACACAAAACAAAAATCTACAGTGCAGCATCAGCCCAACACCAGGAGAGGAGATGACAGACTAAGGGACACTAAAGGAGAACCCCCTCCAAAGGAGAGAGGCCCTCCCCGTGCCCAGCCTCTCATACTCCAGAGAGCGCACCTTCACCAGGTCACCCAGAATGTTCCTAACCACCTCATCCACCGGGAGGATTTTACGCTGCGTCGATACTAAACACCGTGCGTTCCACGTGTGGTACCTGACCACTAGACTGACTAGGAATAACGTGCAGCGGTCCCGGCCACCCAGGCCTCTGAAAGCTCCATAGGCCCACTCCGCATAGGAGAGACCAGCCAACCCGGGCCAATGGATGGAAGCGCCCACCCGGTTGTACACCTCTGTGTTAAAGGGGCACTGAAGCAGGAAGTGGTCCATGCTCTCCAGCAGGCCACCGCACTCCTCCCGGGGACAACCCCTTTCCCCAGAGCTCCTACACTTCAGATTGTCCCTCACACACAGCTTTCCATGGAAGCAGCGCCAAGTCAAGTCCCAAAACTTCAAGGGGATCCTGATGGAATTCAAAAGACCTAAGCCCACCCCAAGATCCTGACTTGGGCAATCCCTGAGGGCCAGAGGCTTCCGGAAACAGGCAAACAGAACCCTTTTATCAAGGAGTTTCCTCGACATGGTCCTGATCTCCCACATTCCCAGACCCCACCGGCGAATCACCTTCAGAACCGGGGTAGCGTAAGCCGGAAGATGCCCATGAGGTGTATGGAGATCCTTCACTTGCCCTCCTGTCTTCTATTCCTGAAAGGCCGAAACCATCCCCTACAGGAGTATACCCACATATTAGATATATTGTGGTGTCCATCTCCCTCACCTCTGATGTTTCAGGGTCAGATCCAGGACCTGCCCCCTCATCCTCGTCTCCAGACTCTGGGCCAGTCTCCCCTTCTAAGGACACTGACTGCCAAGGGGGAGACTCGGCACCCCCTCCAGGCCCCTCCGCCAACCCTGGCCTTTCACCCTCAGCCCCTCCATTGGCAGGAGAGGCTTCATCCAGGGCCAGGAATCGATTTGAAAGTTCGACCAGCGGGGGGTTGGTTGCACCTTCCTTGGGTACCTTAGTCAGGGTGGGAGAAGATCTTATACCTCCCTTCTTTTTACATTTTTCTTCTTTTTGGCGCCACGCTTACGCTTTCCCTCTAGCCACGCCCTATTATCCTCATCCATACTCTCATAATGGGAGGAGTCTGAGGACGTGGCACCTTCCTCTCTCTCGATCCTCCTGACCTCCTCATCCAGTACATCATCCCCTGGGGCCTCAGCGACAGGTGAGGTCTCCAGGAGAGCGCCAGAGGTCGTCCCAGCAGCCCGAGACTCCCCCCGCTCTCTCTCCTGTTGACGCTTCTCTAGACGCCTTAGCTGGGCAGGCGTCTTTTTCCTGTCTTTCTTCCCTGGCCCCTCCATTCCTCCGCCTCTGCTAGTCCCCTCCCCAGCAGATTCAGCCTCATGGCTTTCATCCGCTGAGGCTGAGCCTGCATTAGCGAAGGAAAGAGGAAAACGACTGTACGGGTTGGACCAGCACCAACATTAGCAGACATGACTACCTCCGCATCTTCAGGCACGAGGAACGGGGGTCCCCCCGCAGAGCATTGCCCAGAGGGGACACCAACTCTTATCACACTTGTGCCCTCCGCATCATCAGTAGCAGATGTTATTACGTTTCCTGGGGCTTGGTAACATTCGCCGCTGGTCTTTAGCCGGTTTGAGGCGCCGCTCATCTCCAGTCTCCACATAATTCGTATTATCCCCAACACCGACACAAAACAGTACTTTTTGTCTGGGAGGTCCAGAGCCCTCAGCCTCAGCGACCCCTCCACACTGCCGCCGCTCCCCAACTAAGTGATCAGCAGCAAAACCATGAAGAGATGCCGAGGCACCAAAAGCTGCCACCAGTGCCGGGCTATCCCCCCCTCCCACCGGGGGACGCACCACAGCACTGGATTTTGTTGGTGACGCCACTGCCGAGCCGCCCTGACTGTCCGGCCTTGCGGCCAATGCCTCCCCTGCTCCCCCACTGTTACCACAAACAGAGACGGAGCCCATCGCCACATCAGGTTTAGCTGTAATCTCCCTGCACCTTTGCACCGGGTCCACAGCAGAACTCGGGGGGGTTTGGGTAGCAGGGCTTGCACAGTAAGTGGACCCTGCACTTTGCCCATGGGGGTTTACAGGGAGGGGGGTAAAGATGAATCTTACCTCTTCTTGCTGCTTTGGCCTGGTCTTCTTCGCCTTCCTCCGGCTGCTCCCCCCAGCGGCTTCCTCTGGGAGCTCATCACCAAAAGAAAAGTTCTCCATGTGCACTGGGGACTCGAGCAGCCGGATCTCTGCCATGAGCGCCCCTCCCTGGCTGCCGGTGTCACTGTCCTCCCCCGAGCAAGGTGTTACTGCTGGCTGTCCTGCAGTGGGCCCACTGCACGAGGCCTGCTGATCTTCCTGCAGGCCACCAGGTGGGAACTGCTGCTCGTCATCATCATCATCATGATCCTCCTCCACCTGGCTCGCAGGCTGCAACCCCATCAGCCTTTGCTCTCTGTTATCAGCCATGTCTGCAAATCTGTCTTCATTAATCAGTTTTTCCTTAAACGATCCACTATTCTCTTTTAGTCAGTGTTGTAATTTTAGCTTTCAGGCGATTAATTTCTCCATTTATTTCCATTTTGCGCTTCTTTGGCGCTGTGTTCGCCCTGGCGCGGGCACATCGCAGCTCCTCCCGGAGCCTCCTGATGGTCTTAGTCGCCTCTTCGTACTCACAGAGGTGGCTCTGGACCCGGGAGGCATAGGTGGACAAAGACTCCCGGGGTCCCTGCACCGCCCAGCCTCCCCCCGCATGGTCAGCCTTACCTCTGTGAGCACTCCGCTTCATGGCTCCAGCCCCGGAAGGACCGCTCTCACCCGTCCCAACATGGACATTCAGGTTCTTTCTCTGTCGCTTCACACTAGACTCAGGGGGAGTAGGAGCCGCATTGCTACGACTCCTGGTGGAACGTCTCACCCCTGAGTCCTCCATAGCGCTGGTTGGTATCTGACTACCCCTTCCCCCCGCCGGCCTGGCCCGAGAAGTAGGAGTCTGGGAAGGGAGAGAGCAGGCCCCAGGTGGAGATGGAACCTGCTTGGAGCTCAGAGCAGAAGCAGCACACAGCCTCACACAGCAACAGACAGAGCTAACGATGTAACAAGCTCCAGAGCTGCAGTCACTATTCTGCTGCTGGTGCAGTCACTATTGTAGGAGTACAACATTTTAGCCTGGGTCCACTATTTCTAAATTGGCTTCAATGGGGGTCCTGTGTCTATGAGGAGACCTACTTGGCAGCAGTGGGGGCATGGTGACTATATTGGCTACAGTAGGGGCAATGTTAATTTGTTGGCTACTGTAGAGGCACTGTAACTGCAATGGTTAATGTGGGGGCACTATTACAATGTTAACTACAATTGGGGCATTACTGCTAAATTGCCTACTGTGGGGAAACTAGGTCATTTACATGTTCTACATTCAGTTAGGACTCCACACAGTTCTGTATTATACTCCAGAGCTGCACTCTCTATTGTGAACCTACAGAACTCTCCCAGAATTCTCAGCTTTCTCAGTGTCTGCTAAATTCTTGCTCTAGTTACTTGATTGTCTTGATTCCACCAGACAATTCTATCATTATTAATAATTAGTAATAATTAATTTACATTTTAATACTTGAGTTTTTTTTATTATTTTTTAAATTCATGACATTTTCTATTACCAGTCAGCATCAATTTTTTCAATATATATTAGATCTATTAATATAGTGATATTATTATTGATCTTATTATTTTTTACAATTTATCATAATTTTTTTGAGTACTCAATAATATTACTAATACTACTTATAATATTATTATTATTATTATATTATATAGAGGCATCATATTCTGTGGCAGTGTACAAGTCATGGGTTCCTAAAGAGGCAAAATTAGACTGTAGATTCTGGGCACAAAAATAATCCTCAACTCGAATGATTCACCCTGCACACAAGAGCTTACAATCTACACAGAAGGAAGGTTTGCTCACGAGTCCTTGTCAGCCGCCATATTTATGGTATGTGGGCAACGCAGGGTTGGCTTTAGGTGGGTATGTGTCTGTTTCCCCTTTCAATTTTCCCTCACCTACTTCCCAGCACTCCGGGATGTGTATAGTTATTTTTATTTTATAGGCATAAAGGAAGTATATATACAGGCGGTCCCTTACTTAAGGACACCTGACTTACAGACGACCCGTAGTTACAGACGGACCCCTCTGCCCCCTGTGACCTCTGGTGACCTCTCTGGATGTTACTATAGTCCCAGATTGCGGTGATCAGTTGTAAGGTGTCTGTACTGAAGCTTTACTGATAATCCTTGGTCCCATTACGGCAAAAAATTTTGAAACTCCAATTGTCACTGGGGACATTTTTTTTTTTGTCTGAAGCTACCATTATATAGTCAAAATATATAGTTTTGACTTACATACAAATTCAACTTAAGAACAAACCCATGGAACCTATCTTGTACGTAACCCAGAGACTGCCTGTATATACACTCACCGGCCACTTTATTAGGTACACCATGCTAGTAACGGGTTGGACCCCCTTTTGCCTTCAGAACTGCCTCAATTCTTCGTGGCATAGATACAACAAGGTGCTGGAAGCTCCTCAGAGATTTTGGTCCATATTGACATGATGGCATCACACAGTTGCCGCAGATTTGTTGGCAAATAAAGGGATGGACATGGTCAGCAACAATACTCAGGTAGGCTGTGGCGTTGCAACGATGCTCAATTGGTACCAAGGGGCCCAAAGAGTGCCATGAAAATATTCCCCACACCATGACACCACCAGCCTGAACCGTCAAAATTCTGACCCTACCATCCGAATGTCGCAGCAGAAATCGAGACTCATCAGACCAGGCAACGTTTTTCCAATTACTGTTCCAATTCGATGAGCTTGTGCAAATTGTAGCCTCAGTTTCCTGTTCTTAGCTGAAAGGAGTGGCACCCGGTGTGGTCTTCTGCTGCTGTAGCCCATCTGCCTCAAAGTTTGACGTACTGTGCGTTCAGAGATGCTCTTCTGCCTACCTTGGTTGTAACGGGTGGCGTTACAGAATGTTGCATTATAGAATATGATCCTGTTTCTACCATCATCTTCAGGTTATGCCATCACCTCCACCTGACGTCACCACCATCCATCTCTCCCATCTTCAGGTAAGTCTGCATTATCTGGCACCACAGATCCCAGGAATCTTTTGCAATAGTGTTTTGATCTCCACCTCTCACCTATGTGTATTGGACCGTATGCGTTGCTCTATTACCATCCACTCTTCTTACAACCATCTCCAGGACTTCTCTTGTGCTTCCCCCAAACTCTGGAACCCTCTACCAAAATGTGTCAGATTTTATCCCCCACCTTTCAATCCTTCAAATGTAACCTGAAAACCCACCTGTTCAGTCAGGTCAGTATGGCAAATGAAAGGATTTGATGGCTCAGCACACAGTATCACTGCACACATGATAGGATTAGATACATGGCCTAGTAGACAGTATCACTCATAATATAATTAATAATAATTCTTTATTAATATAGTGCACACAGATTATGCAGCGCTGCACAATACTCGCCAAATCAGTCCCTGTCCCCAATGGGGCTCACAATCTAATCAACCTACCAGTATGTTTTAGAATGTGGGAGGAAACTGGAGGAAACCCACTCAAACACAGAGAGAACATCCAAACTCTTTGCAGATGTTGACCCTGGGACTTGAACCCAGGACCCCAGTGCTGCAAGGCTGTAATGCTAACCACTAAGCCACCATGCACCACAATGCACCCCCTCCCCCCATCCATATAGATCAGTGAACCTTTTAGGGACTGAGTGCCAAAACTATAAGCAACAGCCAGATATTTTTCACAAAGTGCCAAATGCAAATTTAAAGTAACTAAATCAGCTCACATGTTTCAAACATATTGGCACCCGGAGGACACCAAGACAGTAGAAAGAAGTAGAAATTTGGATTATATTGTAGCTTCCCTTTAAAGTCCCCTTAACAGGCTGAATCACAGGCACAGAGAAGGGTCTACAATCATAATCCAGCTCTGTCCTCACCTCCCGGCTCCTCCTGCACTTGACTGGTGGACTCTGTGCTGGGTGATGGCCTGGGTGCCCACAGAGAGTGCTCTGAGTGCCACCGCTGGCACCCGTGCCATAGGTTCGCCACCACTGATATAGATTGTGAGCCCTCGCAGGCAGGGTCCTCCTCCCACTTGTCTCCTGATCTCTGTAGTTTTTGTATTTGCATTTGTTCTTGTCTTAATGTATGTGAACCCCTTACTGATTGTACAGCACCATGCTCTATAAATAATAATAATCATATATGGGGAGGCCAATGCTGGCATTTTCTTGTGTTGGCATTGCTATGGTAAGTTGGTGGATGTGATTGTGTATAGTGGAATATTTGGGGGGCACTCTTCAGGGGTCTAGAGTTCTACATCAACTTTCCCAGAAACAGTTATAACTAAGAAATGATGACTAAACAGAATCTGAGATCTGGGGAGGGGGGCGCGTGGGGTTACATTTCCTGGGGATTTGGGGGTTGTGCGTTTTATCGCACACAATCTGGCATTGTTCGCAGCGTTGAGCTGTGCGGAGCATGTGATCCCTGTGAGCAAAGAAAAACCCGGCAGAAACATATCCTAGGAATTCAAGAGAGAGCGGAATATAGATAGTAGAGAGGGAGAGATAAACAGAGAGCGACACAGGGGCTGCCAGCCACAGATAACACCAAATAGGGCCAAACAGAGACAGACAGACACCAAAGAGACCTCCACAAGCAGCTAGAGGGGGCCTGAGCCCAGAGAGGGGCAGGCAGAGGATATAGGGGGGCAGGAGGTGGAGTCAGAGGGGAGGGAGGGGGGACGAAGGAAAGTGTAAACAGAATCACTTGTGTCTCACAGGGCAGAGCGAGCTCAGGGCAGACAGTCACCCACTGACACCCACCCCAAGCCCGGAGGCAAGTGACACAGAGAGACCCCCGGTGTTACACCACCTCGGTGAGAACTTTTATTTGTGCACAGAACTCCTATTGTTACCCCTTTTGTTCAAATTCAGTTGCAACTTTTGTAACTTTTTTTCTGTTACTTTGTTTGTTTTGAATTTGAACTTGCAACAATGTAACAAGGAAGATGAAAACATCCTGGACTGTGTGTGTGGTGGTGGTGGTGGGGGAGCATGCTGGGAGTTGTGGTGCTTCTGCAGCACTTTTGTTAAAGGGGCGGGTAATGCAGATGTCATATGGTGTGGTATGATAAATGGTTTGCAGACGTAGCAGAGCTGGATGCGTTGTTTAGCCTTTTAAGTGCATCGGTGTCATAGCAAACTCAACTTGGACTTAAGTTGAGTCAAATCTTTGCTGGAATAGTAGGCAATTGCATGAAAAGCGCTTCCCTCGTAAGTTTCCATTACCATTATTGTTTGATATCTGCATTGCATATCAGGAGATGGGTTGTGTGGGAGTGTAAAGGGTTACACTATACTGTACTATATTCCATAGTGGGTGCAGGAGTAACATAAGAAGATACCTATGTAATAAATGGCATATAGTATATGTGACATATGATGGAGTTTGCGCAGGTTTAGTCTAAGTCTCTTACTTTTCCGCCATATTAATCCTACTTTTCCATGGCCGTCAGTCGCTAAGGAATTTTTCCAGTACCAACCACTTAACGCCGCAACTTTTCCTACTCATATTTTCCATATGTGCACAGCAGGTGGGGGAAGGAGCGCAAGTCATTTCAGGACGTTAATATGGAGGTTTCTACCCTCACAATCCAGTGCTCCACAGATGTAGCAGAGCTGAGAATGTCTTTATCCATTTCTCTGCTGGAGTCCTGAATAACACAGTTCAGCTCTGCTACATCATGACCTGGATGACCCTGATAATCAGCGACAACTGACAAGAGGGTGGGCCCCATATTGACGCGTCATTGCATGTGTAGTCTTATAATACAGCACTCATACAGTATAACATTGAGGTTGATTAAACACTACATCTCTCACAATGCAATGCAGCACAGCAAGGGTTACACTATGCAAGTACAGAGGGGGAACTGGACCCCAAATATCATGTATTCTTCATATCATAGTGGTGGTTTGGGTGTCACTGCAGCATCTGGACCCCCGCAGGTAACCCCCCTGTCTAGCAGTGTGCACAGTATGTCAGCATTGGACTGCAGAATTATGAGTACAGCTCTGGATGTACCTGGAGTAGAAGATTTCCCTTGTTAGTAGTGTGTGATACAACCTATGAAGCAGTCTCCCCCATTGCTCATAATATATGAGGGGTCTTATGAAAATGTAGGTTCCCTTGTGGGAATTAGGTTTCCTGGGATATGAACGGATGTGTTTTATGTGGAGAACAGGAAAGTAAGAGAGTTCCTGCTCTGGAGGAGAGGGAAAGGGCAAGTATTCAGTCCAAGGCACAAACTCATCTGATATAAATATGAGAGCAGAAGACGCTGCCAACATCTATATATATATATACAGCGCCGTGTGCCAGCAGGATGGCCTGCAGGGAGGCCTGGAGGGGGCGCCACTCAGCACAGGAACTGCCATGGAGGATCTAAGCCTGGAGTGTGACACTGAGTGTAGGGAGGTTGTATCAAAACTTATGTCTTCTGAGCCGTGTATCTAATCCTATCATGTGTGATACTGTCTGCTGAGCCGTGTATCTAGTCTCATTCCAGCGGCTGCCTGTCTCGGGCAGTCTCATTCCAGCGGCTGCCTGTCTCGGGCAGTCTCATTCCAGCGGCTGCCTGTCTCGGGCAGTCTCATTCCAGCGGCTGCCTGTCTCGGGCAGTCTCATTCCAGCGGCTGCCTGTCTCGGGCAGTCTCATTCCGGCGGCTGCCTGTCTCGGGCAGTCTCATTCCGGCGGCTGCCTGTCTTGTACATACTGCCCCCTATGTACAAGAATATAACTACTATAATACTGCCCCCTATGTACAAGAATATAACTACTATAATACTGCCCCCTATGTACAGGAATATAACTATCCTGAGTCTCCTGATGCCTGGAGACAGCCCAGGGCGGGGCCACCCTGGGTGGGGAACTTCCCCAAGCAAGGCCCAGGCTTCCAGGCCTACACCGGGAGAAATCTCCCTCACTACTTCTGATGGGGATATAAATCCCAGAGTGAGCCGCCAGCAGAGCAGCAGCCAGTTTGTGAGTGACCTCAGTGTAATGAAGAAAGAAGAAAAGAAAGTGAGTGAAAGTGAATCCGGATCCCAGCCCGGGCAGCATGGAGTACAGATAATGAAGCAGCTGAGTACAGGTCAGGCAGCAGGTGCACAGCCCCCCACTCCTGCACCCAGACAGCGGAGAAGATCCCTGGAAAGACAAACCCTGCAAGAAAACCTGCAGCAGAGAGAGGTTGTGTCCAGCATGGCCGCTACAGGCCGCACCAGGTCAGCAGCAAAGCCGCTATGTGTCTCTGCACAGAGTGATCCAGCCTCAGTCTCAGGCCCGGCCATTACAGGCAGCAAACCTGAGAAGCCAAGCCAGGAGATGGTTACACCCAGGCAGCCTGGAGGACTACAGCGACCAGCACGGCAGCTGAAGGAGAGCACACGTGCACCTGAGCTGCAGATGGCGGAGGAGATCCCGGCACTGGTAAGGAGGATGGGGGAGCTAAGTCACCATAAACAAATGCTGCAGATGCAGATAGACTGTATGTACAGCCTGAGGACCGCGCACCCTGAGAGCAGCGCCCTGTACAATAGTAAGCTGCAGGCGCTAAGTAAGGAGCTGGCGGTGGTGGTGAGGGACATGGACTGTGTTCTGGAGAGGATGGGACCCCTGGCCGAGTCCTATAAGAACAGGGAGCGCTTTGCCCAGCAGAAGCAGATCTGTAACCCTGGACCCCGGGCCCCTGTAGCACAAGCTGGACCCGTCCCCCCAGATGCACCCCACAAAGTGTCACCCCAAGTATTGAAACCTGCAAGTTTCTCATTCCAGAAGGGGAAGACACAAGAGCAGCCGCAGATCCCCGCAGCAGACCTGAATAAAAATGCTGTAGTACCACAGGTCCCAGCAGAGACTGTGCAGCAGGACAGTGGACTTCCATCCATGCGTCATGGTGATGCGGTGACCCAGAATTGTGCTGTAGTGACAGAGACTGGGGACAGTGCTGGACATATTGATGTGGCTGAGGGGTCGGGGGATGGAGGGGACTCCCAGTCTATCTGGGAGGTGCAGCCACCGGAGGATAATATACAGGTGGATGGGGGGCAGGGGATTGTACAGGATGATGGGTGTGATTTCCCCCCTCTAACATCGAGCCCCCCAGATGAGTCAGGTCCCTCTAGTTCAGACCCTCCCCCCAATACCCGTAGTGAGCCCCGTCAAGAGCCTCCTAAAAACGCCTGGAGCCGCGGCGCTCCCTCCTTTACCTCCAGTGCACAATACTCCGGGCAGGCGTTTAAGAGGAGGAACGTGGTGCGCTTTAAGAACAGAGGCGCTAAGGAAGATCTCCCAGATAGGAGGTTTGTGGTGCGGGATCTTCTGTGTCACCAGATGGGGTTCATGCCTGATGATATCCTGGCAGTCATCAACCTTCCAGACAGACAGGGCTATGATGTCAGCTTCAAGCTCATGTCTAGTCTGGACCGGTTCTGGGATAAATTCCGGGATGTTGACGGATGGAATAAGTTTACATTTGTCCCCATTTCCAGGCCAGGTACCGTAGTGGTGAATATCATCTTTTGGAACGAGTCGGTTCCTCCTCAGGATATTCTGGTGTGGCTCAGGCGCCATTGTGATCTGGTGTCTGACCTCACCAGGAACCGAGACACCGACGGTATCTGGACTGGAGGGTGGAAGGTTCTAGTAAAACTGAGGCAGTATAACAACATCACCCTACACCTCCCCAACTCCTTATTCATTGGTAGAGAGAAAGGTGTCTGTTTTTACCCAGGGCAACCACGGAAGTGCTTCAGATGTGGTAAGATCGGGCATGTGGCTAAAATATGCACAGTAATAAAATGTAACCTGTGTGGGGAGGTCGGCCATCTCAGTGCCACCTGTGAGAAGGTCAAGTGTAATCTGTGCGGTGAGATGGGCCACCCACACAAGGATTGCCCGGAGGCCTGGCATAACATCGCCAGGGACTTCTCAGATGATGAGATAGTACAGGAGGCAGATGCCTTAGAGGAGGAGGCCATGATGTCAGGACAAATTCTGACTAGGCGGGAGGTACAGCAGGACTCAGGTAAAACTGCTCAAGAACCTCAGCGGTCAGGGAGCACTCAGGGGAGTATGGAGGTTGTCATCCAGGAGCAGCCTCAGGCAGCCACCTCTGTAGCACCTGGTGATTATGAGGAGGTAAAGAAGAAAAAAAGAAAGAAAAAAGACAAATCCTCCCGAAAGCCTGAGGAGTACAGTGCGGAGCCTAAGACCAGGAGGAAGTCCAATGGTGATACTGAGGTCATGGTCCTTGGCAACCGGTTTGATGCTCTGTCAGAGTCAGATGGGGATTATGAGCGAGAGTTGGAACGTATTGACAATGAGTGTGAGGTGGACATAGGGGACCCCCCAACTAAAAAGAAGCCCCCTCCTGAAGATACCGCTGTAGAGTCAGACATGGAGACAGGTGGAAGACAGGGGGAGGATGACTCTGACATATGATGATGGGGGTCGCTGCTCTGCTCTTTATCATTGTGATGGCTGGATTCTCTCTAAAAGTTGCTTCCAGCAACGTCAACAGCATTAAAGTAAGAAGGACCAGACACGCTGTGTATGACCACCTAAGATATCTGGGCGCTGATGTCATCTTCCTGCAGGAGACCCGTTTGACCACCTTAGGGCATCTCTGTGAGGCTGAGCGTGAGTGGCGGTCTGGTCCTTCTTACTGGTCACTGGCTGTGGAGCCGTACGCCGGGGTCGCCATACTGTTTAACACCACAGACGTGACGGTGCACAGGCTGACGGAGGTCGCTATGGGGAGGTGCCTGCTGCTAGAGGTGACCATCCATGGTAGGCGGCTCCGGCTGATCAACATCTATGGCCCACAGACAGTGACAGAGAGAATCCAGCTGTTCAATGAGGTGAAACAATATCTATTTACCTCAATCCCTGTAATAATGGCGGGTGACTTTAATGTTACCATGACATCAGGTGACAGGTCCTCGGGCAGAGCAGTGGTCAGAGACTCCAAAGTCCTAAAGAGCATCATATCACAGGCCGATCTATGTGATGTATTCACCCTGGATGGTAGGACACCTAAATACACCTACTCCTGTGCTGACAGACATAGCAGGATCGATATGGCTTTTGTGAGTCCCTCAGAGAATGTAAGTGGAATGAGCGAGAGAGTTGTCCCATATTCTGATCATCTGGCCTTATTGTTTAGCATAGGAGCTACTAACCGCTCGGACATTGGTCGGGGGTTATGGAGGCTCAATTCTACCATCCTGGATGATGCCTATGTCCAGAACTGTATCCACTCCCTTTTTCAGGACCAGCTCCAGAGAGTAGACTTCTATGACAACATATCTGACTGGTGGGAGAACGTCAAGGAGGAGATCAGGTCCCTCTTAAAGAGACTGTCAGTGAAGAAGGGGAAGAGTAAATACAGCCAGTATCTCAAGCTGCGGAAAGAATTGGAGTCACTGTATTCGGTGGGAGGGGGGACAAACAAAAGATTGACCAACTGAAATCTGAGATAAAGCAGTATCAGTACAGCCGCTACACGTCCCTGGTAATAGAAAGAGATTACGGAAAACTGGGAGTTCCTGATCCGTATGAAAATTGCCGGGAACGTGTGGCCAAGAAATCAATCACAGGTCTCACTGACTGATTGGCTGAGAACTTTGTATAGAGAGGCGAAGAGCTTTCCTCTGATCAATGGTTGGCAGGGGGACACTTTCAGGGTAGAGGCCGGGGTGCGACAAGGTTGTCCTCTGAGTCCACTGCTGTATGTGTTTGCTATCGATCCGTTCCTGAGATCACTGCAGCGGTGCGATTTTCAGGGGGTGCCGGTCCCCCATTGCTTGCCTTTGAAGGTAGTCGCCTACGCGGATGATGTGACTGTGGTGATATCTGAACCTCGTGAGGTGGAGATGTTATCTGCAGCCATCAGAAGTTACTCAGAGGCCTCCGGGTCTCTGGTCAACCTTGAGAAGAGTCAGGCTTTCTGGACATTGGATGCTGCTCCTGGCTTTGATCTGCCACAGTTCGCCAAGGCCTCCACCCATATTAAAATCCTTGGGGTTAAATTCGGGAGGGAAGATAATGCCAAACTAAATTGGGAAGAGAAATTGGAAACCGGAAATGTAAAGGTTCAGCGATGGAAGAACTGGAGGCTGACCTATAGATCAAGGGTTACTCTGCTGAAGACTTACCTGGTCCCTGTCTTCCTCTACGTCTCTGTCGTCTTTCCTTTGCCAGAATCTTTCTCCGCTCGGCTCTTTAGCCTGTTCTTCCAGCTTTTATGGGGGAACAGGTTGAACCCAATAAAAAGAGGGATCACCTACCTGCAGAGGAGAGAGGGTGGGCTGGATATGTTAAATCCAAGGGTTTTCTTTGACTCCATGTTTCTGAAAGTTAATTTTGGTTGCCTGGACTCAAATGATGGTCTCCTGTGGGTAAGTAGTGTCAGGGACTGGATATTGCCTTTTGCAGAGTCTTGGGTGCGAGGCGGCAGTCTCAAGAGGGGCCGATGGACTCCTGGCTTCCTCCCCCAGTATCTGGAGTATGGTCTTAGGTGTTTGAAAAAGTGGAGGATAGATAAGACATTTTTAGAGAGTAAGACCAGAAGGGACCTCTATATGAGTGTCTGTAGGACCTTCTATACTGTTCAGCCAGCTCTGAGGGACTGCACAATGGCCACCCTGCAGGAGAGTCTGAGGTTCCTTAATGGACCGAGGCTTCCAGCCAAATTCTTTGACATCGCCTGGTTGTCTCTGCATGGGAAGCTTTTTGTCAGAGGAAATTTAAAATTCCTGAGTCTCTCTGACCGTATGTGTCCCTTAGGATGTAACCAAGAGGAGACTATGGAGCACTATACCACCGAGTGCCCGGGAGGGAGGCAGATATGGCAGGAAGTGTCCCGCAGGCTGAATATACCACGTCTACAGTCTCTTAGATACCCAGATATCATCTATGGGGTAACACAACACATAACGGACATTGACCGGGGGACCATGTACCTCATTATCACCACCATAAAGTATTACCACTGGCATAACAGGACCCGAGTCTCCATCCACAGCGAGACCTTCCAGCACATGACCGCAGTCACACTCATCATGTCTGAGCTCAGGTGGATCCGATCCATAGAGATTGGGAAAAGTGATGGGAATAGGAAGTTTTGGAGGAACATAAGTCTATAGTGATGCATCATGTAATTCTGTTTATTTATGATTTTTTTTTCCCCTTAAACCAGTGATGGACATTTAAGTTATTAGAAATGGAATTTTGATGTATGACGTCTTGTAAATTCTGATAAGTATGTAAAATGTATTTTGTTTGTTTTTTACTAATAAAAATTGCCCCCTATGTACAAGAATATAACTACTATAATACTGCCCCCTATGTACAGGAATATAACTACTATAATCCTGCTACCTGCAGAGGAGAGAGGGTGGGCTGGATATGTTAAATCCAAGGGTTTTCTTTGACTCCATGTTTCTGAAAGTTAATTTTGGTTGCCTGGACTCAAACAATGGTCTCCTGTGGGTAAGTAGTGTCAGGGACTGGATATTGCCTTTTGCAGAGTCTTGGGTGCAAGGCGGCAGTCTCAAGAGGGGCCGATGGACTCCTGGCTTCCTCCCCCAGTATCTGGAGTATGGTCTTAGGTGTTTGAAAAAGTGGAGGATAGACAAGACATTTTTAGAGAGTAAGACCAGAAGGGACCTCTATATGAGTGTCTGTAGGACCTTCTATACTGTTCAGCCAGCTC
This sequence comes from Engystomops pustulosus, assembly GCA_019512145.1. NCBI lineage: Eukaryota > Metazoa > Chordata > Amphibia > Anura > Leptodactylidae > Engystomops > Engystomops pustulosus. The sequence continues at coordinate 168,498,010 of CM033646.1, read as the reverse complement.
TGAGGGACTGCACAAGGGCCACCCTGCAGGAGAGTCTGAGGTTCCTTAATGGACCGAGGCTTCCAGCCAAATTCTTTGACATCGCCTGGTTGTCTCTGCATGGGAAGCTTTTTGTCAGAGGAAATTTAAAATTCCTGAGTCTCTCTGACCGTATGTGTCCCTTAGGATGTAACCAAGAGGAGACTATGGAGCACTTTACCACCGAGTGCCAGGGAGGGAGGCAGATATGGCAGGAAGTGTCCCGCAGGCTGAATATACCACGTCTACAGTCTCTCAGATACCCAGATATCATCTATGGGGTAACACCACACATAACGGACATTGACCGGGGACCATGTACCTCATTATCACCACCATAAAGTATTACCACTGGCACAACAGGACCCGAGTCTCCATCCACAGCGAGACCTTCCAGCACATGACCGCAGTCACACTCATCATGTCTGAGCTCAGGTGGATCCGATCCATAGAGATCGGGAAAAGTGATGGGAATGTTATGGAGGAATTTATGTCTATACTGATGCATCATGTAATTCTGTTTATTTATGATTTTTTTTCCCCCCCCCCCTTAAACCAGTGATGGACATTTAAGTTATTAGAAATGGAATTTTGATGTATGATGTCTTGTAAATTCTGATAAGTATGTAAAATGTATTTTGTTTGTTTTTTACTAATAAAAATTTCCCCCTATGTACAGGAATATAATTACTATAATACTGCCCCCTATGTACAAGAATATAACTACTATAATACTGCCCCCTATGTACAAGAATATAACTACTATAATACTGTCCCCTATGTACAAGAATATAACTACTATAATACTGCCCCCTATGTACAAGAATATAACTACTATAATACTGCCCCCTATGTACAAGAATATAACTACTATAATACTGCCCCCTATGTACATGAATATAACTACTATAATACTGCCCCCTATGTACAAGAATATAACTACTATAATACTGCCCCCTATGTACAGGAATATAACTACTATAATACTGCCCTCTATGTACAAGCATTAGGGTCAGCACAGTCACCTCATTATCATTAGGGTCAGCACAGTAATCTCATTATCATTAGGGTCAGCACAGTCACATCATTATCATTAGGGTCAGCACAGTCACCTCATTATCATTAGGGTCAGCACAGTCACATCATTATCATTAGGGTCAGCACAGTCATCTCATTATCATTAGGGTCAGCACAGTCATCTCATTATCATTAGGGTCAGCACAGTCACATCATTATCATTAGGGTCAGCACAGTCACCTCATTATCATTAGGGTCAGCACAGTCACATCATTATCATTAGGGTCAGCACAGTCACCTCATTATCATTAGGGTCAGCACAGTCAATTACTTCTTTATCCTAGGGCAGTCGTCTCACCATCATTTATGTTCATTAGAGTAATTTCCTGGGGGCAGTAATTATGTTACAATCATGAGCTCATTATTGTTAATGTGGAGATTCAGTAAAGTTAGCTCATTATCATTAATGTGTAGGGTCAGAAGAGTCATCCTATCATCATTTGAGGGTGAGCTCATTATGTGCAGCAGAAAGGATTTGTCCAACATGGCCGCCCCCAGAGAAGTATTTTTTTAAAAAAATCTGTTCCTTTAGAACTACATTAATTTTAAAATAACGCTTAATGTTAGTAAATATAATATTTTACATTTTTATTGATATTTTATTTCTTCCTTAGGCAGAAAATGTCGCTGTAAATTCAACCAGCATCAAAGGTAAAATTACTCTCAAATTTAAAACTATTTTCTAAAAATAAAAAATCCTGCTTTTGACCTGTTCTTTTTGGACCCTAACACCCCCAAATTTGTATGTAGTCAGATACTGGGATTCTGGAGATCCATAACTATCCCATACTAGGCTCCAGCGCAAATCTCTTCGCAACAATGTATCCAAACTGCCATTTTTGCCCTATAAGAGGTGACTCTCTACGAGTGACTCTGTACCCTACTAATAACCCTATAAAGAAAACTATAACAATTTGGGAAATACTGCTCTGTATTGATGGGGCTTACACTGAATTATCAGTTGTGGACAGGAGTTACCCTTTAAGTAATGTTCCATTAAGTGACCCTATGTATCCCGTCATGACTCGGGAGCTCAGGGGTCATCAAGTCAACTTTGGTTCATCATTTGAAGATGCATCTTATGATCTTCTACAGTTTACATTCACATTGATCCCTGTTTTTGCCCCTTTCCCCGCGTCCTTGCACCCTTCTTCATATATTGGTCTCATATAATAAGTAAACATTGCATTATTTTCGACCTACAGAACAGGAGAACCCATAGAAGAGGAAGGATCTCTCCGAGCGTCCATCAGACGTACGTATGACCTAATGTAGCAATGTCAATATTAGTTTCTCTATAGCCGTGACCTGAACCTCTACTGAAATTAATAGAAACATTGTGACTATTGTCTGGATGTATCTTTCCAGTTTAGTAAGCGGGGGAGGGGTAAGATTACCTGGGTAGACATAGACCCTGACGTGGGGTAAATGGACACCAATCCCCCAGTGAGCTATTTACACATAACCGGTGTGGCTTTGGACCTGTTACAAGGACCTTGTCTAGGCCTCCCTATTCGTCTCCATTGAACCCCTATACAGAAATTTGCCTTCTGCTACAGGGTGGTCACCAGGTCGCTACCTCTTGACAAACTCCCAATGTAGGTAGTAGCCAATCTTGACCAGGGGTCGGTAAGAGAGTCCTCATTATAAGATCAGTCAGAAGTCTTGCAAAGTAGAAAGTCAGAGTTTGGGTGGGTTGGAAGCGACATAGAAGATAAGGAGGACGTGGGTGAGTTTCAAGGATACAAGGAGGAGTCTGAAGCATGGGAAACAGTCAGTGTGCAGAAAAGAGAAACCCTCACTCCAGCACTTTACCTTATATAACTAGAGTCTTAGGTGCTTGACCAGGAGGCAGCAGGTAAAGGTGAGCACTGGCCCTTTAAGAGAAGGGAAGACAGAGCAGGAGGAGGAGCATGGGAGCTCCTGAAGAAGGAGACTGTAGAGGGAAATGCCAATTATTGGATGGAAATCTCCTCCTGACATGAGCTAATTTGCATAGATTTTCCCATGATGCATTGCCTCTAAGCCTTCCTCCTCCAGCTTAGTCTCCAATGTTGATAAATTTTTTTGCTATTTTTCAGGCTTATCCAGCAGAAGATTATAGTTGATACAGAGGTAAGTACACACCAGGTCATCTATATTTACACAAAATAATTTGGGAATTGTATATATCTTACTCTGGGCTCCCAATATTTATACTTACTAGGGGCAGCATTTTTTTTCAGAGGGGTATATCTTGCTTAGATTTATATACCTTATATGGACTTGAGGGGGCGGAGCATGGCATAATAAGTTTAAAATAGCACCAATGAGAATCCTTGTGTCATGCCCCGCCCCCTCAATCCATGCAATAAATGCAATACAGGATGAATTTTACCCAAAACAACCCAGTAATCTATGTTTAGAGGAACTGCAGTGAAATAAATTGTATACACCCTCTTTGTTTGGGACAATTAATAAAATAATCCCCTTGATGGGCGTCTCCTTTAAGATATAACAAGTCTTCAACATTTTTGCTTTTTTTTCACAGATCCCTCACATCTGGCCTTTATACTCCCATAAAAATGTGCTGTCCCTCTCCTCATGGGAGGGGTCAAGGCTCTTCAGGTCTATGTCATGTGACCACTTTCAGCACAGAGATAATACCATGCTTCTAGGTGTTTCTGCATAGTTAATGAAGACATTTTGTCATGTGACACAGACACTGGTGGGGATTCCATTCATCAACTTTCTACAAAAGATCCAGGAGTCGGGGAACAACATTTACGTCATGTGACATCGACATATGGACCCGCCCATATGAACCAAAGGCGTGACCTGGAAACTATTTGCATGATTTTTTTTTTTGAGCAAACGAAAAGCTTTAAAAAGCCCCTCCCCCTCCACCATCCATCCAATCATATTACCCATCCATCTGTTATAAGCCAAATTGTTATATATTGTACATAAAAAAAAGAAGTCATAAGATTTGGAGTAATATATAAAATATAATACTTATAATATATCCTTATTACACCTCTGTATATAGAAAATATAAGAAAAAATACATTTAACCCCCATTTTTGAATTTTTTAGTACAATTATTTTTAAATCTATTACCCACAAGTCTGAACCAATAAATTAAAATTTTTTGGAATATTTTTGTTTGTCATTTCTAACTTGTCATTTTCTTTTATTGTTCTTTTTGTCCCTATACCCCCTAACACCCAACTAAAGATTTATTGGCTCTTGAGGCAGTGGTTTGGGTGTCGCCGTCTCAGGCACCAAGCTGCCTGGCTGATACCATTGGGTGGACTGTACCACTCAGACCCTCCACAGAGGGCCTATCACACCTACTACTGTCTTCCCTTTACACTGTCATAATGTAGAAGATCATCACTTACTGTATACTTGTGGTGTTTTACATTTTTAGATAAATATAAAAGGATGGATAATCACACTGTCCTCCCAGCAGGCAAAGATGGAACAGTTTCTAGCTGCCTATGTGACGCTGTGCTGAGGCATCATGAGAATAATAGAAGACAGTAAAGAGATGGAGAAATCTAATCAAGGAAGAGTCTAGTCAGATCAGACACGAGAAAACATTGCAGGGAAATTCCGCTTCACATTTCTGACCTTTATAATTCCATATATATGTGCAGGAAGAGCTTCCTCAGGGGTGGAGTCACTGCTCTGTCTCATGTACTGTATGGCAGCAAAATGAGCTCAGTATATTGAACACTGAACATGTTGACATTGTATGGCAATATATTTTGGGAAATGTGATCCTATTACACAACTATTTTGGACAGTAAGGAACTTTTAGGAATAAAGCAGGTATCGCACGACAATACTGTGCAGACATTGGGGCACATTTACTTACCCATCCGGAGGAGTTCACAGAAAGTGCATTGTCCATGTATAATGCACTGTGCCGCAATTCACTGAGATTGTGCGCCCGATATCCTGCATGTGTCGCTTCCCCCGCTCAGGTCCCCGTAGTTCACCTTCTTCTTCCCGGTGCATGTAAGTGCATTGTCATGCGACACAATTTGCATCTTAAATCCCGCCCTCAGTCGGATCGTCCATTGTCACGCTACATTGCTACTTCATTGTAACATGTATAATGTATGACTGAATGGCGGTATTATGGAATTTATGGCGCTGCTATGTGGTGTGTGGTATGCCCATATTTATTAAAGTGTTTGGCCAGTGTGTGGCACAGTATTATGTAAGTGTGGTGCAGTATTATGTAGGTGTGGTGCGGGTCAGTATAATGTAGGTGTGGTGCGGGTCAGTATAATGTAGGTGCGGTGCAGTATTATGTAGGTGCGGTGCAGTATTATGTAGGTGCGGTGCAGTATTATGTAGGTGCGGTGCAGTATTATGTAGGTGTGGTGCAGTATTATGTAGGTGGGGTGAGGTGCAGTATTATGTAGGTGTGGTACGGGGCAGTATTATGTAGGTGTGGTGCAGTATTATGTAGGTGTGGTGCAGTATTATGCAGGTGTGGTGCAGTATTATGTAGGTGGGGTGCGGGGCAGTATTATGTAGGTGCGGGGCAGTATTATGTAGGTGTGGTGCAGTATTATGTAGGTGTGGTGCGGGGGAGTATTATGTAGGTGTGGTGCAGTATTATGTATGTTTGGTGCAGTATTACTATTTAGACATTGGCCCAGATCTATTATTCTGGCTGCGCACCGAAAAGAACGTCTTTGGATCTTGCACATGTATTTATAAAGTGCATGCGCCAGTTTTGTGTGGCGGCTGCTCTCTGTGTCCAACAAGACAGAAAAAAGCGTGCACCTAAAGGGGCTGTTACTCCTTATTCTGAGTTGGCGACACATTTTATATAGCGACGCGACAGAATTGTGTTTTACGCTGTGGCCCACATTTATCAAATGTAATCTGTAGTAGGTGCAGTTTGCCTGAGGAGTCTGCAGGGGGCGCCAGATTATTGAGCACAAGGAGGCTCATTTACTTACCCGGTCCAGTTTCGATCCTGCAGCGCGTTCTCCATCGTGGATTTGGGTTCTGCCAGGATTCACTAAGGTCCATGCGCCCGATGTCCACCAGGTGTCGCTGCTGCGCTGAGGTCCGCCGGAGTTCACCTGCTTCTTCCCGGTGCATGCGAGTGCTTGATCTTGCGAACATTTTGTTTTTCAAATTCCACATTTTTTTCCAAATCCATCGGGTTGTCCGATGGCCACGCCCCGTTCTCTGTCGCGTGAGAACCGGCGTGATTGCGCCAAAATCCAATCGCGTGCACCGTAATTCGGCGCAAAACGGAAAAATTTGGGAAACCTGGCGAAAATGCGGCTGCAGAGCCCTTAGTAAATGAGCCCCAAGGTCTTTATTAAAGGGGTTTTCCTACAAAGCCTAAATTATTGGTCAGCTCAGTTCATCTTTATGGAGCTGACGGAGATTGCCGTGTACGGAGCTCTGCACTTTGCACGCAAAGTCAGACAGAAAACTGGCGCAAACGCTAAATGTGGGCCAATGGTGGATGTATATGGTGGATGTTCTATGGGACTATGGGTTCTGTATGCTGGGGATGTATAGATCCTGTATGATTGTATTATTTAGGACGCATTGTCCCTTTTCTTCCACCTCTTCAGTCGGTGTGGAGTGTACGAGAGGTCACAGGGAGATCCATCTGTTGTAGCAGAGCGTGGCTGTGCCGCAGACATATGTACAGGACCCCCGACCCCCGCAGCAGCAGCAGAGAAGACATAACATTGTGTGATACACCATATGGATCCAGGGCTCATCTACAGCTTCATGGGGTCCAGACATCACGTCCTAAAACCGCAAAATAATCTGCATATTAATCCAGCATTATTAAATATCTACAAGCGACATACAAAGCGCTGCTATAAAAGACATCGCGTTCCCATCACCCGAATTACTCCACCGAGAGAAGTTCAGAGCAGGGTGCCGCTCCTCTTTTCAGGGTGTAGGTCCTCCAGTACATGCAGGTCCCCAAATCAAGGTCCATGTCCTCCAGTAAATGGGAGTGGTCCACAATTCAAGGTGGAGGTCACCAGTTCAGGATGCAGGTCCTCCAGTAAATGAGACAGGTCCTGATTTCCAGCTGCTGGTCCTCTGTACTGTGTGCACATCTTCAATTCAGTGTGCAGGTCCCCAGTGCATGTGACAGGTCCTCAATTCAGTGTACAGGTCCTCAATTTAGGGTGTAGGTTTCCCCAAAACAAAGTGCAGCTCCTCCAACACAGTGTACAGGTCCTACAGGACAGTTTACAGGTTCTCCAATACAGTGTACATGTCCTCCGGTGCAGTATGCAGGTCCTCCAGCGCAGAGTACAGGTCCTTCAGTGCAGAGTACAGGTCCTCCAGCGCAGGGTACAGGTCCTCCAGTGCAGTGAACACATCCTCCAGTGCAATGTACAGATCCTCAAGCACAGAGTACAAGTCTTCGAGCGCAGTGAACAGGTCCGCCAGTGCAGTGTACAGGTCTTCTAGCGCAGTGTACAGGTCTGCCAGTGCAGTCTACAGGTCCTCCAGTGCAGTCTACAGGTCCTCTCAGTGCGTTGTCTAGCAGGGTACCCTTTGCTTCTACATTTCCGTCAGCTTTTTTCATGTCACCTTTCCTTCCCCGCTTTCACGTTTATCCCTTCTCTCCTTCCTTTCCTTTTCATTCATCCCGCGGTCCTCCTTTCATTCTCGTTTCCCTTCCCTGTATACAGGTCCTCCAGCGCTGTGTACAGGTCCTCCAAGTGCGAGGGCTATGTCCTCCCGGTGCATCTACATGTCCCTCCGTTCATTCCTAAGGGTCCTCCTTTTCAGTCTACACCTGTCTCTCTTTTCATATCTATCTTTCCTAGCTTCGCTTTTCCTTTCCCCTAGCTATTTCCCTCACTTTCTCCTCCGTTCCTCTGAGGACCCTCTTTTTCCCTGATTTCCTGCGGCCTCCCCTACTCCCCGGTCCTCACCTTTTTCCTCCCTGCTGCAGCAGATAATTCTTTCCTTTTGCAGATAATATGACGGCTGTACCCCCCACTGGTACCAGATAATTAGACCATCTCCAACTCTCCTACCTCTCCCTTCCCTCCTCCCCGTCTCTCCTCCTATCCCTCTCGCGGATCAGAACAGGCTGGAGTGAGGGTTCTGCCTCTATGATCCAGCTGCTCGCGCCTCGCTGACATCGTCCCCTCTCCCCCTCATGGATAATTAGATATTCCCAAGTATTTTGTGTTGTGACAATTCTATGAGGCAGCGCGGACGCTGGGCAGTACGACGATGCACGGAGCACAGAGGTTCTAGGCAATTGCAAGTGATTCCACCTCCCATACCACGCCTCACACGATTTTCCTATCTCCACTGCCCCTCGCATTTCCTATTCTCGAATGCATGATCTACTCCCCAAGCGATAATCCTCAAATACTTTTTTCACATCCTGCTCAAGCCAACAGGATCCTGTGTCACTAGCTTATCTATGGATCCAGAATCCCATTGGGAATCTGCTACTTGCTTCGATGTTGGTATTTCTCGTCCATGATGGGATTCGTTTTATGCAGGCTCCCCCTCCGCCGCCCCCTTTTCCTCGTGACATGACTTCCTACCCCTCCCCCCCCGGATCATTCCTGCCTCCTTTCTCTCTATTCGTCCTTTCTTCCTACTTTTTTGGATGTTTCCCCATCTCCCCTTGTTCTTCTTCGTCTCCCGTCACCCTTCCCTCTTCCCGACGTGCTTCTTTTCCCTCTTTTCCCTTTGCCCGTGGACCTCCCCTTGGTTCTCCTTCCTTCGCTGTCTTTGCCGGTTCCTTTCTCCGTGCTCTCCATCCCTTGCGCCCTCCATCCAGCCCTCCCTGGGGCCTTCTACCCCTGTCACTACAAGTCTCTGGCGAGCAATCGGCACTGATGGTCCTGAGAGATAGTCTCAGCACACGATCATATTGTTGGAAATAATCCCCCACCATAAAACAGTGTCCACCTACACATCCCCCGCCCCCCCACTACCCGTTTCCCACTCTCCACCTCCCGCCCTTACAGTGTCACCTACACATCCCCCCATAACAGTGTCACTACACATCCTCCCGTCCCATAACAGTGTCTCTACACCATCCCCGCCCATAACCTGTCACCCTACACACTCCCCCCATATTTGTTCCCCGCTCCCCAACATGTCCTACCCCCCTCCCTATTTCCCCGGGTGGGTTGCGGCCCGATCCCCCCTCACCTTTTCCGCCTATCCCCCTCCCCCCTCACTCCTTTTCCCCGTGGGCTCCCCACGTCCCGGACAAGAAGCGCCGCACATCCCCCAGCTTTTCCTCGTAACCCCCTCTACCCGTGCCTGCGGCCGTCGGGTGAGCCGCGCTAGCCCGCTGTTTCCGCCGTGCGCCGTCCCCTCCCCGGCTCCCCCTTTTCCCTCGGCCCCGTCGGTCCCGCTCCCGCTTGTTGCCTGCGTTAGTGCCCCACATGGGATCCCCCCGCACTCGGAGCCCCTGTTTTCCTCAACTCTCCCGGAGCTCCTTCTCGGCCTTTCCACGCGTCCTCCTTCGGCCCCCTCGTAACCCTTTTTCCGGCCCCAGTGTCCCCGCAGTGCGTCGCACCTCTGGCCTGTCACCTTTCTCCCACTCCCCCGTCTACCATCCCAGGTCCCCTGTTGCCGCTTGTGCCCACCCAGCCCCTCCCCCTGCCCGCCCCCCTGCGTCCAATCTCCGTTTGTCCTCTGTTCCCTTCCTTCTCTGCCGCCGTCTCGCTAGGTTTTCCCGTCCTCTCCTGGGGGTGGGGCACCCCCTCGGGGCGCCTTTGTTCCCGCGTGCCTCCCCATCTCCCGTCTCCTCCGCCTGTTTCCCCGTTGTTAGGTCCCGCCCAGGTCCGGCGCCGGCTCCCCTTTGGTTCGCCGCACCGGGTCCCCACTCCCGGGCACGATCCCCTGCCGCCTTTTCCTCGATATTCCCTATCCCACCCCTCTCGTCCGTGTTTCTCCGTGGTGAGCGAGATCCTCCCTACCCAGGTTGAGCCCTCCCCTTTTCCTCTTCGCCCCTCGCCTCGCGCTACTCCTGTTTTTTCCCCTAGACTCCCCCTTGGCCCTCATCACACTTCCCTTTTGCCGCATTCCGCCCTCATCACGCTATCGCCTCTTCCGCCTTTTTGCCTCTCCACCTCCGCCTTTGCCTCTAAGTGTCATCTACACATCCCCCATAACAGTGTCAGCCTACACATCCCCCCAAAAGCATTGTCATCTACACCTCCTCCCATAACGATTGTTCATCTACACATCCCCCCCATAACATTGTTCATCTACCCATTCCCCCCCCCCCTAACAGTGTCACCTACCATCCCCCATAAGTGTCATCTAACACATCCCCCATAAAGTGTCACCACACTCCCCATACCCGTGGGTCAAACCTACCCCATCCCCAGCCCCCCCCCCATCCCGTGTCCCCAGTCCCCTCTCCATCCCCTTTTCACCGTCCACCACGGTGCCCCTCCCGTCCTTTGTCTATCTCCCCCCCCCACCCTCCCCTTTTCGCCTCCGCCCTATTCCCCCACCCATCCCCTTTATCACACCGCATCCCTCAATTTCCCCCACTGCCCCGCCTCCCCTTGATGTTTTCCTCTCCCTGACGCCCCCCAAAGGGCGGCTCACGCTCACTTGTCACCTACACATCCCCCATAACAAGTGTCATCTACACATCCCCCATAACGTGTCCCCTACACATCCCCCATACATGTCACTTACAACATCCCCCATAACAGTGTCATCTACACATCCCCCCTAACAGTGTCATCGTACAATCCCCCCATAGACCTTGGTTCATCCTACACATCCCCCCATAAATTTCCCCCTACCCATTCCCCCCTATAACACTTTCCCCCCGGTCCGACATCCCGCATAACCAGTGTCATCTACACATCCCCCCATAAACAGTGTCATCTACACAATCCCGCCATCACAGTGTCACCTACCAGCCCAGCCCCATAAGTGTCACCTACACTGCCCTCATACATTTTCATCTACACCCGGGTCCCCCCATTAGCCTTGTTCCTGTCCACATCCCCTGCCTTACCCTTTTCCCTCCTCACATGAGGCCAAGGATAGGTGAGGGGGCGGGACACCCCTCTCCCCTGGTTTCCTCGTCCCCTTCCCCCCATAACAGTGTCACCTACACATCCCCCCTAACAGTGTCACCTACACATCCCCCCATAACAGTGTCACCTACACTCCCCATAACAGTGTCATCTACACATCCCCCATAACAGTGTCTCTACACCTCCCCCCCAATAAACAGTGTCATCTACACATTCCCCCCTAACAGTGTCCACCATACCCATCCCCCCATAACAGTGTCACTACACATCCCCCCATCATTGTCACCGGCTTACACATCCCTCATAACAGTGGTCATCTACACATCCCCCATAACAGTGGTCATCTACACATCCCCCCATAACATGTCATCTACACATGCCCCCATAACAGTGTCACCTACCCTCCGCCATACATTGTCACCTACCCATGCCCCCATAACAGCTTTTCATCGCCACATCCCACCTAACATTGTCACCTCCCCCCTCCCCACCCATCCCCTGGTTCACCGGGCCCTCCCCATCTCGTCCCTAACAGTGTCATCTCACATCCCCGCATAACAATTTACCGTACACATCCCCCATAAGTGTCACCTACACATCCCGACCATACTTTGTCATCTACACCTCCCCCCCATAACAGTGTCATCTACACATTCCCCCCCCCATAACATTGCCACCTACCATCCCCCCCCATAACATTGTCATCTACACATCCCCCATAACAACAGTGTCCACCACCTACACATCCCCCATAACAGTGTTCACCTACACTCCTCATACCATTGTCAACCGATACACCTCCCCCACCCTACCAGTGTTCTCTACCCATCCCTTCCCCATCACAGTTTCATCTCCACCTCCCCCCCTACATTTTCCCCTCCCCGTCCCACCCCTATCCGGTTTCCCCCTACCCCTCCCCATCCCAACATTTTCAGCCTCCACCTACCCCCCCTCACGTTTCATCCGAAGTCCCCCTCACCCCATCTTAGTGTCACCTACCCATCCCCCATAACAGTGGGTCATCTAACACCTCCCCCATCCCCCCCATAACAGTGTCCAATCTCACATCACCCATAACAGTGTCCACCACCCTACACATCCTTCATACCTGTCACCTCACACCTCCCCCCCATAACAGTGTTCATACTACACATCCCCCCCCCCCCATAACAGTGCCATCTACAACTCCCCCCAGTAACAGTGGTCACCCTACACTCCCCCCATAACAGTGTCACCGACACCAGCCCCCATAACACAGTGTCACCTACACATCCCCCATAACAGGTTCACCTACACCTCCCCCATAACAGTTCATCTACAACATGCCCCCCATAACATTTTCCCCTACACATCCCCCCCTCACATTTTCCCCTACCCATCCCCCATAACAGTGTCACCTACACATCCCCCATAAGTGTACCTACACCTCCCCCATTTAGTGTCACCTACACAATCCCCCTAAAAAACAGTTGGGGGGTCATCTCACACATCCCCCCCCATAACAGTGGTCACCATACATCCACTCCCCCCAATAACAGTGTCATCTACACATCCCCACCTAACGAGTGTGCATCTACCACATCCCCCATAAACATTCACCTACACACTCCTTCATAACATGGTCACCTACACCTCCCCCCCAACCCTTTCATCTACCCATCCCCCCCTCATTTCCTTCCATACCCAGCCCTCGCATGTCACCTACACATCCCCTCAAACATGTCACCTACACTCCCCCATAACAGTGTCACTACTACATCCCTCCCCCATAAACGTGTCACCTACACATCCCCCATAACAGTGTCCCTACACATCCCCCCATAACAGTGTCATCTACACACCCCCCATAACAGTGCCCCGCACACGTAACACACTCCCCCATAACAGTGTCACCTACACTCCCCCATAACAGTGTCACAATACCCATCCCCATAACAGTTGCACCTACACATCCCCCCCCCTAACAGTTTCACCTACACATCCCCCCCATAGCCCTCCACCATATCACGCTCTATCCCAAAACCCCCTAACAGTGTCCCTATACAAACATCCCCCCATACACAGTGTCAAACCACACTCCCCCATAACATGTCATCTACACATCCCCCATAACAGTGTCCCTACACATCCCCCCATACAGTGCACCCATACCCACCCCATAACATGTCACCTACCCCTCCCCCATAACAGTGTCACCTACACATCCCCCATAACAGTGTCATCTACACACATCCCCCCATAACAGGTGCACCTACACATCCCCCATAACAGTTTCCCTACCACCTCCCCATCTCTTGTCACCTACACATCCCCCATAACAGTTTCACCTACACATCCCCCATAACAGTGTTCCATCTCCCCCTCATCCCCCCATACAGTGTCACTTACACATCCCCCATAACAGTGTCAGCCTACAACATCCCCCAATACAGTGTCATCTACACATCCCCCCAACATGTCATCTCACATCCCCCCATAAACAGTGTCACCTACACATCCCCATAACAGTGTCTCATCTACACACCCCCATAACAGTGTCACCTACACACCCCCCATAAACAGTGTCACACACCCCCCTACAGTGTCACCTCCCCCCCATAACTGTCACCTACACATCCCCCCCTAACAGTGTCCCCTACACATCCCCCATAACAGGTCACCTACTACATCCCCCATAACTTGTCCCCTACAACATCCCCCCCATACAGTGTTCATCTCACACTCCCCCCCCGCACCTCACCCCCATAACAGTGTACCTACACTCCCCATAACACCTCCGCCCCCCCCCCATCACAGTGTCATCTACACATCCCCCCATAACAGTGCATCACTCACCTCCCCCATAACAGTGTCCACCTACAATCCCCCCATAACAGTGTCACCTACACATCCCCCATAACAGTGTCACCTACACATCCCCCATAACAGTGTCACCTACAACATCCCCCCCATAACATGTCACCTACACATCCCCCCATACAGTGTCATCTACACATCCCCCCTAACGTGTCACCCGTACACATCCCCCATAACAGTGTCCACCTACCATCCCCCATAACAGTTCACCCTACACAATCCCCCATAACATTGTCACCTACACTCCCCCCATAACAGTTCCCTACACATCCCTCCACAATCCCCCTAACGTGTCACCTACACATCCCCCATAACAGTGTCATCTACAACATCCCCTAACAGGGTCACTACACCCCCCCATACAGTGTCACCTACACATCCCCCATAACGTGTCATCTACACATCCCCATAACAGTGTCATCAACACACCCCCATAACATGTCCACCTACACATCCCCCATAACAGTGTGTTCCATCTACACACTCCCCCCTATACCTTTTCCTCTACCACTCCCCACCCACCAGTGTCATCTACACATCCCCCCATAAGCAACACCATAAGTGTCACTACACATCCCCCATAACAGTGTCATCTTACAACTCCCCCATAACACTGGTCACCTACACAACTCCCCACTAAACAGTGTCACACATCAACACATCCCTCCATAACAGTGTCACCTACACATCTCCCATAACAGTGTCACCTACACATCCCCCCATAAGTGTCATCTACACAACCCCCCATAACAGTGTCACCTACACATCCCCCCATAACAGTGTCACCTACACATCCCCCATAACAGTGTCATCTACACAACCCCCCATAACAGTGTCACCTACAGCATCCCCCATCGACAGGTCATCTACACTCCCCCATAACAGTGTTCACCTACACTCCCCCCATAACATGTCACCTACACATCCCCATAACAGTGTCTACTCCCTACAGTCAACTCCCCTCATACATGTCTCTACACATCCCCCCCATAACAGTGTCACTACACATCCCCATAACAGTTCACTACACTCCATAACGTGTCCACCTACACATCCCCCTAAGTCCTCACTCCCCCCATAACATGTCATCTACACATCCCCCCATAACAGTGTCACCTACACATCCCCCCATAAGTGTCACCTACACATCCCCCATAACAGTGTCATCATCTACACATCCCCCATAACAGTGTCATATACACATCCCCCCATAACAGTGTCATCTACACATCCCCCCATAACAGTTGTCATCTTACACATCCCCTCCATAACAGTTGTCACCTAAACACACCCCCCATAACAGTGTCACCTACACATCCCCCATAACAGTGTCACTACACACATCCCCCCCTAACAGTGTCATCTACACACCCCATCCATACCCCTACAGACCATCCCCCCATAACAGTGTCATCGACCACCATCCCCCATAACAGTGTCACCTACACATCCCCCATAACAGTGTCACCTACAACATCCCCCCATAAGTGTCACCCTACACATCCCTCCCATAAACAGTGTCTCTACACATCCCCCATACAGTGTCATCTACACCATCCACCCCCCATAACAGTGTCATCTACACATCCCCCATAACAGTGTCACCTACACCCTCCCCATAACAGTGTCACCTACACATCCCCATAACAGTGTCATCTACACATCCCCCCATAACAGTGTCCCCTACACATCCCCCCATAACAGTGTCAACCTCACACATCCCCCTAAACCTTTGTCATCTATCTAACATCCCCCCATAACAGTGTCCCCTACACATCCCCCCATAACATTATTCAGCTCTACACTCCCCCCATACATCATCTACCATGCCCCCCTCATCATTTCCTCCCGGAACATCCACCCCTACCATTTCCGTGGCCCCCTCCCCCCCAAACAGTGTCATCTACACATCCCCCATAACAGTGTCACCGTACACATCCCCCCCCCATAACAGTTGTCACCTACACATTGCACCTCATCAACAGTGTCACCTACACATTCCCCCCCATAACATGTCATCTACACATCCCCCATAACCGTGTCACTACACATCCCCCACATAAACAGTGTCACCTACACATCCCCCCATAACAGTGTCCCCTACAACATCCCCCATAACAGTGTCACCTACACATCCCCCCATAATGTCACCTACACCTCCCCATATAGTGTCACACCTACACATCCCCCATCAACAGTGGCACTACACATCCCCCCCATAACAGTGTCCCATCATACACCTCCACTCCATAACAGTGTCACCCTACACAGTCCTCTCCATAACAGTGTCACCTACACCCCGTCCCCCCATAAACAGTGTCATCTACACATCCCCCCCATAACAGTGCCATCTACACATCCCCCATAACAGTGTCACCTACACATCCCCCCATACTGTCACACCTCCCCTATAACATTTCCCGTACCTCCCCCATAACAGTGTCAATCTAACACCTCCCCCATAACAGTGTCACTACACTACCATCCCCCATAACGTGGTCACCTACACATCCCCGCCCATAACAGTGTCACTACTACACATCCCCCATAACATGTGTCACCTAACACATCCCCCCAGTATTGTCACCAACCTCCCCATATCGTGTCACCTACACATCCCCACATAAGTGTCTCTACACATCCCCGCACCCCATAACATGTCACCTACAGATCCTCCCCCCCATAACTTGTCATCATACACATCCCCCATAACGGTGTCATCTACACATCCCCCATAACAGTGTCACCTACACATCCCATAACAGTGTCACCTACACCTCCCCCCTAACAGTGTCATGCTACCATCCCCCCATAACAGGTCACCTACACATCCCCCATAACAGTGTCACATCCTAACTGCCACATCCCCCATAACATTGTCACCTACACCTCCCCCATAACAGTGTCATCTACACATCCCCCATAACAGTGTCCACCTACACATCCCCCATAACAGTGTCATCTACACATCCCCCATAAACAATCCAACAGTGTCACCTACACATCCCCCATAACATGGTCACCTACACCTCCCCCCTAACAGTGTCATCCTACACATCCCCCATACAGTGTCCTACACACATCCCCCCATAACAGTGTCACCTACACATCCCCCATAACAGTGTCCACCTACACATCCCTACCCGTCCCCATTCCCCACAGAACGGTCACCTCCCCACTCAGGCCATCAAAGTGTATACACATCCATAAAACAGTGTCCCTACCAATCCCCACCCCTAACAGTCGTCCCCTCCCTCCCCCCAGTTTAACCACACCCTCAGGTAACAGTGTCACCTACACATCCCCCCCATAACAGTGTCATCCCTACAACATCCCCCATAACAGTGTCACCTACACATCCCCCATAACAGTTCACCTACACATCCCCCATAACAGTGTCATCTACCATCCCCCCCATAACAGTGTCACCCTAACATCCCCCATAACAGTGTCACCTACACCTCCCCAATAACAGTGTCAACCTCACATCCCCCATAACAGTTCACCTACACATCCCCCATAACAGTGTCATCTACACATCCCCCCATAACAGTGTCACTTACACACCCCCCCATAACAGTGTCACCTCCCCCGCCTCCCCCCACATTTCATCTCACCTCCATCCCCCATAACAGTGTCATCTACCCATCCCCCCATAACAGTGTCACCTACACATCCCCCCCATAACATCTACACATCCCCCATAACAGTGTCACCCTACACATCCCCCATAACAGTGTCACCTACACATCCCCACTAACAGTTTCACCTACCACCATAACATGCCCCCCCCTCATTTGCTCTCCACCTTCGCTCCCCCATCTTTTCACATACAAACATCCCCCATAACAGTGTCACCACACATCCCCCATAACAGTGTCACCTACACATCCCCCATAACAGTGTCATCTACACATCCCCCATAACAGTGTCATCTACACCATCCCCCCCATAACAGTGTCATCTACACATCCCCCCCTAAACAGCGTGTCACCTACACATCCCCCCATACAGTGTCACCTACACATCCCCCCCTAAACAGTGTCATCTACACATCCATCCCCCATAACAGTGTCACCTACATCCCCATAACAGTGTCACTACACATCCCCCATAACAGTGTCACCTACACACCCCCCAATAACAGTGTCATCTACACCCCCCCCAGTGTCACCTACACATCCCCATAACAGTGTCACCTACACATCCCCCATAACAGTGTCACCTACACATCCCCCCCATAACAGTGTCATCTACACATCCCCCCATAACAGTGTCCCCCTACACATCCCCCATACAGTGTCACCTACACATCCCCCCATACCAGTGTCACCTACACATCCCCCATAACAGTGTCACCTCCACATCCCCCAGTGTCACCTACACATCCCCCATAACAGTGTCACCTACACATCCCCCATAACAGTGTCACCTACACATCCCCCATAACATTGTCACCTACACATCCCCCACCCCATACAGTGTCACCTACACATCCCCCATAACAGTGTCACCTACACATCCCCCATAACAGTGTCATCTACACATCCCCCCATAACAGTGTCACCTACACATCCCCCCATAACAGTGTCACTACACATCCCCATAACAGTGTCATCTACACATCCCCCATAACAGTGTCATCTACACATCCCCATAACAGGTAGTTGTCTTCAAAGGACATTGGTGTTACAGTTAAATATCAATATTTTATATAATTGTTACATAATTTATGGGATTAGTTATTAAAAATTAATGTGCTGCAACATGGGGCAGTCCTGCCAGTGAGCAGGAGGTGGCAGTAATGAGTCAGATTCCTGGAAGTGATAGGATATCTTTATATGAAAGATGAGATTGTCCCTGATGCTGATTCAGCAGTCTCCCCCCTGCAGCATCTGTACAGACAGGGAATCCACAATCACAGCGCAATATCTCATTCCAGGGCTGAAATAAGATCTACGGCAGAAAATCCCCATTCCATACAGAATAATTCATCAGGGAGGGTCATACAGGGTGAGCACAGAGAATACCCCTATAGTATCAGTCATGTCATGTATGTACACAGTGACTGCAGAATAGTGAGTGCAGCTCTGGAGTAGCTTGTTACCTCGTCTGTTGCTGTGTGCTGCTGCTCTGAGCTCCTGGAATAATCCACCTCCACCTGGGGCCTGCTCTCTCCTCTCCCAGGGAGGGGGTGGGTTTCCAGGCATGAGCCAGAGCGGCAAGCCCCAGGCTCCTGCTTCCCGGGCCAGGCCGGCAGGGGGCAGGGGTAGCCAGCTACCGGCCAGCGCTATGGAGGACTCAGGGCTGAGACGTTCCACCAGGAGTCATAGCAATGCGGCTCCTACTCCCTCTGGGTCTAATGTTAAGCGACAGAGCAAGAACCTGGATGTCCATGTCGGTGCGGGTGAGAGCGGTCCTTCGGGGGCTGGAGATATGAAGAATAGTGCTCGCGGAGGTAAGGCTGACCATGCGGGGGGGGGGGAGGCTGGGCGGTGCAGGGACCCCGGGAGTCTTTGTCCACCTATGCCTCCCGGGTCCAGAGCCACCTCTGTGAGTATGAAGAGGCGACCAAGACCATCAGGAGGCTCCGGGAGGAGCTGCGATGTGCCAGGGCGAACACAGCGGTAAAGAAGCGCTAAATGCAAATTTATGGAGAGATTAATAGCATAACAGCAGAGATTGCTGAGCTTGATAAAAGAAAAACTTTCATATTAAATAGCAGCGGACCGTTTAAAGAGAAACTTGTTAATGATGATAGATTTTCTCAAATGGCTGATAACAGATGATGACGAGCAGCAGACACACCTGGCGGCCTGCAGGAAGATCACAGGCCTTGCAGTGGGCCCCTGCAGGACACCAGCAGTAACACCATCGCGTCGGGGAGGACTGACACCGGCAGCCAGGGGGGGGCGCTCAGCGCAGATCTCTGCTCGAGTCCCCAGTGCACATGGAGAACTTTTCCTTTTTGGTGATGAGCTCCCAGAGGAAGCCGCTGGGGGGAGCAGCCGGAGGAAGAGTAAGAAGACCAGGCCAAAGCAGCAAGAAGAGCAAGAAGAGTTACGTTTCATCTTTACCCCCCTCCCTTTAAACCCCCACCGGGCAAAGCGCAGGGTCAGCTCTCACTGTGCAAGCCCTGCTACCCAACAACCCCCCCCCCCTGTTTGTGGTAACAGTGGGGGAGCAGGGGAGGCATCGGCCGCAAGGCACCTCTTCATGCTGTCGCTGAGGGGTCGCTGAGGCTGAGGGCTCTGAACCTCCCAAACAAAAAGTACTCTTTTGTGTGGGTGTTGGGGATAATGTGAATTCTATGGAAAACGAAGATCAGCGGTGCCTCATACCGGCTAAAGATCAGCGGCGAATGTTACCAAGCCCCAGAAAAAGCAAAATAACATCTGCTACTGATGATGCGGAGGGCACAAGTTTGACTGCGAGGGGACCCCCTGAAGATGCGGAGTTGGTCATGTCTGCTAATATTGGTGCTAGTCCAGCCAGTGTAAGTGATGTTAATAATGTTGTGGTGGCTAATGTGAGGGGAGTGAGTGGTGCAGAACCTTTTCCAGCTTTGGGGGTGAGTGATAGAGTGACTGGTGGTGTGGGTGGCGCGGCTGAGTGTAACATGGAGGTGGGTAGTGTTAATGTGGTGGGTGCAGGGGTTGGTCCGGTTGCTCCCCCAGTGGCGGCCCCTGTTAAGAGCTATGCCAGTTTCGCTGCTGGGGGAAGTAGGGTTCCATCATCCTCGTCTCTAGGCTCTGGGGACGGCTTTTTGCAACGGCGCCTCCTGCAGGCCTTACAGAAGGGTGAAAGGACGATAAATGTAGCGGGGCAGGAGGTTGATTTGTCGTTTTGGATAGAGAGGCACGGCCTGTCTGCCTTCCGAGAGCAAAGAGGCAGGGAGACACCATGGTTGCTCCCGACAACCGGGCCGGGTGCTAACCGCAGGAATGTGGTGCGTCTTCAGTGGCGTGGCAGTGATGTGAGTCCCCCTCGGTCACGGGTAGTTGAGCTGCTGCTGAAGATGGACATTAAGGCGGCTGACATCTTTGCCTTGATCCATCCCTATGGTACATCTGAGTTTGATATCAGCTTTGTTCGGCCGGAGGGGCTTGAGCTCTTCTTCATGGTGAAGTTGAGGCGTTCAGGTAACTCAGTCACCTACATCCCATCAGCAGCCTTCCTGGGGTCACAGGTGCGGTGACCCCACACATTTCAGCGGCCATCTCACTGCATCCTGTACAGGGCAGATTAGGTGTAACCTGTGTGGTGATCTCGGTCACCCGTACAGTCGTTGTCCTCTCGTCTTCGCTAATGCAGGCTCAACCTCAGCGGATGAAAGCCATGAGGCTGAATCTGCTGGGGAGGGGACTAGCAGAGGCGGAGGAATGGAGGGGCCAGGGAAGAAAGACAGGAAAAAGACGCCTGCCCAGCTAAGGAGTAGACCCTTCTCTTGATGTTTTGAAAGAGATGATCAGGGAAGAGGAAGTCAGCCGGGCGATTGAAGGGCTCGCCCTCAAGAAATCGCCAGGTCCGGATGGCTTAACATCTGAGTTTTATAAGACCTTTAAGGACGCCTTGGTTCCCCTCATGACTGAGGTATTCAATGAGTGTCTTTCCTCGGGCGCTCTGCCGAAGTCAATGAGGAGGTCTGCCCTGATCATCCTGTCAAAGGGTAAGGACCGATCTCATGTTGAGAACTGGCGTCCCATAGCGCTTCTCAATACGGACAGAAAGGTTTTGGCAAAGGTGCTGTTTAATCGTCTGGTGCAGTTTGCGCCCCGGCTCCTTTCGGGGACCCAGCACTGCTCTGTTCCAGGCCGCAGTACATTTAGTGCTGTGCTTTGTGTCCGGGAGGCAGTGGAGCAGGGCAGGGCTGGTAACTGGAAGGGGTACTTGCTGTCCTTGGATCAGGCAAAAGCGTTTGATCGGGTTAACCACGAGTACCTCTGGTCTGTCCTTCTGAGGTATGGACTGCCGGGTGGGTTTGTCAATTGGCTGAAAGTTTTGTATGCAGTGGCAGAGAGTTTCCCGCTTGTGAACGGTTGGATTGGCCACTGTTTTGAGGTTGGGTCTGGTGTTCGCCAGGGTTGTCCTCTGAGCCCACTACTGTACGTGTTCGTGATTGACCCATTCCTTAGGAGGGTTGATCGTGGGCCGTTGGTGGGAGTCGGGATGGATCGGGCAACACCGGAAGCCACTCTAAGGGTGGTAGCGTATGCTGATGATGTCACTGTTTTTAAGATCGCCGCTCAGAGGGTGGACCAGTGGAAGGGTTGGTCTTTGACCCTCAGAGAAAGGGTTAATCTGATCAAAACCTACCTGCTCCCGCTGCTGATTTATCTGGGCAGTGTGTGCATGTTGCCAGAACCCCTCTGGACTCGGGTCTACAGTCTGTTCTTCCAGCTGTTATGGGGGAATAGGCTGAACCTAATCAAGAGGGAGGTTACTTACCGCACGAGGAGACAAGGAGGGTTGTGTATGGTCAACCCTGTGGTGTTCCTAGTGAATACCTTTCTTAAGATCAATGTAGCAAACCTCTGGAAAGAGAGGGCTCCTCCGTGGGTATACTCTTGCAGGGGATGGTTTCGGCCTTTCTTCCAGGAATGGGAGACAGGAGGACAAGTGAAGGATCTCCGCACACCGCATGGGCATCTTCCGGCTTACGCTACCCCGGTTCTGAAGGTGATTCCATAGCTCCCAACCGTCCCGATTTTGACGGGACTTTCCCGTTTTTCGTACCTCTGCCCTGCGTCACGGGCAGCTATGAGATTGTCACGGATTTTCCCCCCAGGTCCCGCTGTGTCCCGGCGCTGTGTCCGCATAGTAAATACTTTGAAAGCCAGAACTCACAGTACAGAATGGCTTCTACAGACATCGGGAGGGAATCCTTTTCAGAGAAGTGTCGGGCTTAGCAGAGAGAGCAGGGACCACGTCATCAGGTCAGATCAGCATCTGTCCATATATGGTCACTGCATCTCCTAGGGTTCCCCAGAGCAGACATCGGGAGGGAATCCTTTTCAGAGAAGTGTCGGCTTAGTGGAGAGAGCAGGGACCACGTCATCAGGTCTGATCGGTATCTGTCCATATATGGTCTCCAGGGCTTCCCCAGACTCAAGCTCTTTATATAATTAAATTACATAAAGTTTTGGCCAGGCTGAGATTCGAACCTGGGACCCTGTGCACCATAGACAGGAGCTTAACTAACTGAGCTATAAGCCCAGTGATACAGAGCTAAGGATTTCTGGTAACTAAGACATGTTATCTGCTAATGTCAAACTGTGACACAGACTAATGCACTGATATATAGAGAGGGATCTTCTCAGAGATTATTATTGTAATTATTGAGACTATTATTATTATTATTATTATAAATTTTATTATTTTTATTATTATGGAGACGATTATTAATAATAGAAAAAATAATAATAATCATCTCCATAATAATAATAATAGTCGCAATAATTACAATAATCTCTGAGAAGATCCCTCTCTATATACCAAGGCATTAACCCCTTAGGGACGCAGGGTTTTTTCGCTCATTTCTCGCTCTCCACCTTCAAAAATCCATAACTTTTTCATTTTTCCGTGTACAGACCTGTGTGAGGGGTTATTTTGTGCGTAACAAATTTTACTTTCCCGAAATGTTATTTATTTTAACATGCCGTGTACTGCGAAGCTGAAAAAAAATTCCAAATGTAGAAAAATTGAAAAAAAAAACGCACATGCACGTTCTTGTGGGCTCAGTTTTTACGACTTTGACTGTGCACTCAAAATAACACCTCAGCTTTATTCTTTGGTTTGGTGCGATCGCGGTGATACCAAATTTATATAGGTTTTATTGTGTTTTAATACGCTTAAAAAAATTTAACAAATGTGTACAAAAAAGAAAAAAAAATTTGCCATTTTCTGAAGCTAATAACTTTTTCATACTTCGGTGCACGGAGCTGGGGGAGGTGTCGTTTTTGGCGAAATGAGCCGATGTTTTCATTGCTACCATTATGTGATGTAAAAAGGTGTAAAAGTCGCATTTCGGACATTTGGGCGCCATTTCTTTTTTAAACTTTTTTTTTCTCACTATTTTTTAGACCATCTAGGGTACATTAACCCTAGATGGTCAGATCGCTCCTGCCATATACTGCAATACTTCTGTATTGCAGTATATGGCATTTTTGCAGCTCATTCATTACAATGAGCCACTGGCTCATTGTAACGAATCTGCAGAAGCCAGATAGCTTCATGTCAAAAGAAGACCCGAGGCTACCTTGGCAACCGATCGCCGCCCCCCGCTGACGTTCGGGGGCGCGGCGATCAGAATAAAGATGGCGGCGGCAACGGACCGGTTAATAGCCGCGATCGGTGCAAGCAACGACCGCGGTTATTAGCGGTGGGGGTTTGCTGCAATATGCAACAACCCCCACCCTTGTATGAAGAGGACTCAGCCCGGGAGTTAGTTACCAAAATTCTTATCCTTGATAATCACAGAGGTTATAGCTCAGTTGGTTGGGGCGCTGTGTTATTATTGTTCATGGACACTGCAGGTTCTAGGTTCAAATCCCAATGAGGAATTTTTTTTTAATTGAGATGATTTTTATTATTAGAATATGGCTAAAATTTGGGGCGTGGCCAGGGAGTGATTGGGGGTGTGGCTTAGGCGTGCCGCCATTTTGTCCCTCTTTCCCTTTCACAGATGTTGGGAGGTATGTGATTCGCCGGTGGGGTCTGGGAATGTGGGAGATCAGGACCATGTCGAGGAAACTCCTTGACAAAAGGGTTCTGTTTGCCCGTTTCCAGAAGCCTCTGGCCCTCAGGGATTGCCCAAGTCAGGATCTGGGGGTGGGTTTGAGTCTGTTGAATTCCATCAGGATCCCCTTGAAGTTTTGGGATGTGACTTGGCGCTGCTTCCATGGAAAGCTGTGTGTGAGGGACAATCTTAAGTGTAGGAGCTATGAGGAAAGGGGTTGTCCCCGGGAAGAGTGCGGTGGCCTGCTGGAGAGCATGGACCACTTCCTGCTACAGTGCCCCTTTAACACAGAGGTGTACAACCGGGTGGGCGCTTCCATCCATTGGCCCGGGTTGGCCGGTCTCTCCTATGCAGAGTGGGCCTATGGAGCATTCAGAGGCCTGGGGGCCCGAATCGCGTTTTTACGATGGGTTATCCGAATATTTCCGATTTGCGCAGTTTTTTCCTGTATTGCCCCGGGATTTTGGCGCACGCGATCGCATTGTGGCGCATCGGCGCTGGCATGCACATGACGGAAATCGGGGGGCGTGGCCGTAAAAAAAAACCCCGACGGATTCGGAAAAACCGCCGCATTTAAAACGCACCGCTGGTTCGCGAATGGACCGGGTAAGTAAATCTGCCCCAAAGTTCCTGGGTGAAGCTTTTGTTTTTTTTAATGTTGAGAGTGTTGTGTGTGCGCGTGGCTGGTCCAGGAGATTTTTGTAAGTCTCTTTTTAGTTTATATTGTTGTTTTGTTAATTAACAGGATGTAATTGAGGATCAGTAATGTATGTACACAGGGACTGCACCAAAATAGTGAGTGCAGCTCTGGAATAATGAATGCTACAATGATGTTCTGTACCAAACCCTCTCTTTGTGGGAATAAGTTTGGATATTGATATTTCTTCATAGTTAATGTAAAAAATAATTGTTCCAGTTTATAGAGAGTAGAGATCACTCCCATCATCCGGGATGTGGGTACATGCTGCACTGTAGTTCCCTCCCTGTTGTAGATGTGAATATTTGATGTTGATCCTGTTGGTTATCAGGCTCTTTGTCCTAATAAATCCAATTGCAGTCAGACAGGACAAGGATGAATCAATAGTCGGAGCAGCGAGGCGGCTGACAAGGTGATGAACGTCCGGGTGCTGGGCTGAGGAGGATCGCAGCCAATCAGGTGACAATCACATTTACACTAAGGCCTTGTTCACACTTAGTATTTGGCAGTGGTGTTTTAACAGTCACAAATCCTTCATTATACATATCTGGTTTCTTGTACTACCAAAGACCTGACCACCGAGGTCACACACATAAGTATCATTAATCATACCACGTTTCTGGTGCCCTAACACTGCTGTGCTCTTTGTGCTCCGCATGAAGCTACATCAAAATCCCTCTACTCAAACAAAATGCTGCTACAACTTTTACTCTGAGCAGAATGGAAGGGTTATGGAACAGTCCATTGCAGAGCGCTAAGTGCACAGCAGTGTGAGGACAGGACATGCCACTAACGCTGCTACAACATCAGTACAGTGGTATTGCAGTTTATTTTAGGAGTGATCATATTCATTGGCCCACATTTACCATGACAGCCAGTTTTCTGTCGGACTTTGCGCGTTCCTCTGCGAATTGTCTGCACCATATTTCTGTCGCACTGGACCCTGTAGCGCCTGTGCACTATTCTTCATGTATATTCTTCAAATTTCTGCACTAAAGGGTGCGTCTGCTGCTCGGTCGGATCGTGCGCCAGATTTATCATACAAAGTACTACAGAAGTGTATTGTACGCCCCATGTTAAAGGAGCAAAAGAAAAATGGTGCACTCCATTGGAGCAGTGCAGGGGGCGCCAGATTATTGAAGAACCAGCGCCTGAAATCCTGAATCTGGCGCCCCCTGCACACTACACTGGTAACTGCACATAGTACACATTGGGGGTCATTTACTAAGGGCCTTATTCGCGTTTTCCCGACTTGTTACCCGAATATTTACGATTTGCGCCGATTTTCCCTGAATTGTCCCGGGATTTTGGCGCACGCGCCAC
This sequence comes from Engystomops pustulosus, assembly GCA_019512145.1. Lineage (NCBI taxonomy): Eukaryota > Metazoa > Chordata > Amphibia > Anura > Leptodactylidae > Engystomops > Engystomops pustulosus. The sequence goes on along the minus strand of CM033646.1, from coordinate 168,471,264 downwards.
GGCACCACGATGAAGACGATGAACTCCGGGGCACCTCGGCGGACTTCGGCGCAGCAGCGACACCTGGTGGACATCGGGCGCAAGACCTTCATGAATCGCCGGAAGACCCGATCACTCGTCGGAGAAGCCGCCGCTGGAACGCAAATGGACCGGGTAAGTAAATGTGCCCCACTGTACTGTTATTAGTAAATGTGCACCAATAAAGGATAACTACCACCAGGATGAAGGATTGTAAACCATGTAAAATGATACAAATGAGTCTAAAGGGGTTCGGGGTTCCATAGATGTTAATGGAGCCTGGAGCCCCTCAGGCTAATTGGCATAATTTTTAAAGCCTTTTTCTCTTAAAAACAAGAGCATAGGAATCTTAAAGAAGAGCAGATCCTGCCAGAGGGGGCACACACCAGGATGTCACTGTGCTTGGTTTACAAGCCTTCATCCTGGTGGTAGATGTCCTTTAAGTTCAAACTCCCTAAGGGAACCTTACTTCTAAATTCTTTTTTTTCTTTAAAACAAAGAAACGATCTAAAAATTCTAATCTTCTTTTACCCAGGAGGCAAGTTTCGTTGAGTTTCCTGAAAATTACGGTTTTGCGCCGAATTGCGACGGAAATCGGGGGCGTGGCCGTCGGAAAACCTGACAGATTTGGAAAAACCATGGTATTTAAAAAAAAAAAAATGTGTCGCTTGACACGCACTTACATGCACCAGGAATAGGATGGTGAACTCCGGCGGACCTCGGCGCAGCAGCGACACCTGAGCGGACATCGGGCGCAAGACCTTAGTGAATCACCGGCAGAACCCGACTCCTCGATGGAGAACGCGCCGCTGGATCGCGACAGGACCGGGTAAGTAAATGTGCCCCAATGTGTTCAATCAAAATCCTCAGATTCCGGAGGGTCCAATATTTACTGCTTTTCTGCTTTCCCAGAATCCTCCCTGATCCTACATCATGTTACTAGAATAGAAAACCACATTTTTTCACCATCCTGAGCCTCCTGCATCATGAATATAAAGCAATAATGCAGTATAGACTGACACACACAGATATAGAAATGATACTAATTATTTGGGGTCAGTGACAAGCTGGGCAGACTATGGGCAGTGCCACGGCGCCATCAATGAGTGATCCACAGAGTGAATGTGCTGGGAATATCCCAGGAAATCCCGGAATATCCAGCAGCCATTAGTGTGAGTGGTGGGCTGGCTCATCCTTATAAAGAGGGAGGGTCTCCCGGAGGGATGGTGGAGGGATGCTCGGCTCCGGGGCACGGATGCAGGTGTACGGTCCTGGCATCAGAGGGGAATGTAGGAATGTGGAGCATTGGGATAGATGCCAGTGTAGGGATGGGTCACATGAGGACATGTGGTCAGGATACGGATGTAGCAGTGCCGAGTCTGTCAATGCAGCAGAACCCAGAATGTCCAATGAGGTGCAGCAGAGCTGAATATATGCCTGTAGCGAGGGGAGTTTGTCAATGCAGCATGTTAGGTGCAATAGCTGCCATGGTGCAGTAGAGCCGGGTTTGTCATCATAGCTGCTCCAACATTGTCACATTACATATTGATAGATGTAGCAGCGCTCAGTTTGGCAGTGCAGCAGGGATGAAATTGTCATATGAAGCAGGGATAACTGTGTTGGGTGCAAAAGATCGGAGTATGTCAATGTAGCAGGACCAGAAATGTCATATGAAATGGAGCTGAGTATGTCAGGAGCAGCAGAGCTGAGAATGTCTTATGAAGTGAGGATGGTGCAGAAGAGCTGAGTTTGTCCATGGGGCAGCAGCTTAGATTTAGTGGAGCTGAGTGTGTCTGGTGCATTGGCCAAGTATGTAAGGTGCGGCAAGGTAAGTGACATATATGTAGCAGGGCGGAGTTTGCATCAGGACCAAGGATGTAAATTGAGTTTGGGATGAACATGTCTAGTGCAGACGTGCTGTACATAGTAATGTAGCACCAAGGAGTTTGTCATTGTGGATGCTCCTAGGCTGTCAGATGCAGCAGAGCTGGCCATGTTATGGGTAGCATGGCATGTCAGATGCAGCAGAGCTGAACATGTTATGGGTAGCATGGCATGTCAGATGCAGTAGAGCTGGCCATGTTATGGGTAGCATGGCATGTCAGATGCAGCAGAGCTGAACATGTTATGGGTAGCATGGCATATCAGATGCAGCAGAGCTGAACATGTTATGGGTAGCATGGCATGTCAGATGCAGCAGAGCTGAACATGTTATGGGTAGCATGGCATATCAGGTGCAGCATGGCCGGTGTCCAGGTTTTCCAGGTTTCCATGAGCACACCTGTAAGATGAAGCAGTGCCAGGCGCTACAGCCTCAGCCAAAGCAGCGCAGGTCACTCCCGTATAGCAGAGCTAAGTGTGTTACCTGGCACAACTCATCCTCCCCTTACAATACATTTAGTGATTTTACAAATGATGTATTATGCAGTGCACATTTATCCAATATTTGGGTGGGGTAGAGGGAGGTGAACAGCCTTGGAGATGGGATCAGTTCATTGGGAAGAGGGATATAAAATTTTTCCCGCATCTCCTCCGCACTCTCAGCACTAAATCAGCTGCAACCAGCAAAAGCATCTCTCAAAAGCCAAGGGCCAATGACAGCGCTGACAGCGTCTGAGGCTGCCCGGGATTGGTGGAATGAGAGAGCCCCTTGGGAGAGGGAGCGAAAAAGAATAAATGTAAGGACCCCCCTCCTCCTCCTCTTCTCCCTCCCCACCTTAACCAGCTGTGTGACTTCAGGTCTGCAGCAGAAAGCCGGTGCACCACACTACATCCATTACTGACCCTGCAGAACGCACTCGGCACTGCTACATGCATTGACTCCTGGCATCCTGTCTGCCCATGCACAAACCATACAGGGCATCAATAAGCATCCCATAGATTGGCAGCGCACTCCACACCTCGGCACTCGGACAGGTAGTGTCGCCCTCGCCTGCGGTACAGTATGGCCACCCCAACCGAAAGAAGTGGAACAGGTAGGACCGGAAAAAAGAGGGGGGGGGGAAGTGTTACCCTTAGGGGCCAAGTGGGGTTGGGATTTAGAATGTTTGTAAATTTTAAAGATTTGTTTGTTACATGAGGTTCCGTGCCTTAAAAAACCCATGTATAGGGCACTGAAGGGTTAATGGGATTCTGCATGGGTCCGGTGCGGTCTTTGCGGTTCTTCTTGCAGGTCTTCTGCAGGGATGATTGTTTCCTCTGCAGTATGTTCCTCCTCCATCCTTATTGCAGGTGCATTGCAGTGTCCCAGCTGAGTAGCTCTTCCTGGCAGGAGCACATGGGGTTAATAATGGAGCAGCACTGCAGGGGATGGTGGTGGGGGGCTCTGGATGAATACTGGGGGGGCTATGGACTATGCAGAATCTATAGAAGGTGCATTCTAGAGGATGATGTAAAGTTCTCTGCAGTCAATAGGGATTGTCACACTTTAGGGGGTGAGGTGGGCTTGGGGTCCGCATGGTGGCAGTAGAGGGGGGTGACGTGGGGGGGGGGGCCCTGCATCCTAGAATCTCTGCGGAATGACAGATCGGGGCAGCATGATAGAAGACGGTGCAGGATCTGCCGGAGGGAGAAAATGAAGCAGAAGATGAATGGAGGAGGGGAAAGGGTTACTAGAAAGCTCATTCTGTACCACGCCGCTGCCTATGCTAGAGCTCAAACACAACAACGATGATGATACCGATGGTCGGAATGAGGAATGTACAATCTAATCTGCAGCTGCTATCTACATTTGCGCTGATGAACCCTAAAAATTGATGAATGTGACCCGAAATATTGTTGGTTACCCCCAAAAATGATTGATATGACCCCAAAAATTGTTTAAGTGACCCCATAAAAATGATTGACAGGACCGTAAATAATAATGGCCATAATGATCCATAAGATTGAGTTGACTCTGTGTAAACATTGGAGAATAATATTCAGACCGGTAGTGAGTAAGGGGTACAGGACACCGTTTTTGGGGGGACCATGATATTTATATATATATAGATACGGATGGTCCTAATCCTCCAGGACTAGTTGATATTGCTACTGGACCCACCTTGACTTAACGCTGCCATGAGGGGGGAGGGGCATCTATGGTGTACATTCCCTTTTACCCTACAGCGCCTCCGCAGGGATAAGTAAGAATTACACAGCTCCCATTAATACTGCTTTGAATGGAGGCTGGTGGTCCTACAGAGCTGTTCTAGATATGGGTCTTGGGAACCCCTCCTAAGCTCATGTGCTCCATTTTCTGGGGATGTAGATGTTTCCACCAAGAGTAGTTGATCCTGCCATGTGAATGAGCTGCTTTCTATAGGATGGTTCATGGAATATTATCTTACAGCGCCTCCACATGGAGAAATAAGAATTACACATCTGCATTAGAAATTATGGGCATCCACCGATGTAGATGGCACGTGGTCCTCCAAACCCTGATGTGGGTCATATTAGGATCCCCTCCTAGGATGCTTTATTCTCTATTCTGGCTTAATATTCCTTAATAAAACTCATATTTCTGCCAATTTTGATGCATCACCACGTCCTGGCATTGAGCACCCAAGACTCTATCTAGAAGACGTATAAATCAGCCTGGAATGAATTATGGAGCTGCCGACTGCTTAGGATTTTCCCAGTGCCTCCACGAGGGAACTCCCGGAATGGGATCTCCTGAGCTTCACTGATCTGTTCTCCAAGAATAAAGGATGCCCGCTGCCCCTCCTAGTGCCGCTCGCTGGTGCCAGGCTGTGCAGATGTTATAATGTATTCAGCAGTAATGAAGGCGCTGAACCAAAGCGCTGACCTATAAAAAGAAATAGCTTCACATTCAGTAACGATATCACCTTACTAATTGGCTCTGACTTCTCCAAGGCTTCTTGCCTCGTCTGGTCAGTCACCTAGCAACTACTCCGGATCATATACTCATGGAATTTCCTACCTTCCAGCATGTGTGGGATCATCTATCTGTGCCCATCATCGAAACCATAAATGGAACAGGATGCTTGGATGTCACGTGAGGACGAAGATGTATGAAGGAGTCACCATCCACCATGAGATTAGGGCAAAACTAGAACCAACACTATGACCAAATCTGGAGAAGGTGCCACCATCCACGACATGAGATTAGACCAAAAGGTGGCACCATAACTCATAGCATCATCTCTAGATCTACTATTTGGTCAGAGTGCTGGTGCAATCTTTGGCCTAATATCATGGTGAATGGTAGATCTGTGACCAAATAGTAGGTCTAGAGAAGGTGCCACCATCCACCATGAGATTAGACCAAAAGGTGGCCACCAGTAACTTATAGCATCATCTCCAGATCTACTATTTGGTCAGAGTGCTGGCCTAATCTCATGGTGAATGGTAGCACCTTTTCTAGACCTAATAGTTGGTCACGATGGTGCTGCCACCTTTGGCCTAATCATGGTGGATGGTGGCAGTTTCTCAAACCTACTATTTGATCAAAAGCGGCACTATCACTTGTCCAAATGGTAGGTATAGAGAAGGTGCCACCATCCACCATGGGATTAGACCAAAAGGTGGCACCATAACTCTGGCCTAATATCATGGTGACTGGTAGCACCTTTTCTAGACCTAATAGTTGGTCACGATGGCGCTGCCACCTTTGGCCTAATCATGGTGGATGGTGGCAGTTTCTCCAAACCTACTATTTGATCAAAAGCGGCACTATCACTTGACCAAATGGTAGGTCTGGAGAAGGTGCCACCATCCACCATGGTAATTAGGCCAAAGATTGCACCAGCACTCTGACCATATAGTAGATCTGGAGATGATGCTATTGTCCTTAATGAGATGAGGCCAAAGATGGCAACATCACTCAGACCATATCGTAGATCTAGAGAGGATGCAGCCATCTACAAAGACATTAGGCCATCAATCAAAGGTTCCTCAACCTTCAATTGGTCTATAACCGGTACACATGGACTTCCCTAGAGTCTAAGGAGCTTGACCATAGTGGTTCTCAACTGAGAAGGAATTGGCATAAGACCTATGTCTTGGATTTCTTTGTATCAAGGAGCTTAGTCATGCTATGTAGAGGATGAAGTCCTCTGAGTATTCAGTCCATATGTACATTTCCTAATGGATTTTTTTACAGCATAATCTTTCATTTGTGGTCATAAGGGAGCTCGGTTGACCACCCGGAGTGCCCTGTGAGTTTAGGAGCCCATATAGTATACACATGGCCTAAAGCTTCTGACACCTTCAAGTACCATGAGGGAACTTCGTTCTTCGTTTGTGTAGATTTGACTATGAATATTTTGATGTGCACAGTGTTGAATACAGTTGATATTTGTAAACCTTTTACATTTACTGCTTCACTGTTGCATCATCTGGTGGTAGATTATCTTTTATGTAGCCGGAGGTATAAAATAAAGACCACAATCTGTTTGTCCTGGCCTCGGCCACTTCTGTTCCTTTGCTGTCAATTGAATTTCTTGACCTGCCTGAATGGAGATTACTCCAAGAGGTAGCAACCTGGTGGTTCCCTGTAGTACACTGAAAGTCCATGTACGTGAGTTAAAGGGTCAAAACCAGGACAATACCGGGGCACTCAGTCCACACCAGCAGCTTCAACATATTTTTTTTTTGCGCTTCAGGTCATTAGGGTCTTTCCTACAAGGCGAGATAGATCAATCACAGATGCAGATTGTCCAAACCACGACTCTCAATCTTCTCTTTACAATCTCATCGTAAACATCTGCCCCTCAATCAATACCCAATCGGTCACATTGATGACATCACCATTAATCTGACCGAGTGTCGGCTCTATATTCCCTTTACTGCTGAAATCAATCAATATTCAGGATTAATTCCACATCTCGTAGCACAGGAATCCCCTGACCACTGAGCCGGGTGCAGGATTCTTACATTATTAGTCATGTGATAAACAGAGAGTTGTGTGAGAATAATCTGAGAAATGCTGAAACATCCAACACAACAAAAAGTCAAGTGATGGCAAAACCAACAAATAGTAGAAACCGCAACCAAGTACTCAACATAGCAAGAGAAAACCTGTAACACCAAACCGTAGTGAATGCTCATAGTAATAATTCTAACTCTGATAAACAGCAATAAGGCCTAAGGTAGGAAGTTATATTCTCATGGATGGAGACAGTATTCGAGCAATTATATTCTTGTACATAGGGGACAGTATTATAGTAGTTATATTTTTGTACATAGGGGGCAGTATTATAGTAGTTATATTCTTGTACATAGGGGGCAGTATTATAGTAGTTATATTCTTGTACATAGGGGGCGCATATTATATATTATTTTTCGTGTACATAGGGCAGTATTATAGTAAAAGTTATATTCTTGTACATAGGGGCAGTATTAGTAGTTTATATTCTTGTACATAGGGGCAGTAAGTTATAGTAGTTATATTCTTATACATAGGGGGCAGTATTATAGTAGTTAATTCTTGTACATAGGGGGCATATTATAGTAGTTATATTCCTGTACATAGGGGCAGTATTAGTAGTATTTCTTGTCATAGGGCAGTATTATAGTAGTTATATTTTGTCATAGGGGGCAGTATTATAGTAGTTATATCTTGTACATAGGGGGCAGTATTATAGTAGTTATATTCTTGTACATAGGGGTCAGTATTATAGTAGTTATATTCCTGTACATAGGGGGCTAGTTTATGTAGTTATATTCTTGTACATAGGGGCAGTATTATAGTAGTTATATTCTTGTACATAGGGGTGTATATAGTAGTTATATGCCCGTACATAGGGGGCAGTATATAGTAATTATATTCCTGTACATAGGGGGCAGTATTAATAGTAGTTATATTCTTGTACAAGGGGGCAGTATTATGTAGTTTATATCCTGTACATAGGGGGCACTATTATAGTAGTTATATTCTTGTATATAGGGGGCGTATTATGTAGTTATATTCCTGTACATAGGGGGCTATTATAGTAGTTTATTCTTGTACATAGGTGGGCATATTAGTAGTTTATATTCCTGTACATAGGGGGCAGTATTATAGTAGTTATATTCTTGTACTGGGGACATTATTATGTGTTATATTCTTGTATATAGGGGGCAGTATATAGTAGTTATATTCCTGTACATAGGGGGCAGTATATAGTAGTTATATTCTTGTACTAGGGGGCAGTATTATAGTAGTTATTTCCTGTACATGCAGGGGGCAGTATTATAGTAGTTATATTCTTGTACATAGGGGACAGTATTATAGTAGTTTATTCTTGTACATAGGGGGCCGTATTATAGTAGCTATTTCCCGTACATAGGGGCATATTATAGTAGTTATAATTCCCGTACATAGGGGCACGTATATAGTATTTATAATTCTTGTACATAGGGCCAGTATATAGTAGTTATTGCTTGTACATAGGGGCGTATTAAGTAGTTATACTCTTGTACACTAGGGGGCAGTTTATAGTAAAGTTATATTCTTGTACATAGGAGGCAGTATTATAGTAAATATATTCCTGTTACTAGGGGGGGCATAATTATAGTAGTTATATTCTTGTACATAGGGGCAGTATTATAGTAGTTAATTCTTGTACATAGGAGGCAGTATTTATAGTAAATATATTCCTTACATAGGGGGCAGATTATAGTAGCTATAGTCTTGTACATGGAGGGGGCAGTATTAATATTAGTTATATTCTTGTACATAGGGGGCAGTATTATAGTAGTATATACTCTTCGTACATAGGGGGCAGTATATAGTAGTTATATTCTTGTACATGGGGGCAGTATTATAGTAGTTATATTCTTGTACATAGAGGGGCATAGTTATAGTAGTATATAATTACTTGTACACGGAGCAGTATTATATAGTTATATTCCTGTACATAGGGGACAGTATTATAGTAGTGTTATTCCTGTACACTAGGGGGGCAGTATTATAGTGAGTTATATCTATCTTGTACATAGGGGGTCAGTAATATAGTAGTTATTTCTTGTACATAGGGGCAGTATTATAAGTAGTTATTCTTGTACATAGGGGCATATTATATAGTTATATTCTGTAATGGGGGCAGTATTATAGTAGTATTATATTCTTGTACATAGAGGGGCAGTATTATAGTAGATTATATTCTTGACATAGGGGGGTGGGGGCAGTATTATAGTAGTATATTCCTGTACATAGGGGCAGTATTAATAGTAGTTATATTCTTGTACTAGGGGCAAGTATTATAGTATTAATTCTGTACATAGGGGGCAGTATTATTAGTTTATTTCTATTCCTGTACATAGGGGGCATTATTATAGTAGTTATATTCCATTGTGAGCATAAAGGGTAGGGGGCAGTATTATAGTAGTTTATATTCTGTACATAGGGGCAGTATTAATAGTAGTTATCTTGTGTACATAGGGGGGGGGCAGATATGTATAACGTAGTTATATTCTATTCTGTCATCAGGGGGGGCTGTCTAGATAGTATTCTTACAGGGGGCAGTATTAATTAGTTATATTTCTTGTACATAGGGAGGGACAGTATTATAGTAAGTTAATATTCCTGTACATAGGGGGCAGTATTATAGTAGTTATATTTCTGGTACTCATAGGGGACAGTATTAGTAGTAGTTATATATTCTTGTACATAGGGGGCGTATTAGTAGTAAGTTTATATTCCTTGTACATAGATGGGTCATGTATATCAGTAGTTTATTCTAGTACATAAGGGCAGTATTCAGATAGGTTGTAGGGGGGCCGTATTATCGTATTAGTTTATTCCTTCTTGTACATCAGGGGAGCATTAATTATGTAGTTAGAAATCCTTGTACCTAATAATAGGGGAACAAGTATTCATAGTAGTTATATATCCTGATACCTAGGGCCGGAGGGTGCAGTATGCGTAGTTCTAATAATTCTTGTCACCTAGGGAGCAGATTATATACATTATATATTATAACTCCACTGTCCAATATGGAACAGTATTCTATGTAAGTTATAAGTTCTGTACCGTGGGGGCACCGTCTTATAGTAGTCTCTTCTTGTACACTCGGGGGTCGTCATACCTAGTAGTTCTCTTCTGTACCCTCGGGGATCGGGGCGGGGGAGGTGGGTCCATCCTTTATACTATTATTTATCTCTCTTTGTTCCCTCGGAGGGGCACATGTATTTAGTATTATATTCTAGTAGAGTAGTATTATAGTAGTTAATTCTTGTACATAGGGGGCAGGAATTATAGTAGTTATCTCTTGACTGGGCATATTAAATAGGTAGTAGTTCGTACAAGGGGATTAAAGTATCTTGTATAGGGAGTTTAGTATTATATTCTTGCATAGGGCAGTATTGGTGCTCCTGTACAGGCATTGATAGTAGTTAATATTCTTGTACTAGGGGGCAGTATTATAGTAGTTATATTCCTGGTAACATAGGGGCAGTATATAGTAGTAGTATCTTGTACATAGGGGGCTAGTATATAGTATTTCTGACTAGGGGGCAGTATTATAGTAGTTATTTATTACGGGTTTTCCTGTACCATAAGGGGCAGAAGTATATTAGGTAGTTTAATCTCTTGCTACATAGGGACGTATTATCGTAAGTTATTCTTGTACATAGGGGGCTATAGACGTAGACTTATATGGTATGTTAGGTAGTAATTACAGGGGCATTTGTGATATCTTACTAGGGGACAGTATTAATAGTTCTTATTCTTGTACATAAGGGCAGGTTTATAGTAGTTATATTCCTGTACATAGGGGGGATATTATAGTATTGATTCTGTATGGATTATTATTGTATTAGGGACAGTAAGTTTATTCCTAGGGGGCAGTATTATAGTAGTTATTTCTTGTACATAGGGGCTAATTATTGTACATAGGTATAGTAGTTATATTCTTGTAATAGGGGGCAGTTTATTATAGCATCTAGGGCAGTATTATAGTACTATAGTAAGGGGCAGTATTATAGTAGTTATATTCTTGTACAAGGGGGCAGTATTATAGTAGTTTAAATGAGCGGGGTTATAGGAGAGCACAGAGCAGTGTTGATCAATTTCCAAGTATTCTTGAGATGTCCTTTGATTCACTTGTCAAAAGGACACTTAAACAAAGTATGTGGACATCCCCTTTTAGTGCCAGCGCTATTTGCATTATGTCATCCCAAAAGTCAATTTCTAAAAATGCTGCCTCAGTAAAGTATCCATCCAAATCACTACAGTGACCTTCACTTCCTCGCCAAGGACAGTGTTTGGATGCTTACTGCTCAGAATTTCATTAATGTCACTTCAGGTTGGACATAAGACACTTGTCTGCGGGGATATTGAATATATTATCTACCGTAATATTACATAAAAGTCTAGTAATATTATCACAAAATAATAAGAAAATATAATATACATATTAACGACAGCAGTAATAGCAATTAATATACTTCAAAAAAAATATTATCATTTAAAAAATAATATACTTAATGTTTATCCAGGTCATAGAACATATAGGTGAGTCCATACATATATTCCGATAATTTTTCTCGCTCACTGCACATTTACGCTCAGAAATCAGATTTCTCTCCAATGTGATGTGATAGGTGGAGTGCGTCCGCGCCGCTGCCTGGGAGGCCGGGGATAATGGACGCCTTTCCTGCGGCTCTTGTCGGGACCAGTCAGGTGTGAATGTGCTGACTCAATGTCTTCCTACAAGGAGGTGAATGAGAGAAGCTTCATGAGACGCGCTGAGGATTCCCCACTGACCTCTCAAATCCCCAAAGTGCTGCCTATCCTCCTCCAGCCGCCCCCCCCCCCCTTATTCCCAGGCGGATCCTTCCATATCTGAGCTTTTAGTCCATTTGAAGGAGTTCACTCACACGTTCTGGTTCACTCTGTCTCTAAACCCCTGTTTTCTATGATGGCGCACACAAGTGGATAGACGTAGATCATCAAGCCAAAGTAAAAAGCCCCCTCCCCATATGAGTAAGATCTACTTCAATCACCGCTGTATAACTACAATATGGTTTGTTATACTACAATATGGTTTGTTATACTACAATATGGTTTATTACACTACACTATGGTTTATTATAGTACAATATGGTTTATTACACTACAATATGGTTATTACCACCTACATAGACGTTTATTATAGTAACAAATGGTTGTATATATTCATCATGGTCTTATTAATATTACATATTTATACTTACAATATGGTTATTATATTACAATAGGTTATTAACACTACAAGATATCTGGTTTATTATAGTACAATATGGTTTATTACACTACAATATGGTTTATTACACTACAATACGGTTTATTATAGTACAATATGGTTTATTACACTACAATACGGTTTATTATAGTACAATATGGTTTATTACACTACAAGGGTGTTAACTACACAAGTATTATACTACCTAATACAAATTTAAAATAATGGTTCATTAGACAATATGTATAGACTATTGGTGTGTGATTACTACAATTGGTTATTATGACATACCTGGTAATATATGGTTTTCATACCCAGTTTATAGTCACAATATGTTTAGTACATAATTTTACTACGTTTTCACAATATGGTTATTTACTGGTTATTACTACGTTTATTTACCTAAATGGTTAGTTATATACTAGGTTTGTCTACTACAAAATATCTGGTTATTAATCATTGGTTATAATGTATAACTATTAGTATAGGTATGGTTTAATATACTTTATCTACAATATGGTTTATTATAGTACTTTTTCACTAGTATGGTTATACATAATAGGTTATTAAGTACAAATATGGTTGTTACTACATTTTTACATATACGGTATAAGTGATTACACCAATATGGTTATGTCATGTTGTTATACGAATATTTGTTAGCTACATATGAAATTATAGTCATGGTTTATTATACTACCGTATGCGTTATTACACTACAAATATTGGTTTATTATAGTACAATATGGTTTGTATACTACAATATGGTTTTTATATTACCAGATGATGTTTTTACACTACAATATGGTTTATTAATTAGTACAATATTGTTTATTATAGACAATATGGTTGTTACACTACAAATACGCTTACTTATACTACAATATGGTGGGGGCGGTCTTTATTTCAATACAATATGGTTTATTATACTTTTTGTAAAATTTTTAAAGTCTGGTTTACACACCATATGGTTTATTATAGTACAATATGGGTTGTGTATATACATACCTATGGTTTTATTTATACTACCGTATGGTTATTACATCACAATATTGTTGTATTAAGTACAATATGGTTTGTATTACTACATATGGTTGTTACACTTACAATACTGAGTTATTATTACGACAATATGGTTATTATACTACCGTATGGTTTTATGTAACACACATTGACTACATATGTTTATATAGTATATGGTTTACCTACAATATGGTTTGTATACTACAATATGGGTTTATTATATTACATATGGTATACCCTACCATATGGTTTTTATAGTACAACATGTTTATTATTAGT
>CM033646.1:168434621-168457614 GCA_019512145.1 Engystomops pustulosus | reverse complement strand
ACTCGTATAATACAGCCATACAGCACTCGTATAATACAGCCATACAGCACTCGTATAATATAGCCATACAGCACTCGTATAATACAGCCATACAGCACTCGTATAATATAGCCCATTACACAAAAACCTCGTATAAATACAGCCATACAGCATCGTATAATACAGCCATTCAGCACTCAGACAGCTGTAAACACTCAGATAACACAACCAGATCTTACTATTCAATACAGCCATACAGCACTCGTATAATACAGCCATACAGCACTCATATAATACAGCCACACAGCACTTGCATAATACAGCCATACAGCTCTAATATAATACAGCCATACAGTTCCCATATAATACATCCATACAATACTTGTATAATATATCCATACAGATCCCATATAATACAGCCATACAGTACTTGCATAATACATCCATACAATACTCATATAATACATCCATACAATACTCGTATAATACATCCATACAGTACTCGTATAACACAGCCATACAGTACACGTATAATACAGCCATACAGCACTCGTATAATACATACATCCATACAAACTCGTATAATCAGCCATATAGTAACACTAATAGTACAGCCATACTGCACTCGTATAATCACGCCATACAATATACCGATATACTCCATACTTTTTTATATAGAGCAACAACCTACAGTACACGTATAATACAGCCATACAGCGCTCTACATACATCCATACAAACCCGTAATAATAACATCCATACAGTGTTTTATAGAGCACAACCATATAGTACTCATATAATTCCACATAGGGTAACTGCCATACATCCAGGTGATAGCAGCCGCTTGTTCTCATGCTGCCTCTCATCACTTCTCTAACTTCTCCGATTTTCTTCAATTATGACACTCTTAGATGACCGGGCTTATTCTGGCCATTGTCATGTTTGTACTGGGGATCGTCACCGCTATTATAAGTGTCCTATAATTATCCTTTTATAAGTTCTAGACACAGCACCCCCCTGTCTGGAGGTTGTATGTTGTACTGCAGCCTGGCTCTATCCACTTTTACAGAACTGTAATACCAAAATCAACCTGGGGACAAGGGTGGCGCGTGTTACGGAAACGACTTTACCATACATTCTTTAAATGTTAGTTATCTCTGCTTGCTGTCAGTATATGAAGAAACTCTTGTTGTCTTGTGACGTGTTACCGCATATTTTCTGTAGTTTTTAAAATGCTGGTCTGCCTATCATCATGCATTTCTGTTGCTGTGACCATTGAGTTACATTTTATGATAGTGCACTGGGGGCGTGTCCTCACACTGCTGTGCTCTAGCCTCTGCATTGAGCTGCTCCACCACCGCCTGTGACCTGTATTTACCAAGAAACCTGAAACAGCTTTCACTACAAAGTGGAAGGGACTGTTCAAGGCATAGAGCTCAGAGCACAGCAGTGTGAGGACACTCCTCCAGTTACCTGGACGAGTTCCAATCTGCAGAGGTTGATTAAAAATCTCTCCTGTGCCAAAACCTAATATTTTCTGAAAAACTTTATTGACAGATTACATTTAATAATTCTATTTGGGTGGTTGCACAAGGGAAGTCCTCACACTTCTGTGCTCTATCTCTCTGCATTAAGCCTTCTACTTGTCACGTCTGCTCTGAGTAACTGCTGTCCACCTTCACCACAACCCTCCAACTTATATTCAGACAGATGGGGCTGTGGTGCAACTCAATGCATAGAGCTAAGGCACAGCAGAGTGAGGACACCCTTTCCCACCCCCATCTTATTTGGGTCTGATTGCACACAAAGGAATGTCCCACACTTCTGCGTTCTTAGCTCCTCTGCGTTAAGCTTCTACATTGTCACGTCTGCTCTGAGTAACTGCTGTCACTTTCACCACAAAGCCTCCACCTTTTATACTTAGGACAGAGGGCTATGGTGCAACTCAATGCATAGAGCTAAAGCACAGCAGTGTGGGACCCCCTTCCCGCCCCAGTGCCTTGGTGAAGCTACAATCCTGGAATATAATGTATTTTTATATTCCGCTGCTACTACCAACACACTAATATTCTGAAGTTTTAAGAATATTATATATTTGATACAATGTTTTTCCCCTTATTCCACAGGTACAAATTCAAATGTAAACGAGGAATCCAAAGTAAGTGATAAGCCCCGCCCATGCCCCCCCCCTGCCCCACCCCTGCTTAAATATCCCGGCTATTTCTTATCTTCCTTAAACTTTAGACTTAAACTCTGTGAACAATTCTAAAATATTCTCTCGCCGTCTCATTGTTGCCCCCCCGCAGGGCACAGTAATGCGGCATTACAGCGCCAGCGTGGGAGCATCGCCAACAATGGCAGCTTTTTCCAGACAAGTATTGTTGTCAATCCGTCCTCAGTGAGTGGTCGGCTGGTGGTGAACCTGAGTCCCGGCGCCCTTGTGCCAGCTTCTATAATGATCAGCCCCGTCCTTTTATGCCATCCGCCACAGCTGGGGCTCAGGCTCAGACAGAAATGTTTTTTTATAAAAGGACCGTCTCCTGCGTCGTCCTAAATCGTCTTCATAATTCAGAGCGGCTTCAATGGCATTGGACGGCGTCCTGTGCTGGGCATAGACTCCTCGCCCCTCAGGATGCCAATAACCTGGGAGGGTTTTCTGTTATTCAATATGGATAAAAATAATGTATTCAAAAAGCCGCCACAGGAGGGGTGCAATAATGCAGCAATCTCAAACCTGCAATTTCTGTAACTGGCCACCGGGGCAGTGTGCAGCACATTCGCAACTTGCTCTTTAACACTTTCTATGTTTCCTGGCAGGGGAATCCGGACCCCGGGTGCTAATACAGTTTCCTATACAATTCCTACAAAGTTTAACACTGACTTTCAAGCATTTGTAGCACCCCTCTAACCATGTACATAGCATACAGGACAGTTCATGATTACAGATGACTGGGACATAGTTTAAAATTGTATTTGTTACAAATAGGGATCAGAGCACCAGAACCCATGATGTTTGGGTCGTGCGACTTTGCATGTTCGGGTATCGAGACCCGAACCCAACTTTAGCAAGCTCCACCCTCTGCTGGTACCACCCATGAATCGGTTGCTGAAACCTGGGTGTCCAAGTGTTGTGAGTGTACATTCAGGTAGTGTAACCCAGACCGAAATTTCAGGATCCGTTTGGTGAAACTGAACCTCAGGGGTCAGCTCTTTTTTTCACTTAATTTTTTCACAAGTTACAGTACATATCACATAATCAATGAGGGGGTCAGCTCATTTCTAGTTTAATAGTACAATATGGTTTGTTACACTACAATACGGTTTATTATACTACAATATGGTTTATTATAGTACAATATGGTTTATTATACTACCGTATGGTTTATTACACTACAATATGGTATTATAGTACAATATGGTTTGTTATACTACAATATGGTTTATTATACTACCGTATGGTTATTACACTACAATATGGTTTATATAGTTACAATATGGTTTATTATACTACAATATGGTTTGTTACACTACAATATGAATATTATACTACCATATGGTTTATTATACTACCGTATGGTTTATTACACTACATATGGTTTATGATACTACAATATGGTTTTTATAGTACAATATGGTTTATTACACTACAATATGGTTTATGATACTACAATATGGTTTATTATAGTACAATATGGTTTATTACACTACAATAAGGTTTGTTACACTTCAATATGGATTATTATACTACAATATGGTTTATTATACTACAATATGGTTTATTATACTACAATATGGTTTATTATACTACAGTATGGTTTATTACACTACAATATGGTTTGTTACACTACAATGTGGTTTATTATAGTACAATATGGTTTATTACACTACAATATGGTTTATTACACTACAATACGGTTTGTTACACTTCAATATGGATTATTATACTACAATATGGATTATTATACTACAATATGGATTATTATACTACAATATGGATTATTATACTATATAACTGGGAAAAAGTATCAGCAAAAATGCTCAAAATGTAGCTACTTTTTAGTTTTTAGAAAAAAATGTCAATGTCCGACCCTTTAATCAGGTCTTGTAACATCTCCTTCTGGGTATAATATACAAGAGCTTTTTCCTCCAGGAGAAGAAAGATGCAACACTAGTGCTACTGTGAGGTTAAGCCCTATAGGTCAACGTGCGACCCTTAAATCAGGCTTTTTTAACATGACTCATGTTCCCTTCCGTTTCCCCCTCTACATCTGGAGGCCATACTGAGCAGCTGATTGGTCAATGAGGAAAGGACATTGATATAAAAGAGCTACCAACCCAGAAACCCCCTTCATAGATTATCAGCAGAGGCTTATGGCTTGAGTCATGTTAGAAGGTCAGTTTAAAGAGCCGGCCATTGACAGATATCCTAGAGGCACAGAATAATTCCTGGAAAACCTCTTTACATCATGTTACAAACCCAGTTAAAAAGGTCGGACATTGACTAACACTGACCAATAAGTGGCACTAACCAACATTGACTCACACTAACTTATTCCAGAAGTAAACAGTGCAACCGATCAGATTTCAATGTTAGACAAAGTTTTCTAGGAATTATACAGGAGAGGTCTCATTCCCGGGAAATCTACTTTTCTTTTGGAATGAGACCTCTCCCGTATAATTCCTAGAAAACTTTGTCTAACATTGAAATTGAAGTCGGACATAAGTTCACATTGAAATCTAACAGGTGGCGTTCGCGCATTCTAAAATGAAACCTCTGCATAATTCCTGGGAAACCCTTTATGATTGTTAACAAGCCTTGTTTAAAAGGTCGGACGTTGATTCACATTGAAATCTAATAGGTTGTATTAAAGGCACTGTTTTCTTCCGGAATAAGACCTTGTCTGTATAATTCCTAGAAAACCCCTTCACATCATGTTACAAACCCTGTGTAAAAGGTCGGACATTGACTATGTTTGATATCTAATAGGTGGCGTTACAGGCAGCGCTTTATTCTGAAATGAAACCTCTGTATAATTCCTGGGAATTATACATCCCCTTTATGTATTGGTACAAGCCTTGTTTAAAAGGTCGGACATTGATTCACATTGAAATCTAATAGGTTGTGTTTTCTTCTGGAATGAGACCTCGTCCCGAAAAGCCTCTACATATCATGTTGGTTAAAATGGTCGGACATTGATTCACTTGTTGTGTTAGAGACACTGTTTTCTTCCGGAATGAGACCTTGGGGCATATTTATCAGGACATCTGCGCACCGCCAGTGGCGCAGAGGCCCTGAAATAATCGCAAATGCCAGCTTATTGCTAGCTTTTGCGATTATTTTCCCCAATCCGCCACCTTCACGCACGGCGCGGGGCGTTACTGTCCCCGCGCCTGCGCACTTTCTGCTACCTGCGACTTTTCATACGTGAAAAGTCGCCGGCTGCGTATTTTTCTACGCCAGTCCCTGCCTGGCGTAGGATAAACGCTGCGCTACTGGCAGCCCGATACATCAAGAGGCAGAAGCCTCTTGATGTATCGGGCTGTGAAGTCGCAGCGGCGGGGCGATCATACGCTGGCGCAGGAGCGCCAGCGTATGATAAATATCCCCCCTTGTCTGTATAATTCCGGAAAACCCCCTATATATCATGTCTGTTAAAATGGTCGGACATTGACGTTTGCCTTATAGGCATGGCTTGTATTTCTTGGCACAAGAGCTACATAGAATAACACCTCTACCTTCCATCATTCACATTGTACGGTAAAAACTGTGATTTTTGCACTTGGTGCTTAAAATCCAGATCCAATTCCCTGTTATTCCCCCCAGTAACTGTGTATATGGCAGGGTGGCTTCAATTCTGGTCGCCTTTAGACAAGCGGCATGAAATGAGACACGATCCGTCCTTAATTCAATATTCCGCCCATCCTTGAGACTAATTAACATTGTTGTGCTGCATAATTTGGTTTATTTCAGAAACATTCCAAGCTCCGGTGCGCCCCTAGTGGCGAGCGGCCGCATAGCAACTGAATTCTCAGACTCATACGAGCATTAGAAGTCTTGATCCGGGATGTGCAACCATACATAAATTTCCGCAGCCATTAGATTCCAGCACGGTGCTAAAAGTAGACTCTAACCTCGAAATGAAATCAATTGTAGACTTTTAGCTCCGACCTCCGGGAATTAATGCTCTAAGGAGCCTGAACTACGTTGCGCTCTTGCTGTAAAACTCCTGGGGCTTTGTTCCCTTTTTGCTGGTTATCTGGAATGACTTGATCCATACCGGTAGGCAAGTTAATTTGCATATCATTTCCCAGGAAGCATTGCTACTGGCGGTCTCCACATGCAATAAGCGCACCCCTGAGAGTAAGACTGCAGATTCCCCAGATGAGGTATGTATGAAAGGTTCGGGAAATCCCGCAAGTCACATTTCCCCTTAAGATTCCAAGCGAGAAGTTGGGAAAGAGAATTACTACATTATTTTCCGGGAGCTATTACAAAATTACATATTACAATACCAGGATGAATGTGAACTTCACCTTAAGGATCACTTGTGACTCTTTAAGGACACCGAGGCTCGAGGCAACTGACTGCATAAGATCTGTTCATCCTATCCCTTCCTCATAGCTGTCACTATACAAAGGCCAAGGAGGACAGCGTTAAGGCGCCATTGCAAAGGTCATAGTTCAGGGAGGTAAAAGGGACCATACTGTCTGCTTCTAACAACCATAAATACTCAGGGGTGGGATGACTATTGTGGCACTAAATCGCCCATGAGTTTCATTGATTAAAGTTTATAACCCAGGTCTAAGAAAGACCTGCACAAACAACCACAAGCTCTAAATCAGTGATTTTAACCTTTTTTGAGCCGCGGCACACTTTTATACTTAGAAAACCTGGGCACACCACCACAAAATAGCACAAAATGACACTAAAACAGTCATAAAAGGCCTCCCTTTACTAATAAAAAGCCCTAGCTGCCTCCCTTACTAATAAAAAGCCCTGGCTGCCTCCCTTTACTAATAAAAAGCCTGGGCCTCCCTTTACTAATAAAAAACACTAGCTGCCTCCCTTTACTAATAAAAAGCCCCTAGCTGCCTCCCTTTACTAATAAAAAGCCCTAGCTGCCTCCCTTTACTAATAAACATGAGCGCCTCCGTTATAATAAAAAGCCCCTAGCTGCCCCTTACTAATAAAAAGCCTGGCTGCCTCCCTTTACTAATAAAAAGCCCTGCGGCTCCTTATAATAAAAAGCCCAGCGCCTCCCTTTACTAATAAAAGCCCCTGGCCCTCCCTTACTAATATAAAAGCCCTCGCGCCCTTTACTAAAAAAGCCCCTAGCTGCCTCCCTTTACTAATAAAAAGCCCTGGCGGCCT
Organism: Engystomops pustulosus; assembly: GCA_019512145.1. Lineage (NCBI taxonomy): Eukaryota > Metazoa > Chordata > Amphibia > Anura > Leptodactylidae > Engystomops > Engystomops pustulosus. The sequence continues at coordinate 168,450,263 of CM033646.1, read as the reverse complement.
CCCTTCTATAGACCTAGCGGCCTCCTTACTAAAAAAGCCCTAGCTCCTCCGTTACTAATAAAAAGCCCCCTAGATGCCTCCCTTTACTAATAAAAGACCTGAGCGGCCCTCCCTTTACTAATAAAAAGCCCTGGATGCCCCTTACAATAAAAAGACCCTAGCTGCTCCCTTTACAATAAAAAGCCCCTAGCTGCCTCCCTTTACTAATAAAAAGCCCTAGCTGCCTCCCTTACTATAAAAAGCCCCTGGCGGCTCCCTTACTAATAAAAGCCCCTGCGGCTCCCTTTACTAATAAAAAGCCCTAGGCCTCCCTTTATAATAAAAAGGCCCTAGCTGCCCCCTTATTATAAAAAGGCCTAGCTGCCTCCCTTTACTAATAAAAAGCCCCTGGCGGCCCCTTTACTAATAAAAAGGCCCTGGCGGCCTCCCTTTACTAATAAAAGGCCCTAGCTGCCTCCCTTTACTAATAAAAAGCCCTGGCATGCCTTCCCTTACTAATAAAAAAGGCCCTAGCTGCCTCCCCTTACTATAAAAGCCCAGCGCTCCTTTACAATAAAAAGACCTAGCGGCCTCCCTTACTAATAAAAAGGCCCTAGCTGCCTCCCTTACTAATAAAAAGCCCTAGATGCCCCTTTACTAATAAAAAGCCCCTAGCTGCTCCCTTTACTAATAAAAAGCCCCTAGAGCCTCCTTTATAATAAAAGCCTATGCCCCCTTTATAATAAAAAGCCCTAGATGCCTCCCTTTACTAATAAAAGCCCTAGATGCGCCTTACTAATAAAAGGCCCTAGCTGCCTCCCTATTCATAAAAAAGCCCCTAGCGGCCTCCCTACTAATAAAAAGCCCTAGCTGCCTCCCTTACTAAAAAAAAGGCTAGCGGCCTCCCTTTACTAATAAAAAAGCCCCTAGCGCCTCCCTTTACTAATAAAAGCCCTAGATGCCTCCCTTTACTAATAAACTAGCTGCTCCCTTATATATAAAAAGCCCCTAGCGCCTCTTACTAATAAAAGCCCCTGGCGGCCTCCTTTACTAATAAAAGGCCTAGCTGCCTCCCTTTACTAATAAAAAGGCCTAGCTGCCTCCCTTTACTATAAAAAGCCCCTGGCGCCTCCCTTTACTAATAAAAAGCCCCTGGCTGCCTCCCTTTATAATAAAAGCCCTAGCTGCCTCCCTTACTAATAAAAAGGCCCTAGTGCCTCCCTTTACTAAAAAGCCCTAGCTGCCTCCCTTTACTAATAAAAAGCCCTGGCTGCCTCCCTTTATAATAAAAAGCCCTGCGCCTCCCTTACTAATAAAAAGCCCTAGCGCTCCTTTACTAATAAAAAGGCCCTGGCTGCCTCCTTTACTATAAAAGGCCTTGCCTACTTTACTAATAAAAAGGCCCTGCGCCGCCTCCCTTACTAATAAAAAGCCCTGCTGCCTCCTTTACTCTAAAAGCCCAGCTGCCTCCCTTTACTAATAAAAGGCCCTGCTGCCTCCTTACTAATAAAGGCCCTAGCGGCCTCCCTTTCTAAAAAAAGGCCCTGGCTGCCTCCCTTTACTAATAAAAAGGCCCGGCTGCCTCCCTTTACTAATAAAAAGCCCCTAGTGCCTCCCTTTACTAATAAAAAGGCCCTGGCGGCCTCCCCTTACTAATAAAAAGCCCTAGATGCCTCCTTTACTAATAAAAAGCCCCTAGCTGCCTCCCTTTACTAATAAAAGACCTAGCGCCTCCCTTTACTAATAAAAAGACCCTAGGCCCTTTATATAAAAAGCCCCTGCTGCTCCTTTATAATAAAAAGCCCTAGCTGCTCCCTTACTAATAAAAAGCCCTAGTGCCTCTTTACTAATAAAAAGCCCCGGGCCTCAATAGCAATCCCTTACTAATAAAAAGGCCTAGCTGCCTCCCTTTACTAATAAAAAGGCCCTAGAGCCACCCTTTAAAAAAGGCCCTAGAGCCCTTACTAATAAAGGCCCTAGAGGCCCCCTTACTAATTAAAAGGCCTAGGGCCCCTTTACTAATTAAAGGCCTAGAGGCCCCCTACTAATTAAAAGGCCCTAGAGGCCCCCTACTAATTTAAAGGCCCTAGAGGCCCCCCTTTACTAATTAAAGGCCCTAGAGGCCCCCCTTAACAAATAAAAAGCCCCAGCCTACCTTTACTAATAAAAAAAAAAAGACCCTAGCTTCCTTCCTTATACAAATAATAACCCTATATACTTACCCTTGATGTCTTCTTCCGCGTACCTTCACTCCTAATGGCAATCCGCTCACCTTCTGTAGTCCTGCACCGCGCGCCTCTGGTCACGTGACTTAGGACCTGACGTCAGGTCGCGTCAGTCACGTGACATGGGCGCGCGGTACAGGAGCTACAGAAGACGGGCGGATCGCCGACGGGGACTGGAGGTAAGTAGGGGCAGAAATACGGGGGCGCGGCGGCAGCTCGACCCGGGGAGCCTAGTTCGGGCAACTTTCCCCCGCGGCACACTCAACCTTGTGTCGCGGCACACTAGTGTGCTGCGGCACACAGGTTGAAAATCACTGCTCTAAATGACCTGACTCTTGATAGCCATTGTGCCCCTGATCAATTTGGTGTTTGTTTTACTATAATCCGCCCGCCATTCAAAAGATATGACCTGTGGAAGTTATATGTGAATTAGTGCATACTAGCCAAGGGGGAGGTGACGTACACCCTGAGGAAATAAACGGTTTACTGCCCCCTTGGCTAGCAGGAGGTAATACTCTTAAACTTCTAGAGGCCATATCTTTGGATCAGGTGGACGGATTTTGGAAATTCAAACTATGAATTGATCGGGAGCACAGTGGCTATTGGGTATATTGTACTTTTGGTACAGGTCCACTTAATTTTGTATATCTAGATAGAGGGCTATGACTATTACTACCCAGCGGCTCAGACCACAACTGCTAATGCCCTGTATTTTCTTATTGTATGAAGAACAGAACCTGTAAGGAAGGATAATTAACCTCTTAAGGGCAAGGAATTCCGAGACATTGCAATTCTTCTTCTGTTGTTGATATTTCTGAAAACCATAACTTTTTATACTCTGCTGCGAGGAGTTGTGATTGTTGTTGAGGAGCTGACATTTATTGATACCATTGTGAGAACAGTTTGACCTTTTGGCGAGATCAAAATTGGAAAAGTGTTGATTTGAACATTTGGGTGTTTTTTCCCTGGTATTTTGTAATGATGGGATGCCATAAATGCTTTTATCAGTTTATTGATTTATAGGTCATGTGATTGTTGTATAATTCTAACTTTGACTTTATCTCTCCTGACAGTTAACATATAGATGGAAATGAAGACCTTTTGTCTATGGTGAGTAGTTACCTTTTGAACCCATAATGGTGTCATACCTGCCATAATAATACAATGATTGTAAGTAATGCTGCCATATTGTTCATATGATACAGCCATGCACACTCATAGGGCTTGTACTTATAACCATACAACACATGTGCAGTACAGCCATTCAGCACTCAGACAGCTATATAGCACTCAGATAACACAGCAGATAGTACTCATAATACAGCCAACAGCACTCGTATAATACAGCCATACAGCACTCGTATAATACAGCATACAGCACTCGTATAATACAGCCATACGTATTCATACATAGAGCCATGCAGTACTAGTATTAAAGTCATGCAGCACTCCTATAATACACATAAGCCACGTAAAACAGCTACAGCATGTATAATACAGCAATAAGCACTCGTATAATCAGCCAATACAGCACTCGTATAAACAGCCATACAGTATCATACAATAGAGCCATGCAGTACTAGATAATAAAGTCATGCAGCACTCCTATATACAGCCATACAAGCACTCGTATAATACAGCCATACAGCACTCGTATAATACAGCCATACAGCACTCGTATAATACAGCCATACAGCACTCGTATAATACAGCCATACAGCACTCGTATAATATAGCCATACAGCACTCGTATAATACAGCCATACAGCACTCGTATAATACAGCCATTCAGCACTCAGACAGCTGTATAGCACTCAGATAACACAACCAGATAGTACTCATTCAATACAGCCATACAGCACTCGTATAATACAGCCATACAGCACTCGTATAATACAGCCATACAGCACTCATATAATACAGCCACACAGCACTTGCATAATACAGCCATACAGCTCTATATAATACAGCCTACAGTTCCCATATATATAATCCATAAATACTTGTATAATATATCCATACCAGACCCATATAATACAGCCATACAGTACTTGCATAATCACATCCATACAATACTATATAATACATCCATTACAATAAACTTTTCGTGAAAATTAAAAAACAAAAAAATACATCCATACAGTACTCGTATAACACAGCCATACAGTACACGTATAATACAGCCATACAGCACTCGTATAATACATCCATACAATACTCGTATAATACAGCCATATAGTACACATATAGTACAGCCATACTGCACTCGTATAATACAGCCATACAATACTCGTATAATACTTCCATACAGTGTTTATATAGAGCACAACCATACAGTACACGTATAATACAGCCATACAGCACTCGTATAATACATCCATACAATACTCGTATAATACATCCATACAGTGTTTATATAGAGCACAACCATATAGTACTCATATAATTCCACATAGGGTGACTGCCATACATCCAGGTGATAGCAGCCGCTTGTTCTCATGCTGCCTCTCATCACTTCTCTAACTTTCTCCGATTTTCTTCAGATTATGACACTCTTAGGATGACCGGGCTTATTCTGGCCATTGTCATGTTTGTACTGGGGATCGTCACCGCTATTAGTAAGTGTCCTATATATTATCCTATTTATAATGTTCTAGACACAGCACCCCCCTGTCTGGAGGTTGTATGTGGTACTGCAGCCTGGCTCTATCCACTTTTACAGAACTGTAATACCAAAATCAACCTGGGGACAAGGGTGGCGCTGTTACTGGAGAACGACTTTAACATACATTCTTTAAAATGTTAGTTATCTCTGCTTGCTGTCAGTATATGAAGAAACTCTTGTTGTCTTGTGACGTGTTACCGCATATTTTCTGTAGTTTTTAAAATGCTGGTCTGCCTATCATCATGCATTTCTGTTGCTGTGACCATTGAGTTACATTTTATGATAAGTGCACTGGGGGCGTGTCCTCACACTGCTGTGCTCTTAGCTCTCTGCATTGAGCTGCTCCACCATCCGCCTGTGACCTGTATTTACCAAGAAACCTGAAACAGCTTTCACTACAAAGTGGAAGGGAGCTGTTCAATGCATAGAGCTCAGAGCACAGCAGTGTGAGGACACTCCTCCAGTTTACCTGGACGAGTTACAATCCTGCAGAGGTTGATTAAAAATCTCTCCTGTGCCAAAACCTAATATTTTCTGCAACTTTATTGACAGATTACATTTAAATAAATCTTATTTGGGTCTGGTTGCACCAAGGGAATGTCCTCACACTTCTGTGCTCTTAGCTCAATCTGCATTAAGCTTCTACATTGTCACGTCTGCTCTGAGTAACTGCTGTCACCTTCACCACAAAGCCTCCAACTTTATATTCAGGACAGATGGGGCTGTGGTGCAACTCAATGCATAGAGCTAAGAGCACAGCAGAGTGAGGACACCCTTTCCCACCCCCAATCTTATTTGGGTCTGATTGCACCAAAGGAATGTCCTCACACTTCTGCGTTCTTAGCTCTCTGCGTTAAGCTTCTACATTGTCACGTCTGCTCTGAGTAACTGCTGTCACTTTCACCACAAAGCCTCCACCTTTATACTTAGGACAGAGGGGCTATGGTGCAACTCAATGCATAGAGCTAAGAGCACAGCAGTGTGAGGACCCCCCTTCCCGCCCCCAGTGCACTTGGTGAAGCTACAATCCTGGAATATAAATGTATTTTTATATTCCTGCTGCTACTACCAACACACATATATTCTGAAGTTTTAAGAATTATTATATATTTGATACAATGTTTCTCCCATTATTCCACAGGTAACAAATTCAAATGTAAACAGAGGAATCCAAAGTAAGTGATAAGCCCCGCCCATGCCCCACCCCTGCCCCACCCCTGCTTAAATATCCCGGCTATTTCTTATCTTCCTTAAACTTTAGACTTAAACTCTGTGGAACAATTCTAGAATATTCTCTCGCCGTCTCATTGTTGCCCCCCCCTGCAGGGCAGGATGAATGCGGCATTACAGCGCCAGCGTGGGAGCATCGCCAACAATGGCAGCTTTTCCAGACAAGTAATTGTTGTCAATCCGTCCTCAGTGAGTGGTCGGCTGTGGGTGAACCTGAGTCCCGGCGCCCGCTGTGCCAGCTTCTATAATGAATCAGCCCGTCCTTTTATGCCATCCGCCAGCAGCTGGGGCTCAGGCTCAGACAGAAATGTTATATTTATAAAAGGAGCGTCTCCTGCGTCGTCCCTAAATCGTCTTCAATAATTCAGAGCGGCTTCAATGGCATTGGGGACGGCGTCCTGTGCTGGGCATAGACTCCTCGCCCCTCAGGATGCCAATAACCTGGGAGGGTTTTCTGTTATCAATATGGATAAAAATAATGTATTCACAAAAGCCGCCAACAGGGAGGGGGTGCAATAATGCAGCAAATCTCAAACACTGCAATTCTGTACAATGGCCACCGGGGGCAGTGTGCAGCACATTCGGCAACTTTGCTCTTTTAACACTTTCTATGTTTCCTGGCGAGGGGAATCCGGACCCCGGGTGCTAAATACAGTTTCCTATACAATTCCTACAAAGTTTAACACTGACTTTCAAGCATTTGGTAGCACCCCTCTAACCATGTACATAGCATACAGGACAGTTCATGATTACAGATGACTGGGACATAGTTGTAAAATTGTATTTGTTACAAATAGGGATCAGAGCACCAGAACCCATGATGTTTGGGTCCGTGCTGAACATTGCATGTTCGGGTATCGAGAACCGAACCCAGACTTTAGCAAGCTCCACCCTCTGCTGGTACCACCCATGATCGGTGCTGAAACCTGGGTGTTCCAAGTGTATGTGAGTGTACAGGTTCAGGTAGCTGAACCCAGACCGAAATTTCAGGATCCGTTTTGGTGAAACTGAACCTCAAGGGGTCAGCTCTTTTTTTCACTTAATTTTTTTCACAAGTTACAGTAACATATCACATTAATCAATGAGGGGGTCAGCTCATTTCTAGTTACACATTTTTCAAATTTTTTGGCAAAATCAATCAATTATTTTGGGATTTGTTCTGCACTGAGAAAATTGGACCTTTAAGAAATATCAGAAAGGATACCAGATCCCTACACCTCCAAAGTGCCCAGACACAGCCTATGGTCCCAGGTCCTGTCTACCCCATAAAAGAAACAGCTACAGCCTATGGTACCAGGTCCTGCCTACCCCATAAAAGAAACCACTACATCCTATGGTCCCAGGTCCTGCCTACCCCATAAAAGAAACAGCTACAGCCTATGGTACCAGGTCCTGCGTACCCCATAAAAGAAACAGCTACAGCCTATGGTACCAGGTCCTGCCTACCCCATAAAAGAAACCACTACATCCTATGGTACTGGATCCAAGTCTCTGTACCATCGGGCCTTGGAATTCTAACCCAGGCCTTTCCATGACTATTTGGGGCTTCCCAATATGAAAAAATGATACTTTAAGGGAGTCTATGAGATTAACTAACACACACTAACAAAACATATCTTTCAAAACTCCTATTATCCAACAGCACAACTATCCTTATATTGTTCATCTCCATGCCTGTAAAGTTCCACTAGCCTTCATAAAGTTGACTCACCAGCTAAGCAAATGACCCCATGTGAGTCTGATCATCGACTTTCCTCTGAGGTGAGTTCGGCATATTCATGCTCCTTCCTGCTTAGCCGCACCTCCAGCTCATTCTTCTCTCAGTAATATGACGCTGGCTGTGTGACTGTGCTGAAGAGAACTCCTGAGGGAGGGGTGAATGAGCTCACAATCTAATCAACCTGCCAGTATGTTTTGGAGTGAGGGAGGAAACTACGCAAACATGGAAAGAACATACAGAGTAGCCGTTTTATCTTCAGCGATTTAGTCACACGCAGACAACGGGAGATTTATCAGCAGTCTCTGAGAAGAAAACTGTTCTAGTTGTCCATGACAACCAATCAGTGCTCAAATTTATATGTTCTCCAGCAGTTTAAAAATTTAAGCTGAACTCTGATTGGTTTCCATGAGCAACTAGAACAGTTTTGCTATCAGACACTTCTGATAAATCTCCCCTTATGGCTCTCTCATTCTCGATGGAAGAGGTCAATGATGTAGCAGAACTGAGTTCACTCAGCTGAAGAGTTAGTAGAGGCCTTGTCAATCAAGAAGCTGGGGGTGTGGCTAAGCTAGAAGAACATGAATATGCATAGATGATGAGTCAACTTTAGGAATGGACTGTGGAACTCCAGGCATGCCGAGGGACAATAAAGTTTATTAGTAGTTTTCAAAGATAAGTTATTGTGGGTTAGTTTATCTCTTAGGTTCCCTTTAAAGGTGCTTTTTAGGAACCAGTAACATGATAAAACAGTATTTACTACTTCCTGTTCCTCTTCCATTCTAGTCCTACTGGTCTCCAATGCACAGCACCTCCTGACACTATAGGAGAGGCGGGTCACCACTCAGGGGCAGATGAGGACCACCATGGGTCGGTCCTTGGCTATATGAAGATTATAGCTTCTTGGGGAATGAAGGATATGTCCCTTGTGCTGCTTTCAATCTACGGTCTCAAGACCTTTGGTGGACCTACAAAGGTCCTGAAATGGCTCTTGTGTACATGTGTATTGAGAGTAGGAACAGTTGTACCAGGACTTCATAGTTGAAGACCCTTCTCAGTATAAAATTTGGTGGGTGGTTTGGGTGGCCATGGGCTGAGTGGCCTTACCTAAGGTTTCATGTGGTGCCAGAGACGTCCAGGAAGTACAGTGTGAATGGAGCCATCAGCGGCAATACTGGAAAGGCGGATACGAATGGCAAGAATTTCCTGAGCAAATGGGGCAACAATGATTCATACAGGGCAAATATTCGTACTGAATCTAAAAATTAATTTGCTTATCTTTAGACCAAAGTTTAGGGGACTGAAACTCATTTTGGGGCATTCACTCCTACCTATTACCAAAACAAATTTTGAAATTTGTAATCTTTTTCCCACAGTGGATCCCAGTCTGACGGACGACAGCCTCTACAAACTCAAAGTAAGTGGAAACCAGGGCCGCAATCTTACGTTGTAAGAATGATGATCAGGTGATTGATCGGATTATCCAGGCACCAGGAATCCCAATGATCGGCCCACTTCAGCAGGTGTTTTATTGTTCTGCAGTGACACCAGTGGACAAATGAAGTATTGCACAATTCTCACTCAAATCATTGTGCTTTCTGTATAATGCAAAATCACTTTTAAGGAAATCTACCATTTGTTTTTATGCATTATGAACCAAACATACCTTGAGAATGCTGTAGCTACACTGATGCAGAAACATATCTTGTTTCAGTGCTTTTGCTCAAAAAATAGTTATAAAATTTAGTACCTCGTGAAAGCTGGGTGCATACTGGCTGCGTAACATAAACATATTATAAGTAGCTTCCTGAGCTGTCCAGACATGACTAATCAACCTGAGCTCGATGACTCATACACAGCAAATGGAGGATGATGCAGTGATTGATTACTTCTGCCTGTGAGGGACAACACAGTGATTGCATCATTCTCTGGACCAGTGCATAATTAGGGCAAGAGGAGAAGCACCGGGGCAGCCACCGGAGCAACAGAGCATCATTATCATATTTTTATTATTATTTTTTCAGCAAAACCACCCAGTTCAATGATCAAACAAGATATGTTTCTGCATCAGTGTAGCTACAGTATTCTCAAGGTGTGTTTGCTTTATAATGCATCAAATCAAATGGTAGATTTACCTTTAAGATGGTACCCGATTTCTTCAAGTAGGAACTGCCACATTTTCTTATTTCTTCCTTTATTTCTTACTTGACAATGGGACTGCTTCCAGTAATCTTGAAGGGAATTGGAAGTGGTTGCAAATTTCTTGATGATTGCAGAGTAAGATGTTGCCAGATTTCATTAAGGAGGATGAAAGCTGTGACTGAAGAGCAATGTGGTCCCAGGTTTCTTGGAGATGATGGGAAGTGGTGCTGGAGGTGCAATGTGCCAGACTTCTTAGAGGGGTCAGTCGTGGTGCCGGATTTCTTGTAGGAGGTGGTTCAGGATGCCAGATCTTTTGAAGAAGATTGTGTGATATGTCACTTTGCTTTGAAGGAGTTGGTGTATGGTCTCATATCTTTAAGGGATTTGCTGTGGTGCCAAATTTCTTGAAGGAGTTGGTACATGATTTTTAGAGGGATTAGGTATGGTGCCAGGTGTCTTGACGGAGTTGGCATAGTGGACCAAATATCTTTTAGAAGGTGGTGCGTTTTGCCAGCTTTCTTGAAAGAGGTGGCCTATTGACACAGATTTCTTGAAGGACGTGGTGCATGGTGTCAGATTTCATGAAGGAACTGGTGAATCACATCATATTTTTTTAAGAGCTTCTGCAATACGGCAGATTTCTTGAAAAGAGTGGTACCAGTTTCTTGAAGGAAGCGACACATGGTGCATAGTGGTGGTGGTGCATGGTGCCAATTTTTTTTGAAGGTGGTTGTGCATGGTGCCAGATTTCTTGACGAGGATGGTGCAGTATGCAAAATATCTTAGAATGAGATGGTAGTGTGTCGGATTTCTTAAAAAAGTGGTGGCACATTAAGGCAGATTTCTTGAAGGAGATGGTGATTGGTGCCAGATTTTGTAGAGGAGTGGTCAGATAACTCTGGGTCGCGCGTGGTGCCAGATTTCTTGAAGGAGTTGGTGAATGGTGCCAGATTTTGTAGAGGGGTGGTGCATGGTGTTAGATTTCTCAGAAGGGTTGCGTGTGGTGCAAGATTTCTTGAAGGAGATGGTGAATGGTGCCAGATTTTACAGAGGGATGGTGCATGGTGACAGATTTCTCAGATGGCTCGAGCGTGGTGCCAGATTTCTTGAAGGAGTTGGTGATGTGCCAGATTTTTGTAGAGGGTGGTGCATGGTGCCGATTCTCAGATGGCTCGAGCGTGGTGCCAGATTTCTTGAAGGAGTTGGTGAATGGTGCCAGATTTTGTAGAAGGGTGGTGCATGGTGTCAGATTTCTCAGATGGCTCGAGCGTGGTGCCAGATTTCTTGAAGGAGTTGGTGAATGGTGCCAGATTTTGTAGAGGGGTGGTGCATGGTGTCCGATTTCTCAGATGGCTCGAGCGTGGTGCCAGATTTCTTGAAGGAGTTGGTGAATGGTGCCAGATTTTGTAGAAGGGTGGTGCATGGTGTCAGATTTCTCAGATGGCTCGAGCGTTGGTGCAGATTTCTTGAAGGAGAGGTGAATGGTGGCCAGATTTACAGGGGATTGTGCAGGTGTCAATTTCTCCAGAAGGTTGAGCGTGGTGCCAGATTCTTGAGAGTTGGTGTGAATGGTGCCAGATTTTGTAGAAGGGTGGTGCATGGTGTCAGATTTCTCAGATGGCTCGAGCGTGGTGCCAGATTTCTTGAAGGAGTTGGTGAATGGTGGCAGATTTTGTAGAGGGGTGGTGCATGGTGTTAGATTTCTCAGATGGCTCGAGCGTGGTGCCAGATTTCTTGAAGGAGATGGTGAATGGTGCCAGATTTTACAGAGGGATGGTGCATGGTGTCAGATTTCTCAGAAGGGTTGAGCGTGGTGCCAGATTTCTTGAAGGAGTTGGTGAATGGTGCCAGATTTTGTAGAAGGGTGGTGCATGGTGTCAGATTTCTCAGATGGCTCGAGCGTGGTGCCAGATTTCTTGAAGGAGTTGGTGAATGGTGGCAGATTTTGTAGAGGGGTGGTGCATGGTGTCAGATTTCTCAGATGGGTTGAGTGTGGTGCCAGATTTTTTTTTTTGGACATCTTCTTCTGTTTAATAGAACCTTATCATCCTTCTTTATTTGTCTCTTCCTCAGCTCCAGCCGGAAGTGTATAGTCTACAGCCCTCCACCCTTTATTTCTGCTGCTGGATTCAGTCTCTGGACTCCCCCTCGTGATATAACGATGGGGAATGGAAAGAATTTGCCCCCCACCCATCAATGTCAATGTCCCAGATAGCGTGTTCAATGCATGCGTGACTCTCCCCTGCGTGACACCCCTATCCCCACCACCAAAAACACACAGAGCTTCCATTCTTCCTCCTAGAAGACTGACTCCAAGACACTTCCAACCCAATACACAGAGTGAGATGCACAAAGAGATTCAGACAGGGGGCGCTATAGCTGAGCAGACACCTTACATCAAGTCTTAGCACATAGCTGCAGGCTACCTCCTCCCCTCCCCCACCCCTCATCATCTAGTTTGTTGGTATATAGATACAGATATATAAGCAGCAACCAAAAACGAAGTCAAACCAATTAAAGAAAAATTCCCAACCCCCAAGGGTTTATGGGTAAACTGACCCGTCTTCATATTAATCTATGAAGCTAGCAATCTACCACCGCCGCTCTCCTGCAGGTCTCTCTTCCATGGATGAATGGGTTAATTGGGTGGACATTGGGGAATAAGTGACCCCCGCCCCTTTAAATTATTTGTATATAGCATGTGACATAAATCTATATTATTAAATGGCTGTAAGAGGATAGATCTATATATGATATATGAGCATGGATAATATATGCAAATTAGGTTTTTTTCGCTCTTGTTCCCCAGATGCGCCAATAAAACATGTTATTTCTATAATTTTTTTTTAACCATGTGTGTTTCTTGTGTGTCTGGAGCATTTGTATCTTAAATAATCTTATTACGGCGGGCTTTAACCCTCGAGAGGCTGGCAGCGGCTGATATCATCAAAGTAGTGATGATGGAGGAAGGAGGTTCCTGTTACTTGATATATTGCAGGAGACTATACCCAACCTCTCCCCAGCATAAACGTGGTGCTATAGATTGTATATTTACTGACAGAGTGGATGAAGATAAGATAAGCTTCATGTGTGTAGAGGAACCACTACAGGGAACAGCCAACAGAGTCATCTGATGAGGAGAAGTCACCAGAGCCACTCCAGGGAAGAAGCCATTAGATCCCCACCAGGAGAGAAGACATCAGATTCACCTGTCCATTAGTGCTATCTACCGCCAGCAGTACCACCACTGGGGATCAGTTATCATAGTCACCACTAGGGAGCAGCCACCAGAGCCAATTATGGGGCACAGCCAAAAGTATCTTCACTAAGGTCTAAGTGCCTGAAGCCACCCCTGGAAAGTAGCCAACAGAGCCACTCATGGGGCAGGGAAACCAGTGCCACTCTAGAAGTAGCCAACAGAGCCACTCATGGGGCAGAGCCATCAGTGCCACCCTAGAAGAAGACAACAGAGCCACTCATGGGGAAGAACCACCAGTGCCACCCTAGAAGTAGCCAACAGAGCCACTCATGGGCCAAACCAACAGTGCCAACCTAGAAGTAGCCAAGAGAGCCACTCATTGGGCAGAGCCACCAGTGTTACCCTAGAAGTAGCCAACAGAGCCACTCATGGGGCAGAGCCACCAGTGCCACCCTAGAAGTAGCCAACAGAGCCACTCATGGGGCAGAGCCACCAGTGCCACCCTAAAGGTAGCCAACAGAGCCACCCTCAAGGTGCCTTCCCACGTGGCGTTTTTCTCGTGTTTTTAAACGCATCCAAATGAATATTGGAGGGGAGTTTTCCTGAAACGCATGCATTTCCAATGAAACCCCCTCCCAATTTCATTTTGGATGCGTTTCAAAACGCAAGAAAAATGCCACACAGGAAGGCGCCCTCCATATCTTAAAATAAGACCATCCTGATGCTACTGTTGGGAGTCACCCCTGGAACCTGGACTATCATAATGTATATATTTCATCTCCTCACACCAGCAGAGTTGTCCCCAAGAAAAGATATGAATAGAACAGTCATAAGAATGAAACATAAAAGGAGGGTCCTGGGAGGAGATGGGGGGATGTCAGGGGATCCGACATGAGAGATGATCTCATATGGAGATCACTAAACCCCATTGATGTCCCCCCTGTGAGGCCTCCACCTCCTGCGCCTTCGGGCTTATTACTCTATAGATCGTCTGTTCTGAGGAAGGTAAATTATTCAAGATTCTGATAAATAATAAATGACTTATTTCATTGTTCTTTTCTCCACCTGCCAGGAAAATGCCCCACACCCCACATACAGGAACCCCGCACCCCTCATACAGGGACCCCACACCCCACATACAGGGACCCCACACCCCACATACAGGAACCCCGCACCCCTCATACAGGGACCCCACACCCCACATACAGGGACCCCGCACCCCTCATACAGGAACCCCGCACCCCACATACAGGGACCTCACAACACTCATACAGGAACCCCGCACCCCTCATACAGGGACCCCACACCCCACATACAGGAACCCCGCACCCCTCATACAGGAACCCCGCACCCCTCATACAGGAACCCCGCACCCCACATACAGGGACCTCACAACACTCATACAGGAACCCCGCACCCCACATACAGGAACCCCGCACCCCTCATACAGGGACCTCACAACACTCATACAGGAACCCCACACCCCTCATACACAAGGCCCCAATACCCCTCACCTTACACCCCTTGTACAGGAACCCAAACCCCTCATACACAGATACCTCAAACCTCTCATACAGAGACAAGCCCCCCCATTGGGGACACTGCACCCAGGGGCGCACCTGCCATGAGGCGAGTTGAGACTTTCACCTCAGGGCGGTGCGCCTCCTGGTGGAGGAGGGGGCGGCATTTTGCAGGATGCGAGGCTGCTCCTACTTACAATAGTACTTGCATCATTCAGATGCAAGTACTATTGCTTACAGCACCGCGCAGGACGTCCTGTGCGGCGCTGCTGTGACACAGGAAGCGCTTACTAGCGCTTCCTGTGTCACTACTACAGAAGCATCCTGGAGGAGCCAGGGGGAGGAGGAGGAGCCAGGGGGAGGAGGAGGAGGGGCGGGAGCGCCACATTCAAACATGTGGCTGGTCTCCCTGAAGGTGCATCCCAGCAGAGCTGACAGGAGAAGCCCCGCCCACCAGCACGGGCCTGCAGCACAGAGGATGATGACAGCTCCATCCACTGCCGATGTATCCCCCGCCTGACCTGGACATCCTGCTGTATACCAGGTAAGTGACAAGTGTATATGTGTGTGTCTTCCTTGTGTATCTGTGTTTTGTCATGTGTTTATGTGTGTGTTTGTTCCCTGTTTATATGTGTTTTGTCATGTATATATGTGTGTACAACATGTCAGGTGTGTGTATATATAGGTATGACATGTAATAGCTGTATATACATGTGTAATGTGTGTGTATATATAGGTATGACATGTAATAGCTGTATATATAGATGTAATGTGTGTGTATATAAAGGTATGACATGTAATAGCTGTATATACATGTGTAATGTGTGTGTATATATAGGTGTGACATGTAATAGCTGTATATATAGATGTAATGTGTGTGTATATATAGGTATGACATGTAATAGCTGTATATATAGGTGTAATGTGTGTGTATATATAGGTATGACATGTAATAGCTGTATATA